>JARHVA010000957.1:1952500-2552500 GCA_037957365.1 Torreya grandis | reverse complement strand
GGCTCCCACACCTCTAAGACATAAATAGTAAATCTTTCCTCAAAGCTCTCTCTCTTAGGTCCCAACACCCAACTCAAACACAAATTTGGTGTTCACCTCCAGTGCTCCACACACACCACAAGTGCTCCACGCACTCCACAAGTACTCAACGTACTTCAAGTAGATCTCCCATGAACCTGCAACAACCTGCACCTCAACAGACCATACTTATGGAAGGGACTACCTTGCCTTCCTCTTAGCTCTCCATGTACTCCACATACATCACAATGAGTACACACCATACTCCAAGTAGATCCTTCCTGATCCTGCTTCCTGTTGTGTTGCTGTCCTATGATCTTGCACCTACAAATCAATTTGGTTCTGCACACCTGTGAACCTTGACCTTGCACACACATACACCTGCAGATCAACGATCTTACTTACCATGTAGATCTCCTATAAAGGCCATGCTCACCTGATGACCAAGATCATACATACCTGAAGAACCCTGCTGATTCTCTAATCCAACACCCACACTTGGTATTGTGGCACTAAGAGGAACGCACCATTGCTCACCTATCTCTGAAGGAGCTATTTGCTCTCTTACTCCCTAGCACAAATTTACAATACAACCACGAGTCTATTATATAGATCTCATCCAAACAATAATTAGACATCTAATTAAAATAATTAGATCCGCAGCTCTCAGTCTAAAAATGGATCTCAACATGCAAACACTTGGTTCGTTAGCTAACTACCTGTAACATTCGCAGTCCGAACCACACAGGCGACCGACGTCGGTCCCTATCTACCTGGAGGTGACCGAGATCAGCTGATCCCTGACCAACGTTGGTTGCTTCTCTTCACTATCCTGCCAATGTCGGCTAATCAGACCGACGCCGGTTGCTTTGCAACTCAACAACCTTCAGCAATCTCCTCTCCTGTTTGCATCAGTGAAGCTTTTAGCTCCACAACCTAACAGATGATAGTGTCTAGATCCAAAGGTAGTGTCCTATTCTATAGAAATAACATTTTTAGAATCTCATGACTGATTTGGAGAATAGATCCAATCCACTTCTTCTTGCTTCTAGATTAGACCTACACAAGTACAGTAAACTAGCTAATCATTGGTGTTCTTCTCAACAATCATTATTGTTCTTCCAAATAAGAATAGAAATATTGATATAATTTATTAAATATAACTTGGAGCTCAACTATTATAGTATTATAAATTGATGATATGGTTTGTGCACCTTTCTTAGAGCTCAACTATTCTACCTTGACCCCCCTCCTTTCAATCTAAATCAATCAAGCCCCTCCTTTCTTTATAGATAGGCATGGAAAATATTGAGCATGGTTTGTACACTCCACATTTGATAAATGGTGTGTGTCACTCCCTTGTTCTTCCCAATAATCAGTGGTGTTATTCCAAAATATAATAGACTAATTGATATAATATATTAAATTTATGTAATATAATACAATAAAACCTAGTAAATCCTTGACTCCCTGAGATGTGTATGTTTGCCCATCAATCATTTATTGATCACACAGATACCCTTATTTATTGACTATCATCCATAAATTTAGGATATCAATTGAGTGTGGTCTCATCCCTCAATTCATTGATATATTATCTATGCCTTATATAAATAGAAGGGAATCTTTTGCATCACTCACTAGAATGTGGGTCCCCCAATTTCCCTTGTATATATGTTAATAAATCCCCATAAATTTTATTTGGTGAATTCACAAAATAGATAGATAGAGTGTTTGTCTATTATGGGATCTCTCTCTCAACCTCAACTATAGATGGTCAATCTATATATATGGTCACCACCCACTAGTGTGCCCACTATATTACATACTCCCTATCCATATCTTAAATAGATAGAAGGGCATAAGGGTAATTGTCTATGTATCACTCATGCATCAATCACTGATGATTGATTATATATTTTTGATAGATCAATAAATATATAGGGGTAGGGTTGCCATTATATGTAAATGGTGAATCAAGCACTCAATTTTTAAACTAATCTAGGGACCCTATCTATATACGGTCACTCAAAAACCCCTATCTATATTTATGAAGGATGAGGTCCCCTATCTATAGACAAAGACTCAATTAATTTATTGTATTAATTGATGGCACCTATCTATATATGGGAACTCACCTATCCCTAGCTATATCTAAGGTTGAGGGGTGTATAGGGTTTGAAACTATAGTATTTGATTAGTGGGCCTATCGGGTTGACCAATTTTTCCACCTCACTTCATTAGATATGGGTATGGCCACAATGAATCAATTCCATATCCATATCCTATATCTATATAGTGAAGGTACCCACCAAGTTAATGATTCAATGTGAATCATATTACCTACATAATATGATTGGATCATTTTATTGTAACAAATAGGAATGAATGATATGGTGGTACCATATTTCATCAATGAATAATGACATGATCATGAAACCATCCCCCACTATATAGATATAGATTTTCATTGGCATTAACATAGTATAAAGTTTAATTTTCACCCCAAACCCACATATGGATTTAGATATATATTTATAGTGAATATAAATAGGGGCCAAGGTCTATCAATTTTATCAATTATATCTAGTTCACTCTATCCATTGAATGAGTATATCAATGGTATATCAATGATCAATGCTACTACAATACATATTTAATATGTATGGTATGACCAAAATGACCTAATGTGCATAATGCCCAAAATAAAATGAATGATTTGTGTGATGTAGTACATATCCATATCATAGAATAGATAGATGTCATCTCTATACATATCCCATGATGTTGATCTATGAAAAAATATGAAATGGGTGTGGGTAACATGATGTGATGGATAATGTTTTCCCTATTAATATGATATTTGGTTTCAATTGCCTGACATCATTGAATGGGCTTCATTATGTACATGCTAAATTTGTATGGTAGACCTAGTTAATATTGTGATGCCATTAATTAGAACTATATTACCCCAATAAATGTGTTATAAATGAAATTAAAAATGACATAAAGTAGTGTTTTTATGTGTGTGGGTCATAAATGTGACCTATGTTTCCCCATTCACACCACTTTGACTTGAATTCAAATTGAATTAAAGTCATAAAAGGATATAGTGTTTTGTGTCACTTTGTCCTATAATGGACTTAAATCATAAGAAAAATCAGCATGAATAGCTGGTTGGGTATGCATGGGTCACCAATGCAACTTGTTAGCTAATCAGTCATGCATGACCAAAGATTGTTTAAAACTAGGTAACTGATTAATCTAATGTTGAATGGTCTATAATCACATCTTGGTGTCATGGCTTAGTGTTTTATGTCATCTCAAGGTCTAAACAAGGTATTATTAGGATGTTTGAGTCCATGTGTGTGTCTCATCCAATTAGTTTCATATCATGATCTTTTCAAAGGTCTTTTTCAATCTATTTTATCAAAGTTCAAGGTAACTTTGGAGAGTTTAAGATTTGTTTGTGCAAGTTAAGTTAGATTTGATCTATGGTGAAGACAAGGAGGTGGTGATCATCCAATAAGTTAGGATGATAAAATATGGATAAATATACCTAAGAGAAACTAATAAAGATAGAAATATTACAAATTCAATACTTTGGAAAGTTTAAGGTACTTTTGGAGATTTTAAGGTTTCTATTGTTTTACCTTATTTTACTTATTTAAGTGGTATAATGTGATCACCTTGGGAGAAACAAAGTGTGAAGGTCAAATACCATGTGTAAAGGTTAAAAAGGGTCTTTTGAGTTATTTAACATTTTTGAAAACCATATTATATGTATCTTTCTTGTACACCTTGGTCAACGTGTGAGAATATTCCTTTTCTAATGTTAAACCACATTTGAAACTACCTTTCGTATCATTATAACATCTAAAAAAATCATAATGAATAATTGGAAGGGAAATTAAGGTTAATTATGCTTATTTCACTTTACATCACCACTTTACATGCCAAGAGGAACTCCATATCCACCTAGTTCATAGATCATGTAGGGTATTTTAGAAAGACAAGCAAGTTTATTAAAGAAGAAGGGTGTCTGGAGATCTCATTGTAAAAGGTTTAAAACTAAATATCCATTTATAAGACTCTCCAAGAACTTATCTAGCCTCCTCAATCTAAAAATAATTCTCAGGAATAATTTTTAGGCACAATAAAGACAAAAACCAACTTAGCTTCTCCATCAGGCCATTGGTAAGCCCAAAAAGGTCATTTTGATGTGGTTGGTTCATAAAGGATGAGATTTTTAATACTAAATTCCATTATATTATGTTTACCATCCTATTCCCTCAAAATTCATGGCATTATTTATAGGTTTAAGAGGCATAGCTTTATGAATTAGCATTAAGAAGTTAAACCTCTCTAAAACCCTCCTAAACCCCACTGTCATAGTTTTCTCCTTGAAATGTTAGGTCCATTCTTGTTGAATGCATGAAAAAGTTTTATAATTATCTCTTAGGTTCATTTTACCTTTTCAACATCAAACTCAACCCAAATTTTCAAGGTTCATGTTGGTATTCACAATAAATGTCATGGTTCTATTATGGGCATGATGGTCAAGGTTTATGGGAACTATGAGGTGTATATAGCTTAAAAGTGATTGAAATAAAGTGTATAATATTTTTAAAACATCATAAAAAATTATAAAGTCATCCTAAAGCATCTCCAAATAATATTCATATACTAAAAAGGGTGGAATGTGCATGTATAGGTTTGTAGATTTGAGAGTGTGAGGTTGAACATGTTTGACATCGTCTAAAGGGTTTTGGGATTAGAATAGAATAAACCAAAATATCATATTCCATGTTCCCTAAAATTTTCATTCATCTCCCAAGAGTCTTTCTAGTACTGATCCCACCTAAAGGCCTCAAGTGACAAGAAACACAATCTTGTAGCCAACTGAAATTGATGTTTGGGGAGTAATACATATGAGGGAATGTTTTAAAAACTAATTTTTAAATGTTATTTGATATAAAAAAATCATCCAATATATTTATAAAACCTATATAATCATCCTTAAATGGAAGTTTCAATTGACAGGCTATGAAGATCGTTGAGTTGGTGTTCTTGAACAGGGCTTTCAAGTGTGTTTAAAAAACAAGTACAAACCAGAAACCAAAAGTAAGGAATAGAATAAATTATTTGTATTTTTATATTGATTATCATACCCCAAAAAAACCTATAAAACTATTTCAATACCATTCATGGTCAAGGTGGCAAGAGAATAGCTGACATATGCATGTTCTAATAGATTGTACAGGTGTAAAAATTTGAAATAAAAAGTTATTGATAGGTCTTGTATAGTTCCTATTTGTAAAAGGTATTAAAAAATGTCCAAACACATATAATTTTATTTCAATATCATTAAATTTCATATGATGTAGATAAGTCCATTCAACTAGCAGATTTGAAAAGGGTTTTAAGTTTAGGAGATATATCTACAGGTCTGTAAGATTGGAATAAGAGTTGATTGACAAGTTATATGTGATTCCTCCTTGGAAAAGGTTTTAAAAAATGTTAAATAATATATTATTTTATTTTAATAAAATTTTATATCATTAAAGGTAGGGGAATCAATCCAAAAGTATGTCTATAATGGTCTCAAGCTTGAAATAGGCACTTGCAGGCTTGCATACAAAAGATGAGGAAAAGATGCAAGTTTTGGTTTGATCATAAGGTTTGAAGCTTTAGGTAACATTTTAGGTACTATTAATAATTTTTTCACATTTATTTTATGCATTTATATAATTCAAAACCATTAGTTTAAGTAAATATCACTTGAAAGAAGGTGTATTAGACCTATGAGAAACCTAGAGAGAGCAACTTCGCATTTGAGATTAAATCCTCAAGAAACCAATAAGAGATTGGTTTATTATTATTTAATGTGATCCATAAAATCTCATCAAAGTTATAAAAAAATCTTTTAAAACCTTTATGACCATCCTTTCTAGGAAAATGTATAGAGTTATACAGTCAATTACCTAGAAGCATCTACAACAAGGCCTATACATAAGGATATGAATATAAAGTACATGTTTTGTGTTTAATATGATGTTAATAATATTTTAATTAACATGAAAATAATTTAATAATATGTCAAGATTAATTATACTCTTTGATATAAAATTAAATCATCAAAATATGGCTATTAGGGCTAAGATAATCTAACTGCCTACAAACCCTTGACATAGGCTAATACATGTTTTGAAGGGATTTTAAGGGGTATAATATCATAATAATAATAATAATAAATCATATAACATGAACCAATCCTATAGGAGGATTTTCAAATAAAAAAAAATCATGGAAGAATACCTTTATGTTTAAATAATCCTCTCAAATCTATAGTCTCGACCTGTAAACTCGAGAAGGTAGATTTTCTCACATGAGAAGTTGGAGGAGAATATGCATGGTACCAATTGAAAATATGGGATTATTATAATTTATATTCACTCCAACTCCTTATCATTTATTCATAAATCAATTTCCTATACTCTATGAATAAAGTTAAGAGTGTAGAGACCTAAAAAAATACCAATACACCCTAGAAGGATCTTGATGATAGTGAATGGTCTTGTAAGTGGTTTCAATGCACATAAATGGCCTTGAAATAATATTTAAGACATATAATAACCTCATGATCACCTTTTTGAGACAAATTATTGGAATGTGTGAGGAAAAAGACATAAAGAGGAGGCTTTAAAATGGCTTTTTTAGGCCTAGTTCCATGGTTTTGGCTATTTGATAGTCTCTTAACCAACTGAAGATCACCTAAAAGATTGAGAAAAGGATTAATAATCTTATATAATCCATAAAAAAAATCTCAAGGTGATATGATAGGTTTCAATAAACTAAACCAAGCCAAGGTGGAGATATTCTTTGTTTGAATTGAAAGGTTGAATTTGTAGACCTTATCAAGGTCATAAATGACATTAAGAAATTTTAGAGTATCTATGAAATCATCTAATTAAATATTTGGAAGAATATTAGGTTTTAAACAAGCCTTTTTTAATTTCTATAGGTAATTTTGAGAGGCTATTCATAGGTAACTCACTAGTTTCATGTTGATAAGAATCTTCAAAGAAACAGACATGCTTCTATTAGTTCTTCAAACTTTCCTCAAGTTGAATATAGTCTTTAAGAATCCTAAATGGATATAAAACACCTTAAACATTAGTGTACAGGTCATGAAACATGGACAAAACTCTCAATACAATCCTCAAGTCTACATGAAACTTTTATTGCATGAATGCTTGCATGTTTATTCAAACCTCTTTTCAAAGTAAGTTGTGAAGACTCTTTAAATATTGTGTATGATCTTGAATAGAAGTTTTATAACATTATACAAGATATACATGGAGTGAAAAATAATTTGTGATATTATTCAAACAAGGATTAGGACTATATGAGAGGTAGGCTTGCCTTCATCACATTCTTTATATCAAACATGTTTTGATATAAAATTATAAGTACTAATGATAAAGAGCATAGTATGAGGAGGTTTAAATGTTGAATAGCATTCTCACCAGGATAGGAGATGTAATCCAATATCCAATGATGGCATATAAATATTCTAATAAGGCCAAGTAGGCCATGCGTCAAACTAATAACTTTTAACTCCTCCTCCAAGAAAGGGAAGCTTCAGGTGAAGAAAGATGAGTCATAGAAAATGAAGAGGCAATTATAGACCACATATAATGAGTTCATAATTAGGCCAAGATAACACATGTTCAAGACAAATTATATTACTATTTATCTACCTTATTTTGGCATTGTAACTATTTTTGTGTTTGATGATAGCTATGATGGACTTTCCCCATGTCCTCTCTCTCTCTCTCTCTCTCTCTCTCTCTCTCTCTCTCTCTCTCTCTCTCTCTCTCTCTCTCTCTCTCTCTCTCTCTCTCTCTCTCTCTCTCTCTCTCTCTCTCTCTCTCTCTCTCTCTCTCTTTCTTCTATAAATTTGGCCTTGAATGGCATTGTAAAGGATTCTCCATGTTAGTATGGTGAATCCTTGCTAAAATTTGTTCTTTTTTTAGATTTTAAGGTAATTTTGTCGTATTCATCTCATATCTAGTGTGTTCATGGTGAATTAATGATGAATAACAGTGTTGATGTCCAATCTCCTTGCATTTATCCTCTTCATTCTTACATATTTGTGAGTAATTTATTATCTTATGGGTCATATGATGTGTACTAAGTGGTTATGTAAAGATTAATTCTGGTAAACTTTCATTAGTGCCTCATTCTAGACCTCTTGATTGGTCCTTTTAGTTAATGTATCTATTGTAACCTCCAAATTAAAATAGTTATGCTACAGAACTATTTGAAGTTGTGTGATTATAGTCAGCTTTTTTTTAACTTTTTTATCAACTCCTACAAAATAAGAGGAGACCTAAAATTTGGTGCATCACCCTTTTTCTATTTTTGTATAGCTTTCTCTTTCTCTTTTCATTGAAAGTTGAGTAGGTGTAGTGATAATATAGGTGTAGCATCAAGGGAACAAAAGTATAGTCCAAGTAAAATCAAAACCTTAAAGAGTTCTCATTGTGTCAATTGAGTTAGGAGACCTGAAACACCTCCTCAAAGGGTGAAACTCAAAGTGACAACATTTTTTTTCAATGCCTGGTAGGCTCCAAATTCAAGAATATTGCTCAAGATTGGTGTTGGTCTTGACACATTTGAAATTGTTATAGCATCTACATTCAACATTTAGAGACTCCAAAAAGTTTTCAAGAATTATGGTTACAAGACTGGTGTCTAGTTTTCATGCCAAAGTTAACTACAAAATCCTTTACTAAGGGTACTCCTTCTGAGTTTGTATAATTACCTTATCATTTAGTTAAGAAGAAAAGATTTGATACTACACACCCTTATCTAAAAAGATTTTTTTGCTACTAACATATCCATATAAAGTTTTTGTTTGCTTCAAAATTTCATGATAACAATGCCTAAGTAGTAATGGTGGAAGCCCCTTCAACCTAGCTTAATATGATGATATACCTATTTCTACCCTTAAAATTATTCCATAATTCATTGGAGAGAATTTTACTACTCCCATTGAGCATATAAGAGACATTATTAGCATTTGTTCTCTACACAATGTGACTCAAGAGAATGTAACAATCATATTATTTGCCACTTTAATCAAATGGAAGGATCTCCAATGCTATAGAGGTTTGAGGCATAATTTTACTTCTAGTTGGGATGAATTAGGAGAACAATTATGCAAGCATTTTGAGGATAGGGGTGATCATTTATCTTTGGTGGAACAGTTGACTACCATAAATAAATCTCTCAAAGAGTTTATGGTAGTATTCAATTATATATTTCAAAATACTTTGTATAGGATCCCATCTATAGTTAATCCTATTATAAATTATGCTTTATTTTACTATTTAAGGGTCTTTAACAGTGACATAGATGTAATGATTCACTCAATGGGGGAAAATATAATGCCTGATGTATATGAGGTAAAAATAAGGGTTGAGAATTATCTTATTTAAGTTGGTAAGATTTCTCTAAGGCCTCATATGCCTTTGTTTCCATAATTACATCCCCTTACTCCTTCGACGCCTATTGCTTTGCCCACATTGGCTATAATTCCTTCTCTAAAAAATCAAGAAAAAGAAGCCTCTATTCCTCCTAATGACTTATATGAAGTCAAGATGCTTCTAAAAAAATTTGTAAATTAAATTATGAACATCAAGAGGAAACAAGCTCAATACTACAGGCCTTGGTAGCCCCATAACTAGTTCAATTAGACCAATAGATCTCCTTTCCAAGGTAACTATCAAGGTCAAGGATAAATCACCAATGTTAGTCCTTACAATAGGTACAACCTAAATGTTATTGGTTCTTATAATGGTCTTGTTCCATCTCAAAACAATGTAGTCTAATATTATTCATGGTGTCCTACCTATCATGAAATCCAAAATCATATTTTGTACTCCAATGGAGTGTCTAATCAAGCTCCAATGGTGTAAGGTGTTCAAGCTTCTCAAGGTGCTCAAGTTCCTCAAAGTGTTAAAGCTTATAAAACTCCACAAGTAGATTTTACACCATAAGAATAAGTTTATCAAGGACAAATATAACCTAATTCCACATGTATCAATTGGAAAGAAGGAGATTACTGTGCAATAAATCAATTCATAGGCACAAGGAATGTTGATACTTATGTGGTAGCTAACACTAGGTCTAATAAGAGGTAAATTGAGGGTAATCAGTGCCTCAAGGAATAAATAAGTTTGATGTAGCCCCTAAAGTGCAATAAATGTAGAGAAATAATAATGTAAGATTTATTCCTCTACCTCAATCTACACAAGCTCAAGATAGTTTTATTGTTTCTAAAGGATAGCCAAAGGTTGGTAGTTATTCTATTTTTATTTTTTATAAAATGAAGAAGGCACATGTTAACATTCCTATGTGGGATACATTGGCCATTCTTAGACAAAAGGATCTATCAAATTTCAACCTTGCAACTAGATTAGCAATAAAAGATAAAGTAGTCATCATGAATGAAGCTCAGTCCAAAAGAGGAAAATAAGTCAAAAATGATAAAACTCCCCCTTTCTGTATTTATCTCATTATAGGTGAGTGTATAGTCCAAAATTGTATGATAGATAGTGGAGCTAGTACCTCTTTAATACCCAAGCAATTCGTTGATAAGCTAGGCCTAAAGTATGAGCCAATCACCGAGGGAGTGTTAGAGTTGGATGGGATAGCCACTAATATTGTAGGTATTATCAAATGTCTAAATTTAACCCTGCATTCTTGCCCCACTTTTTCAATTCTTCAAGATGTTGTAATAAACCTACCACCTTAATTTTCCCTATGTCTATCTAATGATTTTAAAATTAATATTGGGGGATATTTATCATCATATTGGTCTTACATGGTTTTTAAAAGTAGGTATGGTACTAAATTCAAGATATAATTAGAAATAATTAATAATAACCACATATAACCCTACACGCCTAAAGTCTCTAATATTAATTGTATTATTGTTGATGAAGGAGATCACCATGTTGACCAAGAACTAGTTGTTTCCCTTAAAGGCATACTTGATATTTTTCTTGTTGGGTGGGAAGCTGAACATCATACACATGATCCATATAATTTCATAGAAGAAGCAAGTTTATGAGTGTATTTCTCACATGAGTAAGGTTCCATCATTCCACAATTGGTCAAGCCTAGTGAGCCCATGGATGGTCTATAACAATTATTCTTTGATGGATCAAGGAGCAAGATTGGTGTAGGAGGTGGTGAAATATCGGTCTCTCCCTCAAAATAAATGTACTACATTATTTTCAAATTTAAATTTATATTTACTTATAATGTAACAGAGTATGAAGTACTTGTGCATGGCCTTCAATGGGCTAGGAAGAGAGAGGTGAAATGCTTACAAGTATTTGGTGATAGCAAGCTGATTGTTCATCAAGTGAAAGGTCAAAATGTGATAAAGAACTCCTTGCTAAATTCTTAAAAGTGTATGGTGTGGGATCTTATGGAATATTTTGAGGCCTTCAACATACTTTCTATTCCAAGAGAAGAAAATAAGCATGTTGATAGGTTGGCTATAGTTAAAACTCATTTTGATATACCCAATGATGTTAATAACTCAAGGTTCCAACCATATGTCAAGGTAGTAGTAAGATATTCAGTTATTGATAATGACATCAATTGTTAATTCTTTGATTGTGATAAACAAATTATATGCTTTATCTAAGAAGAAGCTTAATTTTCTTCAAGAAATTAGTCTAAATTTTAGTGGCAATATGGTGATTAGATTGTGAAACTAAGGTCAAAGAAACTTCCTAAAGGCCTGGTGACATTTAGATAATATTCAATGATGATGATCAAATGAAGAAAGAAAAGATAATCATATCTACCAAGTAAGATAACTATGAGAGGGTCACCATATTCAAAGATAAACTTCTTATACTTGGAAATGTATGTAGTAAAGAAGAGAGGCTTACATTCATTGAGTTATGGAAAGAGTTTCCTGATGTGTTTGCTTAGGATCATAGTGATCTAAAAGGATTTGATCCTGGCCTAAATCAACACACTATAAAGCTAAATTAAAATGCTAAACTAGTGAGGCAAATACAAATACCTATCAACCCAAAAAAAACCCTTATGAGAAAATAATTGACTAAGTCAATAAAGTCTAACTTCATCTTCCCTATCAAGCACTCATCTTGGGTTGCCAATCTATTTCCTATAATGAATAAGAATGGAGAGATAAGATTGTGTGTAGAATTAGGGATTTGAATAGAGTTTCATTTAAATATCTGTATCCTTTTCATTCCATGGAGAAAATATTGTAGATGGTATTAGGTTATAAACATTTCTCTCTCCTTGATGGCTATTCAAGGTATAATCAAATTTTGGTGTAAGAGGAAGACTAGTATAAGATAACTTTCACAAAAAATGGGGCACATATGCATATATTAAGATGACTTTTGGGTTGTACAATGTTGGAGATACATTTTAATGAGCCATGGATATGGCATTCCAAGGTTTGATAAATGATATAGTATTGATTTATCTTGATGACATCACAGTGTTATCTAAGGATGAAAAGGATCATTTGACTCATATTAGGAAGATTTTTTAGATGTGTATACAGTTTGGGGTCTCTTTAAATCCTAAAAAGTGTGTTTTTTTAGTCCATGAAGGCAAACTCTTGGGCCACATTATCTCCTAGAAAGGTCTCTCCATAGATCCTAAAAGAGTAAGTGTTATATTGACCTTGTTATTACCTAAGCACAAGAAAGGGTTGTAAAGTTTATTTGGGAAAATTAAATTCATTAGGAGATGAATTCTTGATTTTTATAACCTTGTTAATCCTCTAACATCTGTGTTGAATAAAAATCATGTTTTTATTTGGACTAGAGAATGAAAAGATAATTTTGGTGCCATCAAGCAAGCCATAGCTCAAGTTCCAACACTTGAAAATCCTAATTTAAAGAAGGACTTCACCTTGTATGCTTTGGAAAATGAATAAATTCATCTCAGTTATGTTAACACAATCAAATGAGGAAGGTCTTGAACATTCCATTATTTTCTTCAGCCAAGGGTTAGAAGACTATGAGGTAAGATACACTTTAATATAAAATCAAGTCCTTCCTATTATAAGAATCATTAAAAAAATTAATCATATGATCTCTAATAATAAATTACATGTGATGGTGTCTCATCCAAGCATCAAGGAATTCCTTTTGAGTAGATATTTGAATGAGAAAAGGGTTGGTTGGATCACTAAAACCATGAAATATGACATGGATATCAAGGCTGTCAAGTTGGTGAGAGGTAAGGGATTGAGTGAGCACTTAGATTTAGACTTGAAAGAATAAACAGAAGTTATGCTAGAACTCCAATATGATCCTCAAATAGATGCATCTTCATCTACCATAAATTGGACACAAGACATGTTCAAATTCCTCCAAATAGGTCATTATCTATTACGCCTAGACAAGGTTAAAAGAAGACATTTTAGATTATAGTCCATTCCATATGTTCTTGTATATGGAATTCTCTTTAGAAATGATATTAATGGAGTGATTATAAGGTGTGTAGATGTTGATCATATTGATAAGGTATTGGTAGAATTTCATGATGGAACATCAAGTGGTCATTTTTCACCAAGAACTACAGTAGCAAAAGTGATGAGAGTTGGTTATTATTAGCCTAGCTCATTCAAGGATTCATATACATGAGTGAGAAAGTGTAAAAAGTGTGCCTTATTCATATGAAAACAAAATATTATAGCCCTTCCTCTCCATCCCTTTCAAGTATACCAACCTTTCATGTAATGGGGATTGGACTTCATAGGTATGATCAACCCTCTTTCAAGTGTTAGTCATAAATGGGTGTTGAATACAACTGACTATTTTAATAGATAGATAGAGGCTATAGGTTTCAAGGAAGCCAATGAAACTAATGTTTTAGACTTCTATAAAGTCATAGTAACTAGGTTTGGTTTACAGGAAAAGGACTAGTACTATCTCCAACTACTATCTTCAAGGAAAAGGACTAGTACAGTCCACAAACAAGAATCTAATTAGAGTTATCAAGAGGACTATGGAGGAAATCAAAGAACATGACACATAAAATTAAATACAACCTTATGGGCTGATAATATCACTCCTAAGAGAGCCATTGATAACTCACCATACATGATTGTCTATGGAAAAAAATCCAAACTACCCATATCTCTTGAGTTACCATCTCTAAAGCTTACACATCAACTTGAGATGATGGAGATTGATACCATGAAAATTAGGCTATCTGAGTTGATGAAGCTAGTAGAAACAAGATATCATGCCATGCATACTATAGAGTCTCATCAAGCTCAAACCAAGAGATGATTTGATAATAATTTTATCCCAAGAGCCTTCCAAGAAGGTTATCATGTGCTTAAATGGGATGAATATAGATCCAAACTTGGAAGACATACAAATTTTGACACTTTATGGAGTGGGCCCTATGTCATCACTCATTATAAGTAACACAATGTTTTTCAACTCTTAAAGTTTAATGAGAATAAGTACATATTCTAGTTAATGGGATACACCTCAAACATTACTATTGTGGTCATTTTCTCCTATTATATATAGTAGATTAGTCTTTATTTTCTCCAAATGCTTCTATCACATGCTTGTCTTATTGTGTGTGTTCCTTTTTTTGTTATGTATCTTTTTTGGTCAGTGTGTTTGGAAGGTACGTCTAGTTTTTAGTTTGCTTTAAAAGCTAATGTCATGTTTAGGGTCAGATTTGATCTCATAGATAAGCATTATTTAGTTAATCCATGCCCAATATATTGTCTAAGGATACTAATATAGATGTTTAATAGGCAAACTACCCATGGAGGTCACCAAAAATGTTAGATAATCAGTCACACATGACCAAGGATTGTTCAAAACTAGGTAAACGATTCATCTAACTTTGAATGGTCTGATTGAGAATCATGTCTTGGTTTCATGGATTGGTTTTGTATGTCATCTCAAGGTCTAAACAGGGTCCTATTAGTATGTTAGAGTCTATGTGTGTGTCTTGTCCAGTCATTTTCATACTATGATCTTTGAAAAGGTATTTTGTAATGTAGTTTATCAAATTTTAAGGTAACTTTGTAGAGTTTAAGGTTTATTTGTGAAAGTTAAGGTAGACTTGATCTATGGTGAAGACAAGGAGGTTGTGATCATCCAAGAAGGCAAGATGTTACAAGATAGACAAGTTAGATTAATATCCAAGCTAATTAAGATGGAAACATTTCAACTTCAAGACTTTGGAAAGTTTAAGGTACTTTTAGAGAATTTAAGGTTTTTATTATTTTACCTTATTTTGCTTGTTGAAGTGGTGTAATGTGATCACCTTGGGAGACACTAAGTGTGAGCATCAAATATCATCTCTAGAGGTTAAAAAGGGTCTTATGATCTAGTTGACATTTTTGAAGACCATATTATATGTATCTTTCCCATACACCTAGGTCAAGGTGTGATAATATTCCTTTTCCAATATTAAACCACATTTGAAACTACCTTGCTCATCATTCTAACATCCAAAAAAAGAATAATGAAGGATTGGAATGGAAAATAAGGTGAAATACACTTATTTTACATTACATAACCACTATATAGGCAACGAGGAAATACATAGCCACCTAGTTCATAGCTCTAGTAGGGTATTCTGGTAAGACAAACAAGTTTTTTAAAGAAGAAGGATCTCTAGAGATCTCATTGTAAAATGTTTCAAACTAAAGATCCACTTCTAATCCTATCCAATTCATTCTCCATCTCCTCAATCTCAAAACCATGCTCAATAATAATTTTTATGCCCAATAAAAACAAAATTTGACTTAGCTTCTCCATCTGGTCATTGACAAGCCCAAAAAGGTAATTTTGATGTGGTTGTTTCATAAAGGAAGAGATGTTTCAAACTAAATGACATTAGGTTATGTTGACCACCCATATGCCTCAAAAATTCATGGCATTATTTATGTGATTAGGAGGCATATCTTTGTGAAATATCGTTAAGAAATTAAACCTCTATAAAACCCTCCTAAACCCCACTATCACGGGTTTCTCCTTCAAATGTTAAGTATGTGCTCGGTGAATGCATTAAAAGGTTTATAATTATATATTTAGTGTAATTTTACCTATGAAACATCAAACTCAACCCAAACTTTTAAGTTTCATGTTGGTGTTGGCAAGATATGTCATGGTTATATTATTTTGGGTATGACAGTCAAGGTTTTTGGGAAATGTGAGGTGTTTCTAGATTTAAATTTCCTAAAATAAAATGTATATGATGTTTAAAACCCCATAAAAACTTAAAAAAATTTCCTACACCTTTTCTAAATAATATTCATATACTAAGAAGAGTGGAATGTGTATATACAGGTCTATAGGGTTGAAAGAGTGTGAGGTTAGACATGTTTGACATTGTTTGAAGGTTTTTGGGCTTAGAATGGAAGTAAAAGCATATGATATGAATTTTTAGTAACCCCCCATATCCCATTAAATTTCCATTCATCTACCGAGATTATTTCTAGTATTGATCCCACCTAAAGGCCTCAAGTGACAGGAAATATAGTCTTTTAGGCAAATGAAATTGATGTTTGGGGAGTAATACATATGAGGAAGGGTTTGAAACACTCATGTGCAAAGGGTATGGGATACACAAAAATCATCCAATATATTTATACACCCTGTAGAATCATCCTTAAAGGTAAGTTGCATTTGATAGGCTATAAAGATCATTGAGTTGGTGTTTTTGAATAGGGGTTTCAAGTGTTGAAAAAGAAAGTATATACCTATAACCAAAAGTGAGACCTATAATACATTATTGGTATGTTTATACTGATGACCAGACCCCAACCAAAACTCTCAAACTCTTTCAATACCATTCATTTTCAAGGTGGCAAGATATAACTAATATATGCATGCTCTAGTAGACTGTACATGTCTGCGAGTTTGAAATAAGATGTTCTTGATAGGTATTGTATAGTTAATCTTTGGAAAATGTCTTAAAACATGTCAAAATAGATATGATTTTATCTTAATATCATTCCATGTCATAGGAGGTATATAATTCCATTCAACCAATATATTTTAAATGGGTTTTAAGTTTGGGAGATGTATCTATAGGTCTGCATGTTTGGAATAAGAGGTGCTTGAAAAGTTATATGTGATTCCTCCTTGGAAAAGGTTTTAAAACATGTAAAATAGTATATTATTTTCTCTCAATATCATTTTATATCATTAAATTTTAGGGGAATCAATCCAATAGTATGTCTGCAATGGTCTCAAGATTGAAACATGCACCTACATGTTTGCATAAAAAATGCGAGGAAAAGATGCAAGTTTTGGTTGGATAATAAGGTTTAAAGATTTAGGTAAGGTATAATGGAATATGAATTATATTTACACATTTATTATATGCTTTTAGATAAGGGGAAACCATAAATTTGAATTAAGATCACTTGAAATAAGGTATATTAGGCCCATGAGAAACCTAGAGACAATAATGTTACATTTGAAATTAAATCCTGAAGAAACCAATAAGATATCAGATTATTATTTTTTAATATTATCATTAAAATATAATTAATGTTATTAAATAATTATTTAAAACATTTATGATCATCCTTGCTAGAAAAATGCATATAGTTGCACAATTAATTAATTAAAAAGAGCATCTACAGTAAGGCCTATACACAACGATATGAAGATAAAGTGGATGTTTTGTGTTGAATATTATGTTAATAATATTTTAATGTACATTATTAACCATGAATAATATTTCAAGGGTAATTATACTCTTTTCTATAATATGAAATAATCAAAAGATGGCCATTAGGGCTAAGATAACATAACTACCTACAAACCCTTGACATAGGCTAATACAGGTTCTAAAGATATTTTAAGGGGTATAATCTCATAATAATAATTTTAATACCTAATATAACATTAAACAATCCTATAGGAGGATTTTAAAATAAAAAAACAAGCATGGAAGAAGACCTTTATGTTCAAACAATCCTTTTAAATGCACAGTACATGCCTACAAACTTGATAAGGTAGATTTTCTCACGTGAATAATTGGAGGATAAGATGAATGTGAAAAAGTGATAAATTTGGATGATTATAATGTCTATGAACTCCAACTCCCTGGAATTTGTTGATAAATCAGGTCCTATACTCTATGAACAATCGTTAAGAGTGTAAAGACCTAAAAAATGGCCAATACACCCTAGAAGGAGATCGATGAATGTGAATGGTATTATAAGTGGTTATAATGCACATAAATTACCTTGAAATAATATTTATTAAATTTTATAAACTCGTGATCACATATTTGACCTAAATTATTAGCACTTGTGAGGAAGAATACACAAAGAGTATGCTTAAAAACTACCTTTTTAGGCCTAATTCCATGGTTTTGATTATTTGAGAGTCTCTTGACCAACTTAAAATGGCATAAAATCTTGATAAAAATGCCTAATAATATTATATAATCCATTAAAAATTATATCAAGGTGATATGATAGGTTACAAGCAACTAAACCAAACCAAGGTGGAGACCTTCTTTGTTTGCATTGAAAGATTAAATTTATAAACCTTCTCAAGGTCATAAATGACATCAAGACACTTCATAGTATCTATAAAATCATATAATTACATATCTAGAAGACTCTATAGGTTAAAAACAATCCTTTTTCAATGTATACAATTAGTTTTGAGAGTCTATTCATAGGTAACTCATTAGTTTCATGTTGATAAGATTCTTCAAAGAAACATGCAGGCTTCTATCAGTTCTTTAAACTTGCCTCAAGTTGAATATAGTCTTGGAGACTTTAAATGGATATATAAAACTTGAAACATTAGTGTACATGTCATGAAACATGGACAAAACTCACGATATAGTCCTCAAGTCTACATGAAGCTTTTATTATATGAATGGTTGTAGCCTTCTTCAAACCTCTTATCAAAGTACATTGTGAAGATTCTTTGAAGATAGTTTATGATCTTGAAAAAAGGTTTTATAACCTTCCATAATATAAAAATGGAGTGAATATATTGGTGTGATAGTAGTCAAATAAGGACTAAGCTTATATGAGAGATAGGCTTGCCTTCATCACATTCTTTAGATTAAACGAGTTTTGATATGGAATTACAGGTCCTAATGACAAAGAGAATAGCATGATGAGGTTTAAATATTGAATATAATTCTCACCATAATAGGAGATACAATCCAAGATCCAAGGATGGCATATAAATATTCCAATAAGGCCAAGTAGGCCATGTGTCAAACTAACAACTTATAACTCCTCCTCCAAGAAAGGGCAGTTTCAAGTGAATAAAGATGAGTCATAGAAGATGAAGAGGCAATTCTATGCCACCTCTCATGAGGTCATCATCAGGCCAAGATAACACATGTTTAATACAAATGATGGGACTATTTATCTACCTTATTTTGGCATTATAACTAGTTTTATGATAGATGATACCTATGATGGATTTTCTCCACGTCCTCCCTCTCTCTTTCTCCTTATTTCTTCTATAAATTTTGTCTTGAATGTAATTTTAAAGGATCCTCCATGTTATTATGGGGAATCCCTACTAAAATTTTCACTTGTCATTTTTTTTTAATTGAATGCAAACTAATTTTACCTTCTTCATCTCATATTTAGTTTTTTCATGGTGAATTGTTGATGAATGATAGTGTTGATGTCCAATATCCTTATGTTTATCCTCTTCATTATTATCTATTTTTTAGTAATTTATTCTCTTGCAATTCATATGGTGTGTACTAAGTAGTTATGCAAAGATTAATTATGGAAAACATTCATTAGTGCCTCATTTTAGGCCTCTTGGTTGGTCCTCTTAGTTAATATATCTATTGCAACCTCCATATTGAAACACTTATACTAGAGATGATCCAAAACTCAAAAGTATATCTCAATAGCATAGAAATAACACAGTAACAATGAATTCTCTGAGAAGAGATGTAGTATTACTCAAGATCACAATACAAATATATGCTTATCTCTGGGAAGAGATGTTTGTCTTCACATTTCGGGTTACCTCTTCATTTATACACATTTTGAAAGCATGGGGAGGATGTGGAAGGTCACCAATCTCAAGGGAGATTAAGTGGTTCGACTTCCAATATTTAAAACAATATAAAATTTGAGGAATTACTATTTTTAGAAACATACTATTTTTAGACTGCACTACTAAAATTGAAATTTGAGGCACTTCCATTGGGTTTTTTGGGGTCAAAATTCATTTATTGGAGCTCATGCCATTTCATGACATTCTCCTCATTCTTATCTTTCCAACGATTCAAACGGTGAGTCAATTGGAGCTACAGTGCAAAAGTTATGGCTCTCGGAAGTTTCGTCATTAATTGGGGTGGAACTGTCACCCGAATTGTCGCCTAAATTGGTGCCTGGATCATTCCTCCCTCCTTGAAAATCAATGGTCCCCATTGCTTCAATGCTCCCCATCAGGTGTGGTAGTTTTTTCTTGATTTGATTCTCTGTGAGCCACTCACCTTGATGGCTAAGCTGGCCCCTTTTGACCACTCGATAAAGTGGAATAGAGCATCTTCTTGTTGTCTTCATCCAGGGATCCACAATCTGATCCTCTTCTACTGGAGCAAAACTTTGTGGATCAATCTCATCAATTTCTAGTTGTTCTACTACATTGAATATTAGATGCAGACCAAGGTAGGCTGGTAGGTTCAACTCAAAAGCATTTTCTCCAACTCTTCTGGTGATGGTGTAGGGACCATATCGCAGAGGCCAAATCTTTCTATGTGGGCCTGCAAGTCATTCCTTTTGAAGCCGCAACCAAACCTTGTCACCCACAGCAAAATGGTGTGCAATCATATGTTTGTCATGGCATTGCTTATACTTTTGATTCATCTTCTCTAGGATGTCATGAACTTATTGCTGGATGTGTTGCATTTGTTTAATAGACTTTGTTACTTTTGCTGCCTCAGATCTTCCATGAGGTGTGTATTCCATTGTGGAAAATGGAACCACTATATCAATTGGTGCCATGGGTTGGAACCCAAAACATACCTAGAATGGACTGTGCTTGGTCGAGCTATACAGCGCCCGATTGTATCCATGTTGTATGAAAAGAAGTCCATCATCCCATGTGCATGAATGTTTGGAGTGATACATCCGAATCATGTGAACAATCAAGTGGTTTACTACCTCTATTTGACCATCAATCTGTGGATGGAAGGCTGTGGACTTCATCAGCTTAGTATCCATCATCTTCCATAGAGTGCACCAAAAGATGCTCAAGAACCTACTATCTCGATCTAAGACAATGGACTTGGGGAGACCAAAATGGAGCCATACATGACTAAAATATAGTTGAGCAGTTTCCTCAGTAGATATATTTTTATTACAAGCAATCATGATAGCCATTTTTAAAAAATGATCAACTACCACAAAAATATAGTCCTTACCATGTTTTGAAGTGGGCAAACCTGAAAGAAAATCCATTGAGACAGATTCCCAAGGCCTGGTTAGTTATGGCAATGGCATGTACAATCCTTGCTTCTTATTTGTTGGCTTAGCTATCACACATGGGGTGAAATATTTGAGATATCTTTCCAAATCCTTTCACATATGGGGCCAGTAGAAGTGTTTTTGAAGAACTGCCAATGTCTTTTCAATACCAAAGTGTCTAGCTGTCCTACTGAAGTGTGCTTCCCATATCATCTTTTGTTGCTCTGCAATTGGAACACAGATGTGCCCCATATGACAAAGGACATTATATTGCAAATAGAAATCACAAACGTGTTTACCTTGTTGAAGTGCTTGATATGTATCAGCAAAGGTAGGATCTACTTCATATAGAGCACCCCAAGTGGCAGTCTCATGTCCGCACAGGTCAAGAATTATTGTGAGTGCAGTAATTGGTGGGCAGATCAGACAATCTACAGCTGTATTTGAGCTCCCCTTTTTGTGTTTGATTATTAGGTGGATTTGCTAAAGATATGTGACCCACTTTTGGTGCCTCTCATTTCGTAGTTTGCTTTGCATCTAGATGAATTCCAATGGTCTGTGGTCAGTGTGGATGACCATTTCCTTCCCCAAGATGTAGTGTTTCCATTGTTTTTAGGCTTGAACAATGGCATAGAGCTCCTTATTAAGTTATCTAAAACTCATTTTATCTCATTTTATAGCTCTCGGCCTTGCACAGGCCTATCAAGACAAAACATAGGGTTTGAACCTTATAACTTAGATAACTTTTGATTTCAACCTTAAAAAATTATAAAACTTTGGAATGTGATGTATTTTCATGTTCTATAAAGTATTCAAGAGGTTATAAGTTTTTATAGGTATTTATAGTATGGTCACCAGGACTGTGGGAGTGATCTAGGCCTAAATGAAACCTAATTGGCAAAGAGGTGAGTTGATTTAGTTGTTTTACATTGAGAGTTAGGTCCTAAAAATTTGTATGAAACTAAAAAAAGATAAAAGGTATTTGAAAATGTCCTCAATTTGATTATAATATTTGTATGTTGTTTTGAACTACTATATTTGTGCTAAAATAGGGCTACAAGGAAAAATGTTTTAAGAAAGAAAGAGAGGTTTGTTTGAAAATTTAGTCTTGGATATTGACCCAAATGATTAGATGTGTGAAGTAGATATAAATGATCAGGTGTATGGCCATATGAGCCTTAGTGTGAATACAAGAGCCATGGAATCATGTTTTAGTCTTTTAGGCCTGTGAACCTCTATCAAAGGATGAGCAAGTGTATTGAAAGAATGAAGAGCAAAGTGATGAAAGATGTGAATGAGATGATGATGTTGATGATAAGGAGTGAAAAGTGCAGAGGTAGATGAAGGATGATATGTCAAAAATACAACAAAGAGGAATATGCATGCAAATATGGTAGGAGCCTAGTGAGTCAAGACGAGTGATCAAGAGACTTTAACAAGACAAGTAATGTACCTATTGGAGACAAGAAGATCAGAGTTCATTGAAGGCAACTAAGAAGAAATCAAATCTAGGGTAATGAATAAGGTAAGTGTAGGAATGAGCTCTACATCAGGTGGTATCAGAGTAGGTAAGATCTTAGAAAATTTATGATTATGAGTTATAAATGTTGCTATTTGAGATTGTTGAAGGTTGTTAATGGAGGTTGTGGGAATGAGTTAGAGAGGAAGAAAAAGGTAAGAGTTTGTGGTACAAGATCAGTCCTAAGAAGAGAGCTAGTAGAATCTCAAGAGAGAGAGAAAAGACTCCAAGGAAATTTGTATTTCAAAGGTGAAAAATACTTGGACAAGAGTGTTAATAGACTAATTCAAGGAGAGAACCTAGGTTGAGACAGTAGATCAAGGTGAAAAATACTTGGACAAGAGTGTTAATAGACTAATTCAAGGAGAGAACCTAGGTTGAGACACTAGATCAAGGTGAAAAAGACTTTCTTATGAGAATATGAAGATAGATAAGACAAAGGAGAGTAACGGCTTTGTTGAGTTAGAGTACTATAAAGAGGGAAAGAATAAGGAAGACCCAAAGAGAAAGGCTTTGTTGTTGAAGAAGAGATGAGTGAGATAAATCAAAGGTTAGATAGGATAAGGCTCTTGGTGGAGCTCATGCAATAAAAGGAAAGCTAATGGTATAGTTGGGTCATGACTAAGAAGAGGGTTAAGTGGCCTATAAGTCTACTCATAGAGGGAACAAGAAAGATTGTCATGAGAGATAATGAGAAGCAAAATAAGTTTCTATGTAGACAACTCAAGGAGGAGATAAAGAAGTTCATGATGAATGGACAGGTTGGTAGATAATATAAAAGTGAGAAACACCTTGAGAAGGATAAAATAGTCATGGATAATGATGAGAGGAAGCAAATAAAACAACCTAAGAAGGAGAAGATGGAGGCAAACAAGCCTCAAGTGTTTAAATCTAATGATTTCTTGTCATGAATGCATACAATTATAAGAGAGAAGAAGATATTAGTCCATGTTAAGGACATAAAATTTGTAAGTACGGAGGAAAAAAAGCATGGACAACATGTTTAATATGAAGAAGATGATTGGAAAAAATATATAGAGGTAAGGTGATTTTTTACCCTTGAGAAGGAGAGATGTTTGGAGAAGGAGATCATAAATAAGAAGGATGCCTCATGGAAGGCATAAAATAGAGAGAATTTAAGTAGGAGGATGGAATCAAGAGGTATGACAATCAGTTATTTTTTTATAATATTTGCGAGCAATTGCAAGCTAAGTTGGTAGCCTTGTAGCATGCCATAAATGATGGAGAGAAAGATAAAGTCCATCCTAGAACAATAGTTGGAAAGATGATAAATGGGCATGAGTCAATAGAGACTAAAGAGAGATAAAAGGTGATGGATAAGGCAACATACATCATAGAGAAACAAGGTTGGATGCAAGAAGAATCTAAATGAGTGTCTAGATTGACACATGAAGGAGATATATCCCAAATACAAGTGAAGGTGTAAGCTATGAAAGAGCATGATGAATAAGATAATTTGACATGGAGATCATTGATGCAAGAGGTTGGAGATAATCTATTAGAGTTTCTTAGTCAAGTTGAAAATAAAGAAGAAGTTATTCTAAGGGAGATAGAGGTAGAATTTTAAGATGAATAAAAGAAAATTACAAAGATAATGAGTATGTAGTGCATTATAATATTTCAATGAGATGAACTTATAGGTCATATAAGGGAAAAAATTCAGAACCAAGTGATGAGTTTTAGCCAAGAAGATGAACAAGTATGGGTACAAGGTAATGCAAACCAAGTTACAAGCCAAGGTAAGATGAGCATATAGTCATTTGAGTTTTTCAAAGAAAAAGTATGAGCAACTAATATTGTAAGTATAGAGAAGAAATGGAATGATAAGTAACTCAAAAAGATGAGCGATAAACCTAGAGAAGCTTGGAAGAAGAAAACAAGAAAAAGAGAGAGTAGAAAGAACAATAAGGTCCTTGAAGAGACTATCAAGTCTCATGAGTTTAATTTGATGTTTACTAAGCATGAAGGTGCAGGTATGGAGATGAAATAGAGGGAGACACTCCATGATCATATGGATAAAATAAGCATTAGGGCATTAGAGCTCATGATAGAGCCAATGAAATAAGAGGATAGCCATGATCCTCACAAAGAAGTTGATTGGAGGAAGAATGCATTTTGGGAATAGGATAAGATTGGTCGTAAGGAGATTCAAGGAAGTAATGAGAACAAGTTATCAGGGAAAGAGGAAAGAGAGTGAATTCCTAGCCCAAGAATTAGTCCAAGAAGTATGCCTAGAGATTAAGAACAAAGACCAATGGAAGGAGAGCTCCAAGCAAGTGAGCAAGAAAACAATCTCATGAAGGAAAAGCGAGGTAAGAGGTTAACTTATTCAATAGGTGTTGTTATAGTTGAGTTATTTAAAGGTATGCATGATATTAGTAAGGTGAGAAGTTGACAAGTAGTGTTTTGGTATGATAAACCTAAGTTGGTCAATGAGATGTCCTTGCATGATGAACAAGAAGGCTATGAGAAGACTCACCATGAGAAGGTGGAGTGTCATCAAGAGGCAGCGAAATAATACATCAAGCAGATTTTGACAATGATGAGTGAATAATATATGTATAAGTAACCATTAGAGCATGAGGATGAAGGAGAAGACATGGTTGAGAAGAAAGACCAAGAAAGAGTGCATGAACCAATTATGACAAGTGCAAAAAGAAGATATGGAGTAGTAATAGGAGTGAAGAATAATGATCAGAATTTGGAGGTATAATATGAGGAAGATAAATCAGAGATGGAGGAGATAGAAGATGAAGTGGAAAAAGAGTTGTAGCTGATCATATGCTTCATGGAGGTAGAGGATGAATTGGAAAAGAGGCAAGATAAGGTAAGAAGACAGACAAAAGCATAAACTGAGGAGAAAATAGAAGAATAAGAGGAAAAATAACAAGAGAAGCTTATAATACCACAAGAGGAAGAATTTTAAATCAAGAAAGAAGTTTGACAAATCACATTTGAGCAGGAGCTCAAAATTTTCCCACTCATGGAGTTTAATGCAGAGCAACACAAGGTAACAAAGAATTTAGTATGTTTTCTAGTGAAATAATGATAATATTTGATCTTTTGTGGGTGTGATGGGCCTCACAGGGTTCCCTATGAGATTTTGGAGTCTTTAGGAGTCTTTAGATTGTGTGTTTGTATGCCTTTTGGAATTTCTTGCCAAAATGCAAGATGTAAAATTTTGAATTTCATAACTAGGCCTTGTGAGGTGTTTTAAGTCTTGTGAGGAATCCTAAGGTTGATAAGTGTTGTGATGGGTCCAAATAAGTCTTATAACTATGTGTAATGGTTTTACAATGTGCAAGACATAGAAAAGGAAATTTAAGCCAAGAAACTTGGTATGTAACAACCACCCTATGTGGGGTTGGCAAGATAAGAGAGAATTATGTTGCATGTTGGCATCTTAAAAGAAGTTAGAAATGCATGTAAATGAGGGTAGAGTGTATTATATTAAAATTATGGGACATAGATGAAGGATTCATAGGTTGAGTAGAAGAGAATACAAGAAAGCATCAAGTTTTAGCAAGAACTTTGCCTTCTTTACAATTTTTGAACATGATTGTTATATGAATGACATCAATGAATACAAAGAATTATTTTAGAGATTGTTTTTGGGATTTACATAGTTGTGTGGTATGTAATAAATCTCACATTTTTTATTTCCTTTGATTAGAGTGACATCTTGGTACTTATCTTTAGACCATGAATGACTTTACTCAATTTTTAAGAATTATGTGTTAACATAGTCTCAAGAAAAGGACTAATAGGTTGATAGAAGATTTTTAGGTTTGTTATAACTTGTATAAAATACCTACATTATTTTATGGCATTCACTTGTGCAAGTGAAACTTGAGATACCTACAAATAATAATATTGATCTAAAGTTTGCATTCCATTTACAACTCAATCAAAATAGGAACAATTTTGCCCATACATAGTCAAAATTATCAAGTGATACATTATAGATAGTTGTTTGAGTGGTTTTTCATTATGAGTATCATAAAAATTATAGATATTTTGTTTTTGGTGATAATAATCACTTTGGGGGCCCAAAAATCCATTGGAAATGCAAGTCTCCAATGAAACATTTACACATTCCTAGAAAAGTCAACAAAGTTATGTATATTTGCATATTGGAACCGTTTGGTGATTGATCAAAGATAAATGAATATTGGATAAGTTGAGGGGAGGTAGTACAAACCTAAAACAGGTATTAGAAATTTTTGAATTGATATCAAACTCATTTTATCCCATTTTTATAGCTTTCAGCCTTGCACAAACCTGTCAAGAGAAAGCATAGGGTTTGAACCTTGCAACTTAGATAATTTTTTATTACACCCTTCAAAAATTATAAAAATTTGGAATGTGATGTATTTTAATGTGATATAAAGTATTAAATAGGTTGTAATTTTTTACATGGATGTACAATATGGTCTTCAAGACTGTGGAAGTGATCTAGGCCTAAAGGAGACCTAATTAGCAAAGACATGAGTTGAGTTATTTGGTTTACATTGAGATTTAGGTGATAAAACGTTTTATGAAGATTAAAAAATATAAAGGGTATCTAAAAATGTTTTTAATTTGATTAATTGATTTGTATGTTGTTCCCAACTACTAGATTCGTGCTAAAATAGGGCTACAAGGAAAGAGGCCTTAAGAGAGAAAGAGAGGTTTGTTTGAGAATTCAATCTTGGAGATTGAGCCTGATGATTGGATGTGTGAAGTAGATATAAATGAGTATGTGGATGGCCGTATGAGCCTTAGTGTGAATAAAAGAGCCATGGAATCATGTTTTAGGCTTTTAGGCCTGTGAACCTCTATCAAAGGATGAGCAAGCCTATTGAAAGAATGAAAAGTGAAGTGATGAAATATGTGAAAGAGATGATGATTTTGGTGATAAAGAGTGAAGAGTGAAAAACTAGATGAAGGATGATATGTTAAAAATATAGCAAAGAGGACTATACATGCACAAAGGCTAGGAGCCTAGTGAGTCAAGAAGAGTGATCAAGAGACTTCCAGAAAATAGGTAATGTACATGTTGGAGACAAGCAAATTAGAGATCATTAAAGGTAACTAAGAAGAAATTAGAGCCAGGATAATGAATAAAGTAAGTGTAGGCATCAACTCCACTCTGAGTATTGATGTTTACCTTAAGTTTGGTTGGTGGAGTTTGGGTACGTGGTCTCCATTCAATAGTGGGAGTATTCACAACATGGATCATGCTAGCGCCTTCTCATTATGCTCTTTTGTGAGGGTTGTGTACAAGTTGGGACACTCCTTTATTAGATGTTAATTTATAAAATAGGTGCAATTTGGATGGACTGGGCAATCATGTTGGTAGTGCTCCAAAGAACCACACTTGTAACACATCCATGGTGGGAAATGACCACCTCCTCATACATTCCCTCATCCTCAGTCTCTGGAATTTTGACCTCTATTATTATCTTGGTTGTTTGATACATGGGCTTGGCACATTCCTCATGTTCATGTTTCATGAATCTCATCAATTACATGACGGTAATTTATGTCATGTGTCTTGCAATATAGTGACACCTTTATCTGTGTTGCACACTGAAGTAAAGGGCAACTACGTACATCATGATATTCCTTATAAATCTTGCATGATTGCTTTAGGATAATATGAATGCTTCACTTTGGTCAATTATTCCTATTATTCCCTTTTACTTCACAGTCCATGCACCAAATGCCACTTCATGTATCATGAGCATTGTTCAATGTAATCTTTTCCAATTGTGAAGCCATAACAACAATTTGTGTCGCCATAAAGAGGTTGATTCTTGTATTAATTATTCTTAATACTTTAGTGCAAAGGGCAACTTCCAATGCCTTGCATGGGTTGATGAAAGTCTTGTGGAAGAGAGATCATTTAAAGAGAAGTAATAAACTTCCCACAAACCACTGGGCATGTTGTGTCAGGATGATTTCAAATGATAGATTGGATAGAAGAGTCTTGAACTATGCATCATATGCATGCACACTTTTAGAGATTTATTTCTTGATATCCTTCAAGGCAACAATACTTTTCTTCTCAAATTTAGGAATATCAAATTCTTGAAGTAATGCAACCTTTATTGCCTCATATTTCACAACTACTTGCTAAGGATCAAACTTTATATACTAATTATGCATGCAATCCAAAAATGTGGTGGAAAACTGAGTTGCCTTGCACTCAAATGAGCTTATCCTATGTGCTCACTAAATGAGTTCACACTTTTTAACATGCTCTACTGTGTTCTCGACACCTCTATACTCAAGTAGGTGGAGTACCATCTTGTAGTATACTATAGGCATGCTAGGGGTGGTGCTTGTGATTGTTTCACTCTAGCTCCTCCTGAGCCCTCTTCTAACTCTTTCTAAGTTTCTTCATATGCTACCTTCACCTCCTATTGAATCTCCTCCAGTGTTGGCCCCCACACCTCATGTTGTATTAGGCATAGTTGAAATAAAGGGTGTAGATAGAATTTGATTTGTCACAATTGGGCCTAAGTTTTGACCACTAGTATTTGGTCCACATGGCATTCTAAGGCTAGCCATATGATTGACAAGCAAAGGAAGGGAAAAAATTAACTCGAATTCCCCTTTTAATTCACTATATTGAATTGATATTCCAAGATTATCTTCAATAGATGCTTTTGACTCTACACTATCACTATCCTAATTCCTTATATTGATTACTTCAAACTCAAAGCATGAACATGCATAGTAGTGGGGGAATGAGGTCTAAAAAAATTGGGTTCAAATACTACCAAAGCTTGTCCTACTTCTTCTATGTGTAGTTGTGTCAGTAAGGGGTAGAAATATGGGATTAAGGAATCTTCTCTATGCCTCTTCTCCTCCCTATGAATTCTCATGGCACCTCTAGAATCTTCTCTCTCCCTCCAAGGATCGCTTGCTACCATAACCCTCTTCTTGACCTCAATATACTTAGTCTTATGTAGCTCTCACTGTCTAGATGCCATGCTAAAGTACCAAATCTATACTAATGCACATCTTTCCATTACCCCACCAATTGTATTGCTCATACACCAAAGAGTTTAGCCATCCATATAGTAATTCTCATTCCCAGATTTGATCATGAACTTATAAATCTCAAAAGGAAATTGAGTTAGATACCTTCCAAATGGTTCTCTAAAGAAATTAAACTAAACTTCATTTGGGTATGAAAAGGTAGATATGTCATTTTCCAGCATGTAATTGTTAAACGTTCCTTTCCACCAAAAATTTACTACATGAATCCAGGGAGTTTTCAATTTTCTCAAAGTCACTTGGCACTCAACTATCTAAGGAAGCTTCTGTCTAAGGTTCTTTGAGTGATTCTATGCATGTGATGAAATCCAAGCGTGCAATATGCAAAGAAGCCTTCATACAGTGAGTCATACCAATTATGTTTTATCCATGCACGCATAGAAACTAATGGTTCAATATATTTTAGTACAAAGTTATCTTCTATTTTCGGGACCTATTGCACTTGTTATCATGATGGTAGGAAAATGCTCGAGTTATTGTCTTTGGAGAATATTAAACGTTGGGTCAATATATTTTAGTACAAAGTTATATTCTACTACATTAACCCAACGTTTAATATTCTCCAAAGACAATAACTCGAGCATTTTCCTACCATCATGATAACAAGTGCAATAGGTCCCAAAAATAGAACCAAAATGTTGGCACTTTTTCCATTTAGTCTAACAAACTACTCTAGTTGTACACCTAGAGTAAATTAAGAATCCAAAAGGATAGCATGCTGACATTTCACATGAGAGGGATTCTTATGCACTCACCTGAAGCATGAAGCTTATGACCAATTTTCATTGATTCTACCACGTGATGGTGTATGTATCAAGTGCTTGACAATGAAGTGATTAAACAAGCACATAGTCTATTACTTATTATAATACTTATGATTTTAACACTGTTAATGTAATCATTCGATTACTAGTTCATCACAAAAAGAAAATATGTGCAAAACAAGAAAAGAATAATAGTGCCATTGATTCACATAGAAATGTAAGTGTAACAAAGGTATTCCATTGTATTAAGCATGAGGTTAAAAAAGTATTACATTAGTTCTTTCTCTCAACAACTATCACTTAGCACTATCACAACTAACATGGTTCAATAATACAACTACACTTTGTAACCTTCTTCTAACAAAATATAACAACAATTCTAAGTAAAACTACGAGGCATTTATACATAAGTTACCCCAGTCTTTCAGTACATCATTAATTAAAGTATAAATGACTTGCTAACGATCGACTCAAGACTAGTAGTTGTGGCAAGCCATTACAATAAGTGTAATTACAATAAAGGTCTATCCACCCTAGATTCTCTTTCTATGTTCAATCTTTATTGTTGCACTCCCATTTTCGAATGGGCTAGTGCTAGATCTGCACTTGACTATTCTTCTTCAAAGCCTTCACTAACTATTCTTCAACCAACTCCACTTTTTGTGCCCTTACCCAAGTCATCTGTAATTGTTTGAGTCTCACATTCTTGGTTTTTCCATGTTCTTTACATCCTGGTTCTCCATGATTTGGCTCTTTCTTGCCAAGGTCTTCCATGCCTTGGTCATCCATTCCACTATCCTTCTACACCATCTCTCTTTCCCATCGTGGCTTATCTTTGTGCCATTAAAAAGTTACTTAGCCAAAATTGTCCAAAATTGGGGTCCAATAGTTCCCATTCATGTCCATTGCATGAGCAGGGAAGAGGAGATGGAGGGTTTCAAAGACAACACGTTGGTAAAAGCAGTAACGACAACATTAGCACTTACACTCACTTGCCATCATTGCTTATAGGTGAGGTTTTTCACACCTCACTAAGGCTATGAGCCATTTCATTTTGAAAATTTTAATAGCTTCAAATGTCTGTAAAAAAAATTAGTAATTTTTTTTGCTCATTCTGTCAATTAAGACTAGTCATTCTATGAATAGTCGGCATCGTTCTATAAATTGCATGGCTAATTAAAAATATTTCTATGTTCACGAAACCCAAGACATATTAGAGTGGAAGATTTAGTAGAGTGGGAGTGCCATTAGTGGAAGATTCACCTAGGAACCATATGGTTCACAACTTTAGTGAGATGTAAAAAAACTCACATGTAAACCTCCATCTCCTATTCCTACTCATTGAAATTAGCCAGACATTTAGTGATGAAAAGCTACTTTCTTTTTATATGCATGCCATTTTTTTGTGAGCTTGTCAAACACATCGGTGAGAACATTTTATTGTTGACTAGAAAAAGCATTCAAAGTCACCTTTTGATAAAAGATTATGTAAATAATATTCATTATCAAAGGGTGACTTTGAATGCTCTTGATAGTGAACTAATGGTAGCCATATTCATTCATGATGGAATTTTTTAACATGGTTAAACCTTGGATTTCATCAGGCTATCATTGCTTACATGTGAGTTTTTTTAAACCTCATTGACCCTATGAAGTAATGATCACATGGATTGGACTATTTGTTTAAAAAATAGTTAACCCCTTGTGACCTGCAATAAATATGGTTCTTTTAGTTTTCTAGGTTTTTTCATTTTGATTTATGCAAAATGGCTTATTGGGTGCAGGTACTGGGATTTAAAAAGACACATTTTAGGAGATGTTTTTGTTTACCTATCACTGCTTGTAGGTGAGGTATTATAAACCTCTCTAAGGCTATGAGCCTTTCTGGATTAATTTTTTTAAATATGGCTTGTAATGCCATTCAAAATGTTTAAGTCTTGGATTTTGTTCATCACTAGTTATAGGCAAGGTTTATTGAAAAGGGTTTTTCAGTGTTGTCTATGTGTGAATCGTTCAAAATTAGTAATTGTCAGATTGTGAATGTAGTGGTGAACAATTTCTTGTCTACTATAAGAAGCACTAAAAGTCACCCCATAATAGAGGAGTTTTTAAAGAAAATCCACTAGCATGGAGTGACTTTAAATGCTTCTGATAGTGTCTGATAACTGTCATCGCTTCCATCAACATACTAACTTCCCCTGTATGCAAAAATGGTAAGCAAGTGTAAGTGCTCATGCTACTGTTGTTGCTCTTACCGGCATGTTGTCTCTGAATCCCTCCATCTCCTCTTCCCTACTCATGCAATAGATGTGAATGGGGATGAACATGCTAAAAGGTCAGGGTGAAATACCCAAGTGTCAGTGAAATGAATGGGAGGTAGTGGGGCATAAATGCATGATGGTGAGACATTTAGAGATGAAGCAATATAGAAAAGAGGGTTAAGACTACCATTGAAGTTTGCAAGTCATAACTACTCATTCTGAATGATTCACCAAAAACTACACTGAATTTAACATGTCTTAATTGACAGAATGACCAAACAAAATTACTATTTTTTTTACAAATATTTGAAGCCATATTAACTTTTTTTAAAATTAATTCATTGATTATTTCAGTTTTGGAGTTATCTGTTTTAGTCAAATAAGTATGAAAAATACTTTAAGATTGGCATTTGCATGATTGCAATTGTTACAAAACCTGCAAATGAAATTGAAATAAAAGTTTGAAATATGTTATATTATATTATTGTTTTATATTATATGTTAGTGTTGAAAGGTGTTTGTTGGTGATCTATACACGTTTTTTTCAATGAAACTGGATTGTGTAATTTAATTTTATATTATGTGTTAATAATCGTCAATTGGGAATATGATTTTTCTTTTTGTAAGCTTTACATGCTTTTTTCAAACATGCAGGGATTTGGATTGAGCAGTGAAGTAAGTAGAAGACAAAAGGGACACATAATGAGTAGAAGATATTGTATAAAAGTGGAACATTATTTTACAAATTAACACAATCTATTGTAATAACTTCATAAAATTGTAACTGTTGATAGTGAGTGAAAGGACATATTATAATTGAAAACTAATATAAAATTTATATTTCTAAATTTAATTTTTACATTTATTTATGCAAATCTTAAATTTAGATATTAATAATTGGAATAATATATATTAATAATATTACACTGCTAATTTTTTTTAATAAATCTTTTTAAAATACTAATATTTAAATATTAAACTCTTATTTATGTATAATCAATAAAAATATTATCTATTTTCAATTAAAAAATATGTTTTAGAGTTGAACCCATACCTTCAAAATATTAATATCCTCTCGACCATCGATCCCGCTCAAGTTGCATCCCACTAAGGTTTAAAAAAAAAAGAGAGATTAAAAAGAACTTTTACTTTTACTCATTCTTATTCTCGGGATCAATAAATATATTCCACGCACTCGTGACTTATGCAAAGAATATTCCGCTGGACAGAGTAATCGAAGCATATTATCAATGGTATCCATACATTTAAAATCTTAACAAACCATATTTATTCTCGATGGAACGGCTCCAGTCTTGTAACCATATTCATATCAATTCCGGTCAATACACGGGGCTAGCTGTCTAAATTTCCTGGTCTTAATCTTAGCATGCAGGGAACAAGGATTTCTAGTTAATTGAAGTTGAGTCTGAAAACTTTTGAAGGAGAAAAAACTACTAAGTTTTTTAAGTTGGTGATTGTAAAAATTGTAGCTGAAAGACAAGGATGCAGAGTTTCAACTTCAAGGGTGTGTCCGCGAGAGCTCACTCTGCTTAAACTCCTTATCCCAAAGACTGAAATGGCAGTGGATTCTACATACTCCTATCATGATACTGTTCCAGGAAAAACTCAGTTTTATGTGGGGTTGGAGAAATCTATTGGGAATTTGAAGGAGCTTTTGTTACAGAACCAGGTGTCTGTTGTTGCCGTGAAGTGCATGGGTGGAGGGGGAAAAACAACAGTGGCCTTGGCTCTCTGCAGTGATCCTCAAATTAAAGGTTTTTCTCTTGTTTTATGGCATTATACCTTTATCAGAAAAAGGTACTTCCTTTTAAATTTTCATCGTCCTTTCTTGAACGTCAAGATTTTGAGTCAGTATATGAGATGAGATAACTTTTCAATTGCTTAAGGTCAAATTGGTCTGTATGTGTTATCAAACTATATCTACTTGACTAGGTGGTTCTTGCTACGAGTGTTTAATTTTAAAACAAACTCTACAGGGTATGATAGTCTTAATTTCAGATTTCAAGGATGTGGTTTGTTTGCTTATTTCTAAACATCTGTTCAGTTAAGACGAGAGCCTAATATACTCTTTTTACTCTCCTTACTTCCCCTTCCGGATTCTTTGTTCCTGAGGTGCTTCTACCCCTTAATTTCAGATTTCAAGGATGTAGTCTGTTTGTTTATTTCTAAACATCTGTTCAGTTGAGACGAGAGCCTAATATACTCTTTTTACTTCCTCTTCCGAATTCTCTGATCCTGAGATGCTTCTACCCCTTAATTTCAGATTTCAAGGATGTAGTTTGTTTGCTTATTTCTAAACATTGTTCAGTTGAGATGAAAGCCTAATATACTCTTTTTACTTGCCCTTCCTAATTCTCTGTTCCTGAGGTGCTTCTACCCCTTAATTTCAGATTTCAAGGATGTAGTTTGTTTATTTCTAAACATCGCGAGAGCCTAATATACTCTTTTTACTTCCTCTTCTGGATTCTCTGTTCCTGAGATGCTTCTACCCCTTAATTTCAGATTTCAAGGATGTGGTTTGTTTGCTTATTTCTAAACATCTGTTCAGTTGAGATGAAAGCCTAATATACTCTTTTTACTTCCCCTTCCCGATTCTCTGTTTCTGAGGTGCTTCTACCCCTTAATTTCAGATTTCAAGGATGTAGTTTTTTTGTTTATTTCTAAACATCTGTTCAGTTGAGACGAGAGCCTAATATACTCTGTTTACTTCCTCTTCCGGATTCTCTGTTCCTGATATGCTTCTACCCCTTAATTTCAAATTTCAAGGATGTGGTTTGTTTGCTTATTTCTAAACATCTGTTCAGCTGAGATGAGAGACTAATATACTCTTTTTACTTCCCCTTCCTGATTCTCTGTTCTGAGGTGCTTCTACCCCTTAATTTCAGATTTCAAGGATGTGGTTTGTTTGCTTATTTCTAAACATCTGTTCAGTTGAGACGAGAGCCTAATATACTCTTTTTACTTCCCCTTCCGGATTCTCTGTTCCTGAGGTGCTTCTGAATAGATGAATCGTTTTTGGTTGTATATATAGTTCTAATTGTATTTGTGGGTGAGTCTATGGTATATGGACTAGATCTGTTGTGTTAGATAGTTTGTGTGAATTGTTTGCCGCCTTGATTTTCTTCTTTCTGCTTCTTTGCGTTGGGAGGATCCTCCAGTTTAGAGATACGCACTTATATCCCTGCATTTTAGAGATTTTATTGTCTAAAGCACAGCTTGTTTCTTTCTGGATATCAGGCTATTTTGGAAATAATGTACATTTTGTCACTGTTTCACATTCCCCAAATCCGAAGTTAATTTTAGAAACCATGTGGGAGAAGATTGTTGGGAAGAAGAGACCGGAGTTTCAGAATGTGGAAGATGGACATATACAGCTGCAGCAGCAGCTTCTGAAACAATCCAAGCCAACTCTGGTGATTTTGGATGATGTCTGGTCCAGAGCAAATTTGGAGAAATTACTGTTTGAAGGGCCAGGATACAAGACTCTTATCACAACAAGAGACAGTTCCACCATACCCGGAAACTCATATACTCAATTGTATACTTTACCATTGCTGGGCCAGGAGGATTCTCTGTCTCTTTTCTGCTTCTGGGCTTTCGGACAAACATCAATTCCAACCACTGCAGATGCAAATCTAGTCAAGCAGGTGTACAGCTTTTTCCGAACTCTTTGCAGTTTTTTGCGAGTTGGATGAATTTTGTAATATTTTTCTATGCATAATTCTCTGTCTGTCTGTAAATCTATGCTCCAACTAAACTAATTCCCTTTTTGTCTCTAAATCTATGCTACAACTAGACTAATCCTGGACAACAGATAAAATTCCCAATTAAAATTTCTCCCTAGCATCCGCTGAGAAAATTTAGTAAGCAAAATTGAAACACTCAATTAAGCACAATTTGAAAACAATTTATACAACGGCCTTCCAAAGCAGCTTAATAATTTCATTAATGATGTTATGGACCGAGGATTATGACTTTAGATACTTATAAAGTGGAAAGCAGTTAATCTGCAAAACTTATGGCTTAAATCTACAAACGCAAAACTGTGAATTATTTAGTGTAAATGTTTAGATTTGTGGTAGCTCTGAATTTTATATATGTAATTTACTGTATTTTTGTATTTTTTATTTCCTGTTTGAGGTCTACTGTATGGAACGCTAGGTACGAAAGTTGGCGTCTTGACTTAGATTATTTGTAATTTTGTTGTCTGAAAAGTTATCCTGATTTTTTTCATTACATGAGTTACAGGTGCAAGCAGAATGTAAAGGTCTGCCTCTGGCTCTGAAGGTGATTGGAAGCTCTTTGCATGGGGAACCTCATGTGGCCTGGGAGAGAGCGAGGACCAAGCTTTCTCAAGGGGAATTGATATCAGATTACCACAAAGAAGGGCTTTTTCGATGCTTGGAGACCAGTATTGATTTGTTAAATAATGTAGTGAGGGAATGTTTCCTAGACTTAGGGTCATTTCCAGAGGACACAAAAATCTGTGCTGAAGCACTATTGGACATTTGGATTTATGTTCGGAACCTAAAGCAGCATGATGCTTTTGGCATCTTATTGGAACTTGCAAATAAAAATCTGTTGAATTTAACCAGCAACCCAGGGTAATTGCCTCTACTTTTATGTATTGGATTTCTTGTTATCAATCCTTCAACAGTAGGCTGACAGGGTGGTTGCACTTATCAGGAGCTCAACAGCAATCTCTCATGGAAGTGCCTCCGAGCTTTACTTTTCTCAGCACGACGTAATGCGAGATTTGGCCTTGTATTTGGGAAGCCAAGATAAAATACTCCACAGGAAGAGATTGCTTATGCCCAGGAAGGAGCATAGTTTGCCAGGGACATGGGAATTGCTTATTGATAAACAGTTTGACGCTCAAATTGTCTCTATTGAAACAGGTGGGTTACAAAATCTAAGCACATACGGAATGTCACCAATTACCCATTTTTTTAGCCGAAATACTCTCTCTCTATATATAACTGTATAAAGCAGGGTCTTTTTTAATGGACAATTTTGTTTTTGTTAATGCCCTGATTTCTTATCAATTTTTTTAACTCTAGATTTGTTGAAAAAATATTCCCATTTTTTTTATAAAATATATATAAATTTATTAAATATATCAAAATATACATATCAGTAGTAAATTATTATACATATATCTAGATTCTTATTTTGAATTTTTCTTATATCATATTAATTGATAATTTCATTAATTTTTTTTAATAATTTTATAGTGTTTGGTGACAATGGTATTTATATAATTGTATTAATTTTTCAAACAAATATTTTTTAAAAATGATTGTTAAATAGATGTCAAATATAAAATTAAAACTCTAAAATTTAAAATGCTAATCAAATAAATGTCAAATTTAAATTTAAAATTAAAATCAAATTATACTCCACCCACCCCTACCATTATAAAATAACTGTCACAATTTTAACCATACATATATTTTTTCCCCCCACTGTTTTTTTTTTTCGTTTTGTTGTGGGGGTCTGAATAGATTCGCCTAATTGTAAACATTTCTCATTCCTTAAAATTTTATAGGGTTTAAAGTACATAATGTTCTGGATGTATAGTGTGCATTTGTCTCGCATGATATACCTAAGGACTATGCAACACCACTTGTCTCATCCTTAACTTCTGTTCGCATATCAAGCTTGCTCTTATTATTTACAGCTGTGCATCTCTGTGATTCAACTTCAATAGGATGAAAACAAGTGGTCATGGCCAACGAAGAATTTTCTATTTGGATTTCATTTCTGATTTATTCATGCAGGCCCCATGCAGGAAAACGAGTGGAACCAGATGAATTTCCCCAAGGCAGAGGCTTTGGTTTTACTCTTCACTGCGAGCGAATACTATCTTCCCCCATTTATGAAATCCATGAAAAAACTGAAATTTCTCATGGTATCCAATTACTGTTCAAAGAGGGCCACAGTGAAAGGTCTAGATGCCTTATCCTCGCTTACTAAACTCAAGAGTGTCCGCTTGGAGAGATTGATTGCATCCCCTATTCTAAAACAGAGCAAAGCACTACAGAACTTAGAAAAGCTATCTTTCAGCTTATGCGAAGGGTTTGAAAGTGTATCCACATTAAACAACACCAAGCTGACAGATTTTAACCTGGATAACTGTGGTGGTTTGGAGGAGTTGCCCCCTAATATATGTGATATGCCCACTGCTCAGATGTGGTCTATTACCAACTGCCATCTGGTTCAGAAGTTACCTTATAACCTTGGGAACCTGAGCTCTGTGAGAATGTTAAGGTTATCGGCATTACCAGGCCTGAAAGAGCTTCCGGCATCAATTGGAAAACTTGGTCGGTTGGAATATCTAGATATTTCGGTATGTGAGGGGTTGAGAGAACTTCCAGAGGAAATAGGACAGCTGAAGAAATTAAATGAGTTGAACATGAAAGAGTGCTCTCGATTGAGGAAGGTACCTAGAGTTGTTTGTGGACTAATCTCTCTGAAACATGTTATCTGTGATGATAAGATTGGTAAGCAGTGGTTACAGGTCAAGAGCTTTTCTATCCCGGAACTTAGAGTTGAAATTGTGGAAGCCCAGTTTACTTTGGATTGGCTTGATGATTGACTCAAGCAACTTGACATCGGGTAAAAAGTCAATACATATTGTTTATTTTCTTATTCACTAGCTCATACCCATATGGGATTCTATATAGTTTCAGCCTCGGGTGTGATAAATTTGTTCTTCCAAGTGTTCATTGAAGTAATCCTCTTGACTAATGGATTTTGTGTGGGTGCAGAATGAATGTTTTCTCCGTCCCAAGGCAGGTTACGCTGTGTAAAAACTAATAAAGTTTGGAAGGGGTGTCTGTAAATTGGTAGGAGTTGATTCCTCTGGACTGCACTGTAATTATTTTCTGAATTTTATATAAATGCAGGTTGATGAACATTAGTTTTCGATTTTCTGCTCAACTAGCATGTACTCAAATTTGCTACAGTTTATAGCAAGTAATTATCTTTGTTTGCCTATTTTAATGTTCTATGAGCTGTGGTGACATTGGCCTATAGAACCTCACGTAGGTCCCAAACCTACAAATTTCATGAAGATTGAGGATTGTTTGCCCGAGGATTGGTCATACTTATATTTTGTTGAACAAATACCCTACTAAAATACAAGACAAAGTTTAAGTACTCTCCCTGATGCAAGCTCTTGGGAGGTTTCAGTTTGGACAGCAAGTTTCAATTTGCACTTAGAAGCACTAGCAGATTGAACTAAGAGTTGGTTATTTGTTGTTTAGTTTGTGGTTTAGTAATTTGTTGTTGCCCAGCGAAAAATTTAAGTTCCTAATGCTCGGGAGGTGGCTTTGACCATTTGCTTATTTTTTTCTCTATTTATTTGGAAAGTAGATTGTAAAATTATAATATCTTGGGTTATATATTAGAGTTTGGAGTTTGTTTTTAAATATCTGGAAAGTTTTTTTCAAGCCCAACACGAGTGTAATTAGATTGAGGTCATTTATCACCACTCAACAGAAAATTTATTAAGAAAAATGTAGTCATAAACAAATTTGGTATGTGACAAATTTAAGTTATGCCTCTCAAGCTTAATATCTCTCAGTGTTTTAAGATAGATGTGTTTAGGATATCTATGCTAGTCATTACTATAATGACAATTTTCTTCATGTATTTTCAATGTTGATAGACATAGCCTACAATCGCAGATGGGGGTGGTAGTGCATTGTCATCTTTGTGAGATGTTAACAATTAATACCCAACATTAAATTTAGCATCCATTTAACTGTCATAAGTCAATTTCAATCTTAAATTTGATATTCATTTGATCTTCATATATATGTATAAGTGTTTGCACGACCATCATGTTGCACCTTCTAGTTAAATTGCCAAGGCCTTCCAAGAAAACTATCACAAACATCCATAGGCATTATGTCCCAAATGACTTCATCCTTATATGTACCAATTTGAAAACATATCAAAATTTGTTCATCCAAAAAAATCTAAAATATCTTCAATAACCATGAAACCTTAATCTGAATTGGGATGCAAAATTCTATTTAGACCAAGTTTATGTACAATTTCTCATGAAAAAAAATTATATGTACTACTACTATCAACAATTAATTTACAACACTTACCTCTAGACTTACAAATGGTTTTGAACAAACTATTTCTCTGCGCAGACTATTCTCCTCTTTCAAAGGTTTCAACAATGCCCTCATCATCATGAGAGCTTCTCCAGTGTCTAGCTCATCTATAATAAGAATAGACACAATAGTTTTCTCATCAACTTGTCTAATATGAACACTTGCATTAGTTCTCTTGCCACCTTCATTATGAATATGTGGACGCTTAGATGCTCTATTTCTAGATCTAAAACATGTACTGTAGAATCCATGACCTCTACTCTATCCATAGGATCTTCTTAATTTGAAATTTCCTCTACCTCTTTTAGTAGTTGCATCATTATCCTATGAAGTACTTACCTCATCTTCTTGTGTAGAATAACCTTTAGTACTTCTTGGTCCTGTTCCACATCCCCACATGATTTTTTCTTTTCCTAGAGTTACTCCTTGTTCTTTGCATGATAAAATTTCTTTTGCCTTTAGTGCACATTGGTAGGGTTCTTCAACAAACCACAATCTAATCATATAAAATTGTTTTATCAGAATTTGGATTAATATGTGAACTAATCCTAATTAAAATAAATTGAATAGAATATAATAAAACATTGGAAATTAATGACTTACGACGACCAAAATGAAAGTAAAAGACTGAATTCGATAAGGTGCAATTGATTGAAAGAAGATTAACTGTAAAATGAAATGAGAAAAGAAGATTAACTGTAAAATGAAATGAGAAACTTAGTTGTCTTTGTTATAGATATGACTGTGTTGACTGACAAATGATTGAAATAGGAAAATGAGAGCATACTATGTAAGTGCCAAGAAGCTGGAACTGTTCCATGAAGAAGCTCAAGACCATCTTATTTGGGTTAGGACCAATTGCCACTTCTAACATGAACTAAATGTTTTTGTCCTTTGTACAAAATAAGTAAATCGGGTCATGGTCATGTGCAACAACTTGAACAAGGTCTGTATGTGGATATTTGAACTTCAGAAGTGATTGAAAGACCTACAAATAACTTTTTCAAGGTTGAAAGCTTAATAGATCTTGCAATGATTGAAAACCTAAAAATAAAAAAAGAAGGGAGTGTAATGGGTTGAGCTGACCCTAATCACCCCTATGATGACTAAACACTACATACGTACCCAATAATTTGAAGAGAAAAATCAAATGCACGTAGTTCTCTGACTTAAAGTGCTTTATGGATTTTTTCTCCTTTGAGTATATGAATGAATATAGATATGGCGTTGATACTTGATCATGCTTTGCTTTGGCTCTGATAAAACAGGGTTTGGACTAGGGTAATGACTACTTCAAATGATTAGAATTAAAATTGGAAAAAATAGGGAAATTTTGTTCAATGTGTAATAGTGTGAGTATGCTTTTGTATTTTAATTGTCAAGTGGTACAATAAGTGACTTGCATGTGCATTTATAGCAATCCAAAAGGGGAAAACCTCACCCTACCCACCCTAAAAATATAGATCAAATATGTAAGGGAGGGATTAAAATTGAAAAGTTACCATTAAAGGGCCTAAGGTTAGGACCATCCCATTTGGGTCAAGACCAACTGCCATTACTAACTCAATTAGTCAATCCTATCCTGAAAAGAGAAATGCAAACTATTGGGATCTAGAATGTGTGTGCATATGCTTATAGCTATTTTTAGCATTCAAAATAATTATGTACGTGTTAGATAATAATTTAAAAAATAAATGGGTCCAAACAAATGCTTAGGATAGGGGGAGGCGGTAAAATACGTCCTCATTAAGTGCACAAGTTAATTAAAGTGAAATAAGACAAAAAATGATATAATCAATTATTTTTGACCAGTTTTAGGTGTTTATAACTGTCCCCCTTTAGTCTAAAAATGAAATTACTAGAGTAAAGGGTATGTGCACGGAGTTGGGTGACAATTCCGTCAACATTTCTCTTAACACGTATGCATTATGTCCATAATGCATACATGTTCCCTCTAGTAATAATATAAAATGAAATCGAGACCAAAAAATGTGATTTCATATCATTTTAACTTTGCTATCCTTCTCTTTATCCTCAAGTGGTCACATTTTGCCTATGGAAATCCAAAAACCTTACCATATATTCATTGGAAAATCCAAAACCTCACCAAATTGATGATGACACTATAGAGGAGGTAAGTGATAAAAACCCAAACCTAATAACCTTAAATTTTGGCAATTTTTTGTTATTTGCTTTGTTTAATTGGTGTATTTTATGTTTTAAACAATTCGATCTAGTACAAATAGCTAGCATGCTAACCTTCCTCCTAACCCTCCTTCTAACCCTCTACCTAACCCGCCTAACCCTCCTATACCTTCTATAGTTTCAAAAGATCCCATAGGCAATGATGAGGATCTAGCTGCACACATAGTGGAAAAAAATGAAATTGAGCAACTAATTAGAAGAATGAGGGACCCCAATTCTAAAAACACCCACCGTACCTATCTGACCAATACCTTAAAGTCGATATTAAGTCAACTTGATTCAATAACAAGTTACACTGATAGATGGGCATCATATAGGGATAGGTGTGGGGATTATTACATTGAAAAATTATCAGCACATAAGGTGAAGAACAAAGAAATATCAAAAGATAAAATGTGTGCCTTATTCATTAACCTAACCACCAATGCACCATTTCCACTAACTATTAAATGTTTCCCAATCCATTGATGCCAACACAATTTGATTAAAGCTAATTTCTGGGGCTGATGCAGGATGGTGGATGGTGTTTGATTATACACTGTGTAACAACCATGAGGTCCCATTATATTTTTGAGGAAACGCTACTGTGAATTTGTCTTCACTGATATTCCAAACTATTTTTACTATGGTGAATTTTAGGGCCAAGGGAAAGGCTTTACATAGGATCAACCAGGTGCATGTTGTATGCCTAATTAGCCTATAAGGATCCCTACCCAAAAGCCACTTCATCTCAAGATTCCCTTTGAAGTTGAGGAGGTCATGGAAATAGACCCTCTACATTCATTTAGTGTGCTTACTAATACACTCGTTCAATATATGAATAGGCTTTCAGAGATCGATGCTAAAGATACTCTACCTAGTGTGTGTACCTAACCCCACCCCTATGGATCTTTTAGTGTTATATGCAATAGACCTTTAAATGATGATGGTGGTTCTTCAAAGGTCTTGGATGATATACTCTTGAGTGATGAGTTTTTGGCACGCACGTTGGCCTCTACACACATGCAGGGATCTTTTATATAAATTTCATATTAAATATAAGTTATATTTTCAAATTTAAAAGCTAACGATTAATTTACACATAAATTTAATAATATATATGTAATTTTTTATGTTCAAAGAGGAGATAGTGCCTTCATCATCACGGTCCACAACGACATTATTTGATCTTACTTAGCTTATGTTTACATTTATGGAACCAGCTAGTGGGCTATCCACTATTGCATCTGTCCATGTTAGTACAACACCATTTACATATATAGAGGTAAAATTTTGAGTCAATCTTATACTCTATGTACATTTACTCTATGTATATTTATTTTATAGTTAATTTAAATTTATCTATCAAAGATCTCAAAATTTAAGTACATTATTATTAAATACGCTATCGGTTTAATAAATGAGAAAAAAATTCCATATATCTTCAATAGTTTACAGAAAATTAAGAGATGTTTGTTCAGTTGATAACTAGAGTAGACACTCCTCCATAATTTTGAGCCAAGATAGACATATCCATTTTTGTTGCAATGTCATCCACATAGGCACTCACAGAGGTACATATTAACTTGTAATTTTGAATTCTAAAAATAGATTTATTTTAATAATTTTATTACATACTTAGGCAAATATAACTTATGTGAATGTATTATGTATACAAGATTTTTAGATGAATCTGAAAGTCCGATTCATATAATTACTATGATACCCCCTCATGTTTCTTCCTCATTTTACATGCCTGTTCGTGTAGCTAAACCTATCACTAACCCAGTTGAGCGTCAGAAGAAGATTGAGCAGGACCATGAGTTTAAAGTAAGTGCATGTTTAAATAATTTTTTTTCTAGTTTAAAATTAATTTCTTAACTTGATTTCATGTATATTATGTTAACTTTCTAATAATATTTGTATTTGGACAGGGTCAACTATAAGTGAGCTATGAGCGTAGGCCATGTAGTCAAATTTTGGAGCAATCCAAGGCATTCAAAGGATCTCTATCTACAAGAAGGGCATCCCAGGGAGAGTATTCTTTGAGGAAGGCAAAGACAGGGAAGCGATTTGATGATTAGGATTCTTAGATATGTACTTTTTTATATGCCTATATGGCAATGTATGCATTTTTGACATTGTATGCATATATGACATTCACTTGATATTATATACTATGTTGTTAGATGATGTAATTTTTTGTATGTCTATATGGCAATGTATGCATAATTGACATTGTATGCCTATATGACATTCACTTGACTTTCTATTATGTTCTTATTTTGTATGCTTTTATGATTTTTATTATTATTGTAAAATTACATAGATCCTACACTACACCATATAATGGATTATGGTTTTATATGAGGCTTTAGTGGAAAGTGAAATATTCAAACTAATTTATGAGAAATGAGCTTTTTTATACTTCTGTTATCAAAAATGAAATTTAATGTTTGACCGTTGATCCACGTTTGAGAATGGAACATTATTTATATTTTAAATTCATGTTAGAGGATGTTAATATGTTTGTGGTGCCAAACATAACACTATGTTTAAAATCCATGGTAATATTACTTTATCTAGTTTCAAAGTACTTATACCCATTTATTCAAGCTATGTAATTATCTAGTTTTTTAGTCCAAAACTTTTCATTGGAGTGACTTCTAAATCTATGAATTGACAACCACTTTCTAGTATTGAAGTAATTATTTTGATCATTTCACATTGTCATTTTAATATTGGAGTACAATCCTATTAGGTCTTATATATTAGACCGATGGCTTGAAACTTTATTCAATAGCTCATAGTCATCTCTATGGATCTTAACCTCAATTCACATTCTTAAGGCTTTATCCCTAGTTTAGAATGTTTTCTTGCTCCATATACAACTTCAACCTTCCTGCTCTATCACTCTTTTAGTAAGAACTCAGAATTTTGTCTTTTAGACTTTACACATAACCTGCACACTGGTGTATTGGATATAACAGGAGGTGCAAAGGTTAAGAGTTCTTGAAAAAATAATGAAAAAATCACACATAGACTACCTTAACTTCTTAAAAGGTTTCAAACCCTCAATAGACTGCCTTCACTTAATAGGATTTTAGCCTTTCTACTAGGTCTTCTAGCTCTGTTATCACTTTGAAGACTTGAACTCAAACTAGAACCTCATACAATGACTTTAGACATTCATTCCACATTCCTCATATCAAGTAACAAGATCTTAGAACTCCATATATGAAGTTTCAAGGAAATTTGATAATTCATTGTTTAGCCCTTTTTTAAGGTTTGTTTAATGTCTGCAAATACATAGTCACCCATATTTTATTCTTTAGAGCTTTCCAAGCCCTAAAAATCATTGATTCATTTAGGACATAGTCTCTAACTGCCACATATCCATTTTAAGGATATTTTGAGGGTTATTTCATGAGATATTACAATTTTAGTAACCTAAAACCCTGTTTTAGACTTACTTGCAAGCCTATTAGCACTCAATCATCAATAAATTCAACTATAGAGGTCTTTAAGGTATGAAACCAATTAAATCTATTAATAAACACTCTCATACACTCACCTTTAAAGTTTTATGCATAATTTAATATTTTTAGACTATGTGAGGTTAATTCTAATTGCATTGAGACCTATTCATGTTTCTCCCACTTCATATATCACCCTTTAGCCTTGACATATCCAAAAATACATGGAAAATACATTATTATCATGATTGTGTCACTTAAAACTATGTTCTTACCTTTGTAGATTGAAAATCTCTTCACAAAATCACCAAACTGGATCATAGAACAATCAAAATGTAAACTTAAATGTACAAAGATGTCTGAGATTCATCAAAAATCATACAAAGGCTACTTTTATTCATGTATACTAAAACTTCATGACAGACCCCTGCAACCTCTCTCCAAACTCCATACAATAACCAACAACTTGTGTTATCCTTGTTTTCATTGATTTATTTGGCTCCTCCTTTGATGATTTGAATCTTATCATGTTCTTCTATATGTCTAGACTTATTTTGGTCTTGTTTTAAGACCAAACCTCTCTCAAATAATCTCAACATGATTTGTTTGGAAAAGCATTCCCATAACAATGAAATAACGCAAAAAAGTCATTATTATTACAATGCTTTGATGAGGATGTTGTCAAAGAGGGAAAACATTCCCTATTCAACATGAAAAATTAGATAATAAAATGTATTCACATATGATTAAAAGTCATATATGATTTTACATCTATAACATTTTGATATCTAAACAAATGCAACTTTTTGGTAGTGCAGAGACAACTTGTTGAGCTCCAACAAACATTATTCCTCCAACACCTCAAAGTCAAAATACATTACTTCAAACATGTATAGATAGACAAATTAGATGCGTTTCCACAACCATGAAAATCCACTCGAAAGCACATTTTCATTAGTGTTCAGGGGCACAAAAACACTGATGGGATGAGTTGTCAAAGTTGAAGATGTAGTTGGAGAAATCTATTTATAGTGCTTCTTGGTTGAAAAATGGCACTACCAAAACATCTAGAGGGGCAGATCACATCAAGGACTAGGTTTTTTGCCTCACATCATGCTTGGTTGACAAACCCACGACCCATTCCAAGCTCAAGAATACCCTTCCCAACATAATAAAAATACAGATTTTTAGTGTAACTTGAAACATGCATAAAATAGAAACTTTAAGTCATATGGACAAATTGTAAGATCCTATGCATGTGAAATCCATCTCATTTCACCCTAGATCAAGATATTATAAACTTTGAGATCAATCTATGGCACAAATTATAGTAATAGGTCCTTAAATGCAACTGTTTGGTAGTAAAGAGAACTTCTTGAGCTCCAACTGGTATTTCTACCTCTGAGATTTATAGGTAAAAATCCATCACTCTATGCATGTGTGTATAGGAAAATTACACATGATCTAATGACCATAATGTCTAAGTCCACCCGAAAGTGCATTTTCACTATTATTCAAGAACAAGGAAACACTAATAACAAATGTTGTCAAAGTTTGAAGCTGCAATTAGATAACTCTATTTTTAGTGTTTTTTGGCTAAAAAATAGCACTTCCAACACATCTAAAGGGGAAAATAATGTCCAGCACTAGTTTCATAGCCTTCTATCATGCTCGATCTACAAACCCACCACCTATTCTAGGCTCAAGAATGCTCTTCCCAACACAAGAAAAATACAATTTTGTAGCCTAACTTCAAACATTCATAAAATGAAAATTGCAAGTCATATGAATGAACCATAAGATCCATCCTATGCATGTGAAATATCTCTTATTTCACATCAGATCAAGTTGGTATAATCTTTGATAGTAATATGTGGCATAAGTGGTAGTAACGGTTCCTAAAATACAACTCTTTGGTAGTAAAGAGATAACTTCTTGAACTCCAACTCACATTTCTACCTCCGAAACCCCTAGGTACAAATCCATCACTCTGAGTATTTTTATAGGAAAATTACATGTGATCCAATGACCATGATGTCTAATTTCACATAGAAGCACATTTTCACTTTTGTTCAAGAGCGTGGAAACATTGTCAATAAATGTTGACAAAGTTGAAACTACAATTAGAGAATTCCATTTCTAGTGCTTCTTGGATGAAAAATGTCATGGCCAATACATCTGGAGGGCCATATAACATCAATTACCAAGTTATTGGCCTCCCATAATATATGATTGACAAACCCACCACCCATTCTGGAATCAAGAACACCCTTCCCAACACAATAAAAATATAGATTTTTAGCCTAACTTCAAACATGTGTAAAATATAAAATTTAAGTCATATGGACAAATTGTAAGATACCATCACATATGAAGAGAAAAATAACATCTAAAGGGTTAAATAACATCCAATACTAGGTCCATAGCCTCTCATCATGCTTGGTCGACAAACCTACCACCCATTCTGGGCTCAAGAATGCCCTTCCCAACATAAAAAAAATACAAATTTTTACCCTAACTTCAAACATGTGTAAAACAAAAATTGTAAGTCATATGAGTGAACCGTAATATCCCTTATATGCATGTGAAATATTTATAATTTCACTTCAAATCAAGTTGGTATAAACTTTGAGCATAATATGTGGTATGAGTTACAGTAATGGTTCCTAAAATTTAACTTTTTGGTGGTAAAGAGACAACTTCTTGAGCTCCAACTGACATTTCTACCTATGAAACCCCTAGGTGTAAATACATCACTCTGAGCATGTCTATATAGGAAAATTACACATGATCTAATGATCATAATGTCTAATTCCACTTGAAAGTGCATTTTCACTATTGTTTATGAGCATAGAAACACTATCAATAAAAGTTATCAAAGTTGAAGCTACAGTTAGAGAACTCTATTTATGGTGCTTCTTTGCTGAAAAATGGCATTGCCAACATGTCTATATGGGTAGATAACATAAAGGACTAGGTTATTGGCCTTTCAAAATGCTCGATCGACAAACCCACCACCCATTCTGGACTCAAGAACACTTTTCCTAACACAAAAAATATATAGATTTTTAGCCTAACTTCAAACATGTATAAAACAGAAAGTTTAAGTCGTATGGATGAATCATAAGATCCCTCCTATGCATGTGAAATCCCTCTCATTTCAACCTAGATCAAGATATTATAAAATTTGAAAGCAATCCATGGCACAAATTACATTAACAGGTCCTAAAATGCTAATTTTTTGCAGTGAATAGATAACTTATGGAGCTCCAACTAATATTTCTACCACTGGGACCTCTAGGTGAAAATCCATCACTCTGTGCATGTTTATATATTAAATTACACATGATTCAATGACAATGATTTCCAAGTCCACTCAGAAGCACATTTTCATTAATGTTCAGGAGCACAAAAACATTGACAACAAATATTGTCAAAATTGAAGCTACAATTGGAAAACTCCATTTCTGGTGCTTCTTGGCTAAAAATTGGTACTGCAAACACATATGAAGGGGGAAATAACATCTAGTACCATGTTCATATCCATCCATCACACCTGTTCAAAACACCCACCACCCATTTCAGGCTAAAAAACACCCTTCTCAACACAAGAAAAATACAAAATTTTAGCCTGACTTCAAACATGCATAAAACAAAAATTGTAAGTAATATAAATGAACTATAAGATCCCTCCTATGCATGTGAAATATATATAATTTCACCTTAGATCAAGTTGGTAAAAACTTTGAGAGTAATATGCGGCATAAGCTACAATAACGGTTCCTAAAATGCAATGTTTTGGTAGGAAAGAGAGAACTTCTTGAGTTCCAACTGGCATTTCTACCTTCAAAACCCCTAGATGAAAATCCATCACTCTAAGTATGTATATATATCAAAATTACATGTGTTTCAATGAATATGATGTCCAATTCCACTTGGAAGTGCATTTTTACTAATGTTCAAGCGTGTGGAAACACTGTCAATAAATGTTGTCAAAGTTAAAACTGCAGTTGGAGAATTTTATTTATAGTCTTTCTTGGCTGAAAAATGGCATTGCCAACACATCCAGAGGGGTGGATTATGTTCAAGACCAGGATTTTGGCCTCCCATAATGCTCAGTCGACAAACCCATGACCTATTTCGGGCTTAAGATTGCCCTTCTTAACACAAGAAAAATGCAATTTTAAAGCCTAAATTCAAATATGCATAAAATAAAAACTATAATTCATATGGATGAACCGTCAGATCCCTTATATGTATGTGAAATCCATCTAATTTTACCCTGGATCAATTTGGTATAAAATTTGAGAGAAATATGTGGCACAAGTTGCATTAACGGGTCCTAAGATGCAACTTTTTGGCAGTGAAGAGACAACTTCTTGATCTCTAACTAGTATTTCTACCTTCAAGACCCCCAAGTGAAAATCCACAACTCTGAACATGTCTATATAGGTGAATTACATGTGCTCCAACAACCATGATGTCTAAGTCCATTAAGAAGTACATTTTCATGATTGTTCAAGAGCATCAATACTAACAACAAATGTTATCAAAGTTCAAGCTGCAATTAGAGAAATTTATTTTCAATGATTCTTGGTTGAAAAATGGCACTGCCAACACATTTGGATGGGTATATAACATCAATAACCAAGTTATTGACCTCCCATCATGCCTAGTTGACAAACCCACCACCCATTCTGAGCTCAATAACACCTTGCCCAACACAAGAAAAATGTAAATTTTTAGTCTAACTTTAGACATGCTAAAATAAAAATTGTAAGTTGTATGAATGAACCTTAAGATATTTTTTTTACATGTTAAATACCTTTAATTTCACTTTAGATCAAGTCGGTAGAAAATTTGAGATCAATCTGTGGCATAAGTTGTAACAGATTCTAAAATGCAACTTTTTGGTAGTGAAGAGACAACTTCTTGAGCTCTAACTGGTATTTATACCTCTGGGACCTTCAGGGGTAAATACATCACTCTATGCACATTTATATAATCAAATTAAAAAAATTCCAATGACCATGACATCTAAGTCCACCCAGAGGCTCATTTTCACTATTGTTTAGAAGCACATAAACATTGACAATAAATGTTGTCAAAGTTAAAGCTGCAATTAGAGAACTTTATTTTTTATGCTTCTTAGATGAAAATTGTCACTGCTAAGAAGTTTGGAGGTGTAGATAACATCCAGGACCAGTTTTCTGGCCTCTCATCATGCTCAATCGACAAACTCACCACCCATTCCAGGCTCAAGAATGCCCTTTTCAACACAAAAAAATACAAATTTTTAGCTTAACTTCATACATGTATAAAATAGAAATTTTAAGTCATACGGATGAATCATAAGATCCTTCCTATGTATGTGAAAGACCTCTAATTTACCTTAAATCAAGTCGGTATAACATTTGAGAGTAATCCGTGGCATAAGTTGTAGTAATGGGTCCTAAAATACAACTCTTTGGTAGTGAAGAAATAACTTCTTAAGCTCTAATTAGAATTTCTAGAATTTAATACAAATCTTTGGTAGTGAAAAATAATTTTTAATGACATTATCAAGATAGCTAACGAGAATAAATAGTACTTAATGATTAATCTTCTACATGGTTGCACTAGATCAAATACATGGTCAAAGTCATGTGATGATGTCATATATGTAAGTTGTAATGCTTGTAAAACCTTATATGTGTTGATTAGAATTAAAGGTTTGTAACTCCAGTCATCCACTCACTCTTATGATTCCTGCACTCATTCCAAACATATATCATGCATACAGACCAAAAACATGCTAAGTGTCTCATATGAATAGTCCAAGAAATTGAATTTGAGATACGAAATGAGTGAAGCTCACTTGAACCCATTAGAGTCATACAATCATCATAGTTTTCTAAGTGTTCTTCTTCCATTAACCAAAAATGTCTATGGACAATAGAATTTACTTGAGCACCATGGCACATGTTCTCATTACACCATTAAACCATGGTTTTTGCATCAATCAAATCAATAACCTCTTCAAATTTCAACTCCTCTCTTCAAATTTCTTGCAACACAAACTCACAATAAATTTTTCTCAAAAATTAAAACATAACCTCATTATTGTTGCATGGATGGTCATTAAACACCATCCACCACCTATCCCAACAAATATTTTTTATCCTCTCATGAACACACCAAGCAATACTAATATGTTTGTGATTTGTCGGTGGTGGTTTGTTGGTTCCAAGCTTAATAAATAAAGTGCACATCTTCTTTTGTTATTTTTTCTTAACATCCTCATATGACAAATTATCAAAATAACTTTTTTTTAGGACCTATCTTCGATGTAACATTGCATCAGGTTACAAAGTTTCATTTCTCACTTCATTAAAAAAAAACTCTTGTGTATTGGCAAGTGAATTACGTGCACTATTAGTTGAGGAGTGACACAAACCATTGATGATTATTTGTAATTATTAGCTTTTTGCATTGTATTGTTCATATAATTCAATTTTTTGTAGAAAATCAAATTGTTTAGGGTCTTGTTCTACATTTTCTTCATGCAATGGGTGCATTGTTCAATTGTGTATCTAGATTTATAGAAGTACATGTTTTTTTAGGCAATGCAAGAGAATACAATGAAAATCTAATTTCAAAACCCCATGTGCATAAATAAATAGAAATAGAAATAGAAAATTTAAAATTAACATACTTGAGATAGCAACTAAAATGTCAAATCTTGTTGGTGGGATACAAATCCAAAGCACGTGTGTGGACTATTAAACCCTTCAATGAAATCCAAAAACCTCCAAACCTATAGAAAAATGCCATGGGTTTGAGAAAATGGGAGAGAAATGGAAAAAATACAAAGGATGTATGCCTTTATAGATTTACAAAAGGCATACACCCTTTAAGTTTGGGTATTAAACTTGAGACATAAAATTTTAAAATAAAAGGCATACACTTTTCGCAAAAAAAATTCCAAAATTGGGAGATGTCACCTTCTTTATCCCCCAAATTTATACATTGAACCTTCTTTAAAATTATAAAATAATAATAGTAAATATGAGTATTGATGTTGGGTATTACTAGAGCTAACTATGACATGATATTCATGGTTAGTTGAGATATGAATTGGTTAGAAATGAATTACTTAACTTGATCTCATTATTTTATTAAAGGTATAAATAAATGCTTCTTGCTTTAGGAAATGATAAAATGAACCAGATTTAGATTTGTGTGTTTTATTTCCTTGAAAAATAAATTATACATTGCAGTTTTCTATATTGTACGGATAATCGATGGATTAAACAACTGCATTAAATAATAAGCGAGCAATAGTATGAATGCAACAATTCATCTTATAGTTTTTGTTGTGTTCAAGGCAAGATAATATCCAATAATGATATTTTAAGATGGATGCATTAAATTATAACTAGTGATAGATTTAGTTTGTTTCATACGTAAGCTCTATATGTCATAAAATGAATTAATCTAGCTTGAAAATAATAATGTTGAGTTTTCCATGAGTATTACTAATCATTAAACAATCTAGGAAAGTAGTATGGTTATAAACTTAGAATGTGTGTTGATTGATTTATAAATTTATAGATATATTATAATTAATTTAGTCGTTTATGATTAATTAATCATAGAAGATGAGAGTAAAGAATGATTGCATATTCGAACACTTTAAAATGTATTTCATGTTGAATAAAATGATAGTTTTAATTAGGAGGGGAAGCGAATGGCTATTTGTTGCTTATTATGTGCATATATGTGTTTATACACATCATTATGTATTGTAAGAGGCTCAAATCTTAAATAATTTGAGAATAGCCTCAAAGTTGAGATAGTAAATAGATGATCTTAAAGAGATTGCAAAAATATGTTTTTGTATAATATAATAGATGCTCAGCTAATCATTATTGAAATGAAGTTAGAATAAATAATTTATGGGTTTTATCACACCCTTATATAACTTTAAACGAATATAATTTTGCAAAGATATGATGTATACTGAAAAAGGTAATGAAAATTTTTCATTTCATTAAAATGGATGTTTGTCTAAAATTTTGTTAAAAGAAAGGATCCAATTGAAGACTTGTGAATAACGATTTAAAGATTTATCCCATTGCGTGAAGTCATTCCATATTTTTTTGAATCAAAGGAAGAAGAATATATCCTTGGCAAATTGTCCTTCTAGCTTCCTTTTTTTGTTATTTGGACTTAAGGACGTAATCACCTTTTTTGGCTCATATTCACGGTTGGTCACATGCATTTTGGTTCGGTCACATGCATTTTGGTTCACATGACTTAAGCATTATTTTATTCCTTAGTCGCATACCTTCGTGCTTATTCGTGCTTGGTCACAGATGTTTTGCCCAGTTGCTTGGGGTCAAAATTGGCCTGGTAATTTTTTCGTCATATTTTACTTGGCCTATTTTAGGAGTGTTTGTTCTTTGTCTTGTCGCTCATCTTCGCTCTCATTCGTATTTGGACGCATGTGATTTTGGGTTTGTATAGTTTTTGGTCAGCTTCTTACTTAGCCAATTTTAGTTGTTTGATCGTTGAATTGTGTGCAAGTCTTCACATTCTTTTGCAATCTATCACTTGTCGCCTTTTCACAGCTTGTTACTTAGTCACATGTTTTGCACAATCAACCTGAGCTTTCCACACATCATTGTCGTATCGCAGCACAACTCTGAAAGTTTTCACAAATTTGTATATAAGGCATGAACTTGATGGCTCCTATGTTGCGAGTTTGGACACTTGAACACTCGCAAGTCAAAAAGTAACGTGGTGCAACTTCGGAGGCCTGCACGGTTGCCAGGTAATTAGAGCTTGCCACTTGTTGAGTGTGCGGATTTTGTCTAAGGTATTTCCATCGAGTAGACTACGGCACTGTGAGGAAATCACATGGATCGACCTCGCCTCTTTGCTCGGTTTAAAGGATGTGACCCACCGCTAAGCCACATGTCTCCAATTTGCAGACACCACAACAAAAAGGTAAAGCGCAGATTGTTTTAACATCCTTGTCCCTGCGAGCTTGCGAGCCAATGAGAAGATGCCAAGCATCATCATGTGCTTACTCAGATGGAAAGGGTGTGAATTGTGTTTGAGGGATCGAACAAAGTCGCGATTGCACGAAATGATACCACGTAGTATCAGACGCAAAACCAAGGGCACACAGTATCACCCAATTAACAAAGCAAATGACTTAGTCAGCCACATCGATATGTGAGCACCTGTTTATATTTGATAGGCATATAACCCGTCAAACTATCAAATCACGTAGATGTAGAAGAATATACAACCAACCTTTGTCATTAATTAGATTATGTTCGGCAGTTATTGTAAGCCTTGGATAATCTTTGCCATTGAACAAGATGTTTTATGCATTAGACTAGGTTCTTAAATAATAAAATCACCCACGCTTTTAAGCTTCAATGAAGCTACTAAAGAGACTCCTATGCTATGGAGACTTGAGAATAAGGATGATTTTGAGAAGTTGTCTTATGTGGGCCTATAATTTATAGGGCTCAAGATTGTAATTTAGTATTGGATGAATTGAGATTAATTCAATAGATTTTTTTTATTAATTTGAAAGAATTAATTACGATGGATGAAGATGTAAGGTTCGATGTTGCGAATCGGTGAGAGTTTTTGGTGATTATGTTTCTAAGCATTGGGTTCATTCGCTTTGTACGAGCATAATTAAGTTGAATAAGGAAAAAAATTGTTGTTGGTTTTGGAGCAGCACATAAGGGTGGTATAGTATTTTAGGTCTTTCGTTCTACTAAGCTTTTTAGGTATTGACAATGAAAAATTTCTTACATATAAATTTGTAATTGATGCACCAAATATATCCAGAGGGGATATAAATATGGGTATAAAAGATGAGATGTATAGAGTTCACCTTCGGTCCAAATGGCTAGAGCCTTGTCAGCGTCTTTCCTCAAAAATTCAACATCACTACAATACATATTATCTTGTAGTTTGATGGTTACTTTGCACGATTCAAAGTTTGTTCACATCAATTTGTGATAGAGACAAATCATATTTGTTAGGGACATCGTATTTGTTAGATTTATTTTTGGAGCCTTAAACCAAGGATAATTTTATATTTATATGTTCTTACTATGAGATTAGGGGGAAATTATTTTTCCTCATCAAAGACTCCTATACCTTTCTCCAAAACTCCATACCTTATGACGATTATAGATGTTTGGCTCTTTTCTTTAGATAGATGGTTGATCTTTGTTAACATCTAGCCAGAGACTTTACTTCTACAATGATTTTTACCCAAAAGATTGTTTCTTTTATTCACCTTATTTCTTCATCAAGATTGAATAGGAAGTGACCCCCTAGATACGAATAAATCAATGAAGTGTCAGAGGACATGATTTTCTTTTGTATGTCTTCTTGGTTGCATGTTATTTTTAGTTTTTAGGTTTGTTGGAGTTGATTTTGCACTTTCTATTTCTTACTATATGTTGTACCTTTTCAGTCTCATGAACCAATTTTAATCTAAAGTAAACATTACTATTATTATCTTATCGTATCTTATCATTAAATTATTATTATTATTTTATTCATTAATGTAGAAGAATATTATTTTCATATCATTTATGCTCACAATTTTATTTATTTTTATTAAGGATAAACGTTTTTTACCAAAGCTATGAATTGAGAATAAACTTTTGATCGGAGCTAAGATCCAGATATGGGACACAAAATAGGGGGCTTAGTCCCAAAAAAGGTCTAAAACCACTTAGAAAGTACACAGGACCATACCTAAATTATAAATACTGAGAGATAACACGTGTTGGGATCTTAAAACACAATTGATTACTCTTGTGTAAGCAACTAAACACGGAATTAAACTAGAATAATAAGTAACTAGAAATTAGAATCAGCAAAGAATAATAGATACAAGAAACAATGAAAACTTGTATTAAACTCTTCCAAATGGAAATACAATGAAGAAATCTCTCTTTCTTCCACACCTCTCAGATGTACAGATCTCTTTCCCTCAAGAGTTCTCTCTCTCAATTACAACCAATTCAATCCTTGAATTGTCTTACTTTTTCCCTCATACAAGCTATGAAGATCTAACCCTATTATATAACATTAGGATTCATGAGCTATGCATTCTCAACCATTTGATACACCTCTTAATCAAAGGTTCAAAACAGTCTTGCCAAAAATAGAAATGTGGACTCAATACTAACAGTTAATCTTATCATGCAAACATTCTGTTCATCCATGAAAATAGACTTCTGGAATGCACAGGTGACCGACGTCGATCTCTGTCTGCCTGCATATGATCGACGTTGACCGATCCATAACCAACGCTGGCAGCTCCCAGTCGACCCCTGACCGATGTCGGTGACTGTGTAACTCCTGCAACCTTGCATTTGCTCATTTGAAGTTTTTAGCTCCACAACTCAACAATCTCCCACTTGGAGATAAACAGCTGCACCTGTACATGTACAACATCTTCTAGCTTCTCCATCTTCAAACTCAATCTTGAAGACCAACAAAAGTTGAATGAAGATTCAACTTCTCCTTTGTTACTGGCTTTGTTAACATATCAGCAAGGTTCTTATCTGTATGGATCTTTTCCAGCTTCAACTCACCATCCTCCAATACCTGTCTAATGAAGTGGTACCTAAGCTGTATATGTTTGGTTCTTGAATGAAAGGCTGAATTTTTTGCCAAATGAATTGCACTTTGACTATCACTGTACAATCTGTAACTCTCTTGCTCTTTTTCCAACTCTTCCATGAACCGAGTCATCCATATCATCTCCTTGCTAGCCTTTGTGACTGCAATGTATTCTGCCTCTGTAGTAGACAAGGCAACAACCTTCTGCAACTTTGAAATCCAGCTAACCGCCATTCCACCAACAATGAACACATATCCTGTGGTGCTTCTCTTGCCATCCAAGTCACCTGCCATATCCGAATCTACATATCTATGTAGAGAAGTGTTTGACCCTCCATAGCATAAATGCCTACTGGTGGTCCCTCTCAAATATCTGAGAATCCACTGAACTGCTTTCTAGTGCTCCTTCCCTGGATTGTCTATAAACTTACTGGCAACTCCCACTGCTTGGGCAATATCAGGTCTCATACATACCATTGCATACTTTAAGCTCCCAATTGCAGAAGCATATGGAACTCTACTCATGTACTCTACCTCATCATGTGATTTAGGACACTGTTCTTTGCTCAATTTGAAGTGTCCAGCCATGGGTGTGCTTACCAGTTTTGCATCATGCATATTGAACCTCTTCAACACCTTGTTCACATAATCCTCTTGAGACAAAATCAAACTGTGATTTTTCCTGTCTCTCTTAATACTCATGCCAAGGATTTTCTTTGCTGCTCCTAAATCCTTCATGGAAAATGTGCGAGCTAATTTTACCTTAAGCTCATTGATATCCTACATGTGTGAACCTGCAACAAGCATATCATCTACATACAGTAACAGGATGATATAACTACCATTATCCAATCTCTTAAAATAAACACAATGGTCAGATTGACATCTACTAAAGCCATGCTCTGTCATAAACCTGTCAAATCTTAAATACCATTGTCTAGGAGCTTGCTTAAGACCATATAAGTTTTTCTTCAACCTGCACACAAGTTTCTCCTTACCTTTGACCTCAAAACCTTCCGGCTGATCCATATATATTTCTTCATCCAAATCTCCATGAAGAAACGATGTCTTAACATCAAGCTGCTCAAGATGCAAATCCTCAATAGCAACTAAAGACAATACAATCCAAATAGAAGTCATCTTTACTACAGGAGAATTTTTTTTACCAAAATCAATACCTGGTTTCTGTGTGAATCCCTTTACTACCAACCTGGCCTTATGTCTCATTTGTCCATTCTCACCTTCCTTTAACCTGTAAATCCTTCTATTTTTTAGTGCTTTCTTTCCATCTAAAAACTCAACCAAATCCCACATTTGGTTCTCTTTCAAGGAATCAATTTCCTCATTCATGCCACGCTCCCACTATTTTTGGGATTCTACCTGCATTGCTTCATCAAAACTCTCTGGTTCTCCACTATCAGTGAGAAACAAGTAGTATAATGAAGGGGAATAATGAATTGGAGGTTTACTTACCCTTTCTAACCTCTTTATGGGCGTTTGAGACTTATCCACAGCTTGCTGTCTACCCAAATTCTCTGTCAGTGATCGATCTAGATCATCTCTGGGTCTGTACCTGATCGACGTCGGTTCCACCTGATCGATGTCGATTTATGTCTGACTAATGTCGGTCACTGTCTGACCAACATCAATTCTTTTCTGACCAATGTCGATGTCTGTGTTTTCCTGTGTGTGATTATTTGTACCCGCAAGCTCATTTTGGATCATCACCTCATCCAAATCAACATTGCTCTGCTCAGTATTATTCAACTTCTTGAGCTGATCACTGTACATCACCTTCTCATTAAAAACAACATCACGGCTTCTTATAATTTTGTTAGTTCCTAGTCCACAATCAGAATCCGAAATCTCCAGAGCCATAACCAATAAAAGTGCACCTCATAGATTTAGCATCCAACGTCTTTCTATTTTCTTTATCAATGTGCACAAAAGCTTTAGAACCAAAAACTCTGAGAAATGAAAGATCTACCTTTTTACCTGTCCAAGCCTCTTCTGGAATTCCACCATCCATTGCAGTAGAGGGTCCTCTGTTAATCAGGTAAACCTCTGTATCTATAGCTTCTTCCAAAAACTGTAAGGGCAAACTAGCATGCAACCTCATACTCTGTGCACACTTCAATATTGTTCTATTCATCCTTTTAGCAACTCCATTTTGCTGAGGTGTCCTTGGAACCATCCTTTCCCTACGTATTTCATTCATAGAACAGTACTTATTGAATTTATAGCTGTAGTACTCACCACCATTATCAGATCTAAGGCACTTCAATCTCAAACCTATTTCATTCTCAACCAAAGCTTTTCATGTCTTAAATGTGTCAAAAACATCAAATCTCTTCTTTATGCAATAAACCCATACCTTTCTTGTAGCATCATCAATAAAAGTAACATAATACCGTGATCCTCCAATAGAAGCTACCTGAGCTAGTCCCCACACGTCTGTGTGAACAAGCTCTAACTTGTGCTTCTTCTTTGTTGACCCAGTTTTGAGAAACCTCACTTTCTTCTGTTTTCCAAAAATACAATGCTCACAAAAATCTAGATCTATGCTTTTCAAATCTGAAAGCTTACCTTTTGACTTAAGAACAGTCATTCCCTTCTCACTCATGTGTCCAAGCTTACAGTGCCACAACTTTGCATCTACATCTGAAGTAGATAATACAGAAGGAGAATAATCAGTAATACAATTACATAAATAGAGAGTACCTACTCTCTTACCTCTGGCCAATACAAGTGCACCCTTGGAAACCTTTCAAGATTCAGCTATGAGAGTTACTGTGCACGCTCATCCCCCAACTTTCTTGCAGAAATCAGATTCCTCTTTAGGATGGGTACATGCATGACATTCTTCAACACCCATGTGTTGCCATTCTGCTATTTCAGCTGCACTTTTCCTTTGCCAATAATTTTACAAGGCTCATCATCCCCTAAATAAACTTTTCAAAAATCTCTCTGGACATAATCATTGAAAAATTCTCTATTTGGGGTTGCATGGAAAGATGCACCAGAATCTACAACCCAAGATTCTATTCTATTACTTAAAAAAAGTGTAAAAGCATCTTGTGCAACAATACCTGCAACTTTTGCTTCTTCATTACCTTCATGCTGATTTTCTTCTTTAACTCTCAACCAACAATCTTTCTTTGCATGTCCTTTCTTTCCACAATTTCAGCAGGTTATTTTTCTTCTATATCTGGATTTGGATCTACTTCTCATCTTTGACTTAGACCTTGATCTCCCTTGCTTTCCCTTCTCTCTTTGCCTTCCCCTGCTTTCAACACTTAAAGCATTACCTGATGATTCCCATGTGCTTTTTCTGCGAGTTTTTTCATTCAAGATTACACTAACAACATCATCAACTTTCAAGATATTTGAAGCAGATGCAGTATTACTAACTGCCATTACCAAATTATGCCAACTTTCAGGTAAAGAGCATAAAATTAAGAGAGCCTTAATTTCATCATCAAAAACTATTTTGACTGAATTTAACTGATTTACTATTGCATGGAAATCATTTAGATGACTAGATACAGATCCACCTTCCTGCATTTGCAAATTAAATAATTGTTTCATAAGATATACCTTATTCGAAGCTAAGGGTTTTTCATATAAATTTGCCAAAGTATCCATTAACTCTACCATTGTATTTGCCTGTGATAAGTTAGAAATCACAGAAGATGCCAGGCTCAACCTTATGGATCCCAGAGCCTTTTTATCAAGAACATTCTATTCTTCATCTTGCATATCTTTGGGCTTACTTGAAACCCCACCTAACGGTAAGTACAAATCTTTCTGATATAGATAATCTTCTATCTGCATCCTCCATAATTGATAATTCTTACCGTCGAACTTCTCCATTCTTAGTTTACTTTTTTTTGCCATTGCTTTACTCCCACTCAATCAGAAACTCCTATGAGTGACCTGTAATCAACAAACACTAACATGATCTGAAACCATCTGTTAATGAACCCAAGCTCTGATACCACTTGTTGTGATCTTACAACACAATTGATTAACTAGAAATTAGAATCAGCAAAGAATAAGAGATACAAGAAACAATGAAAACTTGTATTAAACTCTTCCAGAAGAAAATACAATGAAAAAATCTCTCTTTCTTCCACACCTCTCAGATGTACAAATCTCTTTCCCTCAAGAGTTCTCTCTCTCAATTACAACCAATTCAATCCTTGAATTGTCTTACTTTTTCCCTCATACAAGCTATGAAGATCTAACCCTATTATATAACATTAGGATTCATGAGCTATGCATTCTCAACCATTTGATACACCTCTTAATCAAAGGTTCAAAACAGTCTTGCCAAAAATAGAAATGTGGACTCAATACTAACAGTTAATCTTATCATGCAAACATTCTGTTCATCCACTAAAATAGACTTCTGGAACGCACAGGTGACCGACGTCGGTCCCTGTCTGCCTGCATATGACCGACGTTGACTGATCCATAACCAACGCTGGCAGCTCCCAGTCGACCCCTGACCGACGTCGGTCGGTCCTGACCAATGTCAGCGACTGTGTAACTCCTGCAACCTTGCATTTGCTCATTTGGTGAAGCTTTTAGCTCCACAACTCAACAACCTGGGCACAGGGAAAAAATTCAAATAAAAAGAAAGGACAAGAAGGAATGAAACAACATTGATGTCCATCGATAAAAGAACAAAAATGCAACACACTAATAAAAAGATAGAGAAGGGTTTGAGAGTGAAACACTCACACTAAAGACCAAAGAGTCCCAAGCGAAAAAATAAAATTAACCACAGGACAAAACCATTCTTCCCCTTCGACGAGATAGAAGATCTTCCATCATCCATTGAGCGTCATCTTTCACCAATTCCTCCGCTTCCACTCTTAGCATATATTCCTTTGATCTTCTTCCTTTCCTTTTAGACGATGCATCCACATTTACGTTTGGTCTCACAATTTAAGGACAAGAAGGGGTAGAGACTTCCTCAACTGACTGTGAAGGAATAAAAGATGAAATAGGGGCCAACACTTCCTTCAAATTCTCTACCTATTGGGGGGAAACCTCATGATCCTCTGGGACAAAATGAGGTTGAGATGAAGCAGAGGGTGGGTAGAACTTGCTATGATTATGCCACAAGAGATCCTAAGCAGGGAACCCATCCCTCCTCTTCTAAATCAACAGAGAGTGAGACGAAGCCAACCCTTTAAATTTAGGATACTCAGCAGCACGATGCTCCAAAGAAATTACAACGAAAATAATGGAAAAGAAGACTTCCATAATTAAGAAACTGAATCCATAAACTACAAAAAGAAAACAAATTTACCGAATAAAAGAAAAGTTTGAAAAAATCAATGATAACAAAAACTCTCGAAAATCTGCATCAATATTTACAATATGAATAGCCATAAAAATGTTTATTATTAAATATATCGAAGGCTACTCGAAAGTTGAAAATAAGTATGATAATATAGGAGACATGCACTCATAATAACCATTATGCCAATAAAACTTTTGACGGGTGGAATCATACTAACCATTATAAAAGACTTCTAGAAAAAAGTCATTTAATCTAGGAAATTAATGTGCCTCAGTTAACACTGTAACGCTCCATCGATTTTAAGATTTCTATTGTTTTTAACAAATTTTAATAATTTGTTTTACTACGCGTTTTCTTCTGTTTAGAATCTCTCTCAGTTTTTGAAAAATTTCGGGTAGACACGTTACATGACATCGCATTGCATGTCAACATAGATGTCAGCTTTCAGTCAATAACAGAATTTGAAATTTTAACCAAACAGATGCTGCTAAAGAAAAACCAACCCAATCCCACTGCTAAAAGCAAACGGCATATCCTCTAAAACTTGTGTGGAAAGAGAGAGATTTTAAAAAAAGGCTGAATCTACAAATTAGAATAAATGTGCTTAAGTTACGATGGAAAATAAATAAATAAAATTAAAACCATATAGGGCAGACGGACTGTAAAAAATATGACAAATAAGTCGAATGAGATGGCCTTAAGAGTTGCTATGCAACAAGCACGACAGGAAACAAAAGTACTTATACATCCCATGGGCTTTCTACAATAAGCATCCCAAACTTCCCACTTTATAAAACCTCTAAGAACACTCAATATTTTGAAATTTATAAAAAAAATTGTAATAATGTTGATAGGCATTTTATAATAACAAGAGAATGTAAAGGTGTAAGTTATTTACAATTATATTTGATTTTAAATTTGATGTTCATTTAATTGTTAAGGATAATTTCAGTCTTAAATTTGATGTTCATTTGACTATTGTTTATAAGTATTTTCTTTTCATTTGGAGAAGTCAATCAAAAAATTGCAATACCTTAACCATACGGTAGAGTTTGGAGCCACTTAATTTTTTCCTGAAATTTTTTTTTCAAGACCAACACAGTAGAAAATTGGAAGAGAAGTTAATAGAATTATTAATCAATTTGATATGTTAAAAAATTCAAGATAAGAACCTTTGCATTAATATTTCTCGGTATATTTAAGATAAAAATTATTTAAGATATTTCTACTAGTTACGACAATATCCATTCTACAATAATAACAAAAGAGTGTAATGGAGTGAGGAGCTCACAATTATGTTAAATTTTATGTCTATTTGATCGTTTCAAGGGAATTTTTAATTTAAATTTGACTTCAATTTGACCATCACATACAAGTTTTTCTTTTTTCTTAAAAAATCAATTGAAAAATCGTAATATCTTAACTATTTGTTAGAGTTTGGAGCCCCTTTTTTAAAAGAAGATTTTTTGAACCAGAGTAATATAGCTAGATTGATATCATCTATCACCAATACATAAAAAATTAACAAATAAAGTAATGAAATTATAATCATATCATTTATCATCTCAATAAAAAAATTAGTGGAAAAAGTAATGAAATTATTAATCAATGTAGTATGTGAAAAAACTAAAATAAAAAGATTAAGATTGATATCTCTCAATATATTTCAAATAAATATACTTAAGTAAATTCTACTTCATATCACATCTAAAAATATATAAAAATATGTTTCTCAAACATCTTATACATTTTAAATGTATATTTTATTAAAAGAAAAAAAATAAAAAATAAACATATTTTTTTTAAGGAAGTAAAAAAGAACATGTTAAAGAATAAAAATTATCATATAAAAAATAAAATATATTTTTAATAGTAACTATATATGATCTTATAAAGAATTTTATAAAAATAAAAATAGATTATTATGATGGACAAGTCAATTGAAAAGTCATAAAATCTTGACAATTTGTTAGAGATTGGAGCTCCGTTTTTCCAAATTTTATTTTCAAGTTAAAATGGTGTAGCTAGACTGATATCATTTATCATTAGTTAGTAGAAAATTAACCCAAAAAAATGAAATTATTAATCATGTAATTAATAGAAAAAGTAATAAAAATATTAATCAATGTGGTATATGAAAAATCTAAAATAAAAATCTTGTGATTGATATCTCTTAATATATTTCAAATAGATATATTTAAGATATCTCTACTTCACATCACATCTAAAGATATAAAATAAAATGTTTTTCAACATCTTATACATTTTTAATATATATTCCAATATAAAAAAAATTGAAAAAACATGTTAAATAATAAAAATTTAAAAATTCCCCATTAATAGGTCAAAGGAAAAAATGGAGAAAGGTAGAAGAGAACCTGCTTGGGAGCTCGCCCCACCGGCCTTCTCGCCTTCACCCCCCATCGCCCCCCCCCCCCCCCCCCAAGCTAGATGGTTTAAATCAAATTTTGATGAGTATCCCAAAAAACTTGGGAGCTTCTAGAACAAGATGAGTTATAAAAGGTTGTGGTGGGTCACTCATTAGAGCAGCATATGTTAAATTTATAGACAGAACTAAAAATGAAACAAAAATACAAGCTTTAGTGATTGGTGTGGAGCTTGCGCTTCATTACAAGATAGAAAGGCTTGAGATCCAATGTGATTCTATGGTCATTATCTCAACTCTCAAGAATAGGGGTGCTTGGGCGTGGCATTTAAATAATATCAGGGTGAGAATCTGGGAGAGCCTAGATTCGCTAGACGAGTGGAAATGCTCTCATTATTTTCACAAATCAAATGGAGTGGTGGATTTTTTGGCTAATATAGGAAATGATAAAAGGGAGGATTGTAAGGTGGACAATTGTTGGAAGGATTATCGAGGAGTGAAGATTGTTAATATATAAGTGGATGTGGAGGGGTAGATTCACCTTGTGGGGGTTGTGTGCTAAAGTGGCCTCTCCCAGTTCTAATTCTAGTGGTCTGAAATGATAAAAGGGAGGATTGTAAGGTGGACAATTGTTGGAAGGATTATCGAGGAGTGAAGATTGTTAATATTTAAGTGGATGTGGAGGGGTAGATTCACCTTGTGGGGGTTGTGTGCTAAAGTGGCCTTTCCCAGTTCAAATTCTGGTGGTCTTTTCATAATTACAATGAGTGTTAAAAATAATGATGGAATCATCATTTCTCCCTTGATTGGCATGCTTTGCTTGTGCAGTTTTATTAAATTGGCATTAGGGATGGAAGACTCCCTCATTTCACTTTCTAGCTATTGGTTTCTTGGGGGATGGTGTGTTTGGACTCAATGGTTTTGCCTGTACTCTTGGTTGTGGAAGCCTTAATGCTGCTGACTATCCATTACAAAGGAAAGGTGATAGAAATGACCTTCAATGGCTTTATATCAAAGGCCCATTTAAATCATGTCTTTTGGGTTGAATATGAGGGTATTATGGAGGCAATATCTAAAATCATTGGAATGGAGTTGCTCACAGAATGTCAAAAAACTCAATGAATTCGTCCCTAGTTGAGTTATTAGCAAGTAATTTGGTGGGCTTGTTGCAGGATAAGGACTAGGTTATAGACATCATTGAATTATTTATGGTTTTATCACATAGAGTAGGGATCTTGGAGGCATTATGGGTGGCAGACAGTGGTCCTTTACATCCTCTACCTTTTTTTGGAATGCATGGTCTTAGCTTTATTCCAATTTCAAGTTTTAGGTTTCTACGGGAAATTTTTATGAGGTTTTTGGCATTTGTGAAGGCTTTGAAGGTGGATGGTGGAAGGGCTCTTATTTTGAAGTAGGGTGTCCCAAATTCCCTTCTCGAGTTGGCGATGACTCCAATCCTAGGAATGGTAGAATTTTGGGCAGTCAGGGATTCTTTATCTCAAGTTAATGAGATCAAGTTCTTGCCTTAAAGATTCTTTAGGGGGTCCTTACCCCTCCTTAATGGATTCATGAATTCTATCAAAAGGTTTGTCAGTTGGAACCTGGGCTTCAATTGGAGGTGCCTTGGTGGATTCTGAGTGTTGGTCATGTTGGTAGGGGTCAGGAGGAGACCCTAAAGGGAGTGGTGATGGTGGGTGACATCTCTCTTTAGTTTAACAATCAAGTTGGTACTTTCCCAGATGGTGTAGACACAAAAGTAGATTTAACAGGCATGAAAGGTGAGTTGTTTGTTATTGACTGAGATGGTTCGAGGCCTTAGTTATATTTGACCTTTGTTCTTATTTTATTTGGTCATTATGGACTTCAATCTAGCCCTAGTTTGATGTATAGATGAATAGAGTCATGTTTAGGAAAAAGACTGAAGTGTATGTTTTGTCTTACCTCTTGTTGTAGGTAGGGAGGGGACAGTTTTTGGTAATCTATAATGACTTATATTACCATTATAAAAATGAAATTTTGGTTTGCTTTTGCACTTTTTTCCCCCAATTCAGTGATCACTATTGATGATTCTAGTTTTTTTATATCACTTCTCTGTATGTGTGGGTAAGAGACCCATTCAACCCAATCATATATAAAAAATATATATACATAAAAAATAAAATCCATTTTTAATAATAACTCTATATGATATTATAAAACATAAATAGATTATTAAAAAAAAGTTTTTATAAGACATAAATAGATTGTATCATCCCCATTGGGATTGACTTAGAATAATGTAATTTTTAAAAATTTAATCAACATATTATATCATTAGAATTCACTATGAGAATCTAATTAGTGATCTAGATAAAACACTCTAAGTATGTTAACTGTAAAATAAGTGTGTAACATCTACCTATTACTGATCACTAGCATCATATGAAATAAAACATAATTGAATAAAAAATTTAATTACAAATTTTTCAGCTATGACTGGTATATAAATACAACCACTATTTTCAATGTATAATGAGTAAATAATTACATTTTATCATGGATAATGTTTCAATAATAATAAATACAATACAGATTCAAGATACAAGGCTCCACAGAGCATGAGTTCTGTGAATTCTAATATCTATGGCAATCTCAAGTGTAGTCTTCAAATAAGTATTTTTGAGAGGAGGGAGAGCATCATTCGAGTACTTTTTCACACTAATCAGGAACCATCAATTCTCCATATAATCTTTCATCAGGGAATGACCTCTTTTCATGAATGAGTAGATAATGACATTGCAAGAATTCAGAGAGACAAGCTAGTACCTGTGTGATGTAATATTTTTAATACATGATATGTACCATAAAGAAAATATGTTTTAACATAATATCATACAAATATGTAAATCATACATATGAAATAAAAATATCTAACTAAACATTACTTTGATCAAAAAGTTTAATAGTTATTGATCTCTAGACTCAGTCAAATTTATACATACCAATTGATCGGATTACCTCCATCTAGCATTGGTGAAGCTAGTAAACTAGTGAAGTCTGTCTCACTACTAACTTAATACCAACAATATGAGATTTGGTTAACATGAATATAACCAATAGTTTCATACAAATTATTTCTTACTAACATGCATAAAACATGTTAAACATGAGAATAATCAAAATGCATACATTTAGGTCATCAAACATATGAATAAATCTCTACTATATTATTTATCATATAAATAATAAGTATAACAAGTGCAATTTATACTAACTAGGTATAATATATATTTAAACTATATATTTCTAAATTCTATAAGTAGATACAAATTTAGTACATTTTATGACATGCACTAATATCATAGTCCATCATTTGTAAGTACACATCACTCAATTTTCAAACAGTCAGTCATAAAAAAAAAAGTTATAATTCTCACGATAATATAATATTTTGTTTGAACAGCTTATTTTTTAATAAGGTTGTATGCATATTAGATAGTGTCCTATCCTTCAAGAATTTATGACTTAATTTTTAATGATCAATAGAACTATAAATATAGGCACACATTACACTACACTAATATACGTTATATGTATATATGCGCTTATGCATATTAATATACTCATAGTATGTGTCACACACAAGTTTTGAAACAATATATAAATATTGTATATAAATGCCAAAAATCATTTAAAATTATAACCAAGGAATTCATAAGATTTCAATAATCATTATACTTCTATTATTCATAATTACATTCATGAATCATCAATATATTAATATAAACTGAGTAATATAGTCACTCGACCTTTTATATCAATATTATACTCCTATTATTTGTTGTTGGTTCTAAAAATAAATCAAATTAACATCTAATTCAAATTCATTGTAAACTGCATAAGACATTTACATGGTTCCTTTATGTGTTTGGTCCCTACAATAGTCTATTATTATTATTATTATTATTATTATTATTATTATTATTATTATTATTATTATTATTATTATTATTATATGACTTCATTGACTTGTTTTATATAAAACTATTGTTATTTAAAATACATCACCAATCTCTACAAAGGGTTCAAAACAAAGACCTCATCCCAACAAATGACTATAGTTGTATTATCTATATAACTTGTATGTAATATCCCAATATAATTTAGTTGATCGTTATCATTATTTCTTGAATAAGTTAACAAAAATTTCAAGGTATACAGATTTCTATACGAGTTAAGAGAAAACTTAACTACTTATCATACCCATTCTAAGATAGTTCCATATTTTCCCTCAACCCAAACATAGACTTAGCTTTCACATAGCTTACATATATATTTCTTCATAGTTCTGAATGCCAACATAAACACAGTTTGTATATATTCTCATTTTTTTAAAAACTAATTATACCTATTCATATATTATCATGAATTAATTAACGAATAAATTTAATTCATTTTTATATATCCATGACAATGTTTTTTTAGATATGTCATTGTTTGTTTTAAATAATAAGTACATATAACAATAGTTCTTCCATATGTGTGTGTGTATGTATCGATATATTTGTAGAGAATATATAAGAACTAAAAATATTTTTATAAATAACATATGTTATGTTATTTGTTACATAACAAATAATGACAAGTCATTCCTAATCATCTGCACCTTTCTATATAATTAGTTCATACTCACAGTCCAGTCCAATCCATATATATACGATTTTATATACACCATTTTAAAAAATACACAACAATGTCTTATATACATTCTTTACTATTTATATACATACAGTTCACCACATATTATCCCCTAATGTTTGAATTCTAAAAATTGGTATTGATATTGAATACATTTAAAACCACATATATACAGATCAATATATATATATATTTGTATCTGTATTTGTATTTTAAGATATATATACAAATCATTATATAGATAGATTGCTACATATATACATATAAATAGATCATGATATTTGTATTGTATTGATTATTTGTATTGAATATGGGATTTGTATTTGTATTGAATACATATACAGATTATTATATATTGAATATCTTTATACATATAGTTCTGAATGAGCCTTCAATAGAATAAATAGCATCACTAATCTTTTGATAGAATCCAAATGTTGCCTGAAAGTCCATGCCTCCCTTTTCTTTGCTCTACTTCCTTTTCTTATTCCTTCTTCTTTTCGTGCTCCCCTCTCCTCTTCTCTTATTCCCTTCTTATCCTTTTACATTGCATTTTTTTCCTTTCTTTTCCTTGCACCTATCTTGCATTTTCTTTAAATCTTGCCTTTTTTAGCTTGCCATTCTTTTTTCTAATTTGGTCTAAGCATGAAACCAAAAGATCTTTGATCCTTCCCCAAGCATTAATTATTATTTTTATTAATTTTATTTTCTAATTATAATATAATTACTTTATTTGTTTTATAAAAAAATCCATTACAATTTCTAATTATAACACAATTGCTAAATAAAACACAATTACTTTATTTGTTATTTAGTATAGGTAAGCAATTATCATGACTTAATGATAATATGATTAGTATAAAGTCAAATATATTCCTTTCCACTATAATTGGTATTTTGTATATCTATTATACAAATTGTTTGTATATATATATATATAAAGTCACATAATGGTATTTCCTAAGACCATAAAGATAATTGGCTAATGTTCTCAAACATTATTAAGATATGATGGTTAGTCTATATACGGTAGTAACCAAATATTATTCACTCAAATTTATGTTCTTGAAAAATATTAATAATCATGAATATAATAACATGACATAAACACATAGTAACATTCTACACCAAATCTACGTATAATATCTATAATGCAATCACATAAAATTTATTTCACATAAGAATTAAACATAGCATCAAAAACATACTAACTCTAATAATTTAAACTATGTATATAATGAGTATTATCTAACATGGTGTGTGGATGAGTTTTTGTTGTTTTTCTGTCATCCCCTAATACCTCCATCTATATCATCTTCTTTGATGGTTCTCTTCCTCTGTCATGCTTTGAGAGATGAATCTCTCATGCATCAAACTCACGATAAGAAGGTTGTTAGCCCTAACATCGTGATATATATAATAAAATACTATTGTAACAACAATCAACATAATTATAATGTAAATATTTTACAATACAACTAACTTATAACAATAAAATCACGTAATCAAAATAATATACAATTATTCTATAACAACATATGACTTACAACTTAATTGATAATAATCAAACCAAATTACCAACTATAAAAATCCACAAATATTCAAACAAATTTACTTAATAAAAAATTGGAATGCAGCATAAATTACCATGATAAACAACAAACATTCACAATCTAACAACTACAATTATTTTAAAAAAACTAGAGATATAAATAAACACTAATATTTTATTTTAAAAATCATATAAATACAAACCAATTCGCGTTACCTTCCATTTTTATTTTACATAAATGTGTAAATGTGATAGATCATGCCAAACAAATCCCCTTTTGATTCCAAGTTCTTATCATCATCCTTGTCACTTAAGGATGTGGTGGAAGTTCGAATGTATCTACCTCAATTTATTGGTTACTGTTTTTAAGTTCAACGGAGAGATATTGATAATGATGTACCTTAACTTTGCATTAATGTGACATCCAAATAGTGTTATATCAACATTTAAAATTTATATTAATAATTAATTTAAATTGTCGATTATTTATTTCTAGATGTATAGGATGTAATATGCATATAATATTAATATAAAGAGTATTGTTCAAGATATTATTATAGAATCTTTTTAAAAGTCAAATTGATAAGTGATAATTAAAATCTACAACAAAATATTAATAAGAATTAATTAGAAGACATATAAACTTCAGTTAATAGTGCTCAGTCTATATTATTCATACATCTTATTTAAAAAGGCAAAGCAATAAGATCTCACCAACTTACATTTAACATCATGTTTTGAACATTGAACTAATCCATACCTACATTAAATCACACTCAACTAATTTAGATTTTCACAAACCCATACATATGTTACATCACAGTGCAATTTGAATTTACATTGTTAAAGGAGAAGAGCAGATACAGTACAATAGAGATTACGTTTGCAGTGCAGGGAATTTGGGTCCAGATCCAATGATTGTGGGCAATGTCGCTCCTTGAATCACCGCTGTTGGCGTAAACACGTTTGCTCTCATCTATGCAGCCAATCCCAGCAATGAAATCTCTGATATTAATATGTGCGTGAAGAACACGTTGGACGCCAAGTTGGTGAAAGGCAAAACTATAATATGTGATAGGGGAAGCAACTCGAGGGTGGAAAAGGGCTACGTAGTGAAAACTACGTAGGGCGTGGGTATGATATTGTCCAACAATTATGAAGAAGGCGAAGAGCTCATTGCAGATAGTTTTATATACTTCCGACCGTATATGGATATCTATATATACATGTGTTTTTGTCACTGGGTTTAATGTAATTATGGCTTCGGATTTGGTTTTCTCAAGAGCAGCAGAAGAAGTGCAACTTAACGGCTTAGATTTAAGGTTTCATTTATTAATTATTATTTTTTTCACTTTATTAAAGTCGGGTAAACTTTTTAACGTGACCGGCGTCGTTGGCTAGACACGACTAATACCGGTACCACAGGATCGGGGGAGACTCGAACACTTGATCGGCAGAGCCACAACGGAAATGCCTTACCAACCGACTACACCCCCCAACCCCTCATTTATTAATTATAACTGTAAATATTATATCTAATTTAATTATTAGATCAGTAATTTTTCAAGCAACATTTGTTAGGCAGTCCAATGGACATATAATAAGAATTCCAATGAAAAAGTTTCAGTTATAGCATCACAACCGAGAGTGTTCCAAAAGAACAGTTTCAATTAGAAGAACCACCTAACAATATCTAATGAGAATTGGTTTCGTCAGAATATTTGGAGTTCTCTCAGACGCTGGTTCAACTTGTTAACCAGAATAAAGCTTTGTAACTTCGCTTGTCTCTCTTATTTTTGAATAAAATTTTTTACCCCTTTTAGTTAAAAAAAAAATATTTTAATTTTAATATTTAAAATTTTAATATTTTTAATATTAAAAATTGAAATTTTAATAGAAAATAATAAATATTCATTGAAACGGTCGTTTCTCGTCCATCGCCGTTTTTTTCTAGTTTTAGAAGCGACGACTTCCATCCATCCCATTTCTAGCTATAGGGCATCTAATTCCGCATCAGGGCATTCTATGCAAGTTTTGGTGGCCATGAGGTCATTTAATAGCTCGATTAGCTCTAATTTCACATATAATAAACCAACATTAATTAGTTCCAATTACACATATAGTAATCCTTTAATTATTGGATGTACGTATTGTAGCATGCACTAGGATATATGATGGCAGAATATACTATGGCATCAAATATGTTTTGGTATTTTTAAACAGATCAATTTTTTAATTATATTTGTTAATTTTTTGGATTTATATGAGATTTTCATTGTTCGTCTTTTCATTGCCGCTAACGATGAATTTATAAATGAGATTTTAAAATCTCATTAAGGTTATGAGCCAAAATATTTTATGATTTTTCTTCATTTCCTATATTTCACAAATCTTTGATCTAGGTTTGGAGTTAATTATTTCTAGTTTGTAGTAAAACAAATTATTTTGTTAAGTGTGAACAATATTGTAAGAAGAATCATTTGCATGAATACAATTCATATAAATACATTTTTAATTTATTAATATGAATTATATTCATACAAATATTCTATTGTCATCGAGGATGATAATTTCAACATGAAGGAGCCCATACCTTCACTCGATCACCTGAAACATGTTGGTGAGGGCATTAAATCCCTATTTCAATTCAATACAAACAAGATTATGCCAAGTGAGTTTTATTTTTTCAATTCAACACATATGCAAATGTAGAAGAGCTTTGTAATTTATACAATGTTTCATTCTAAGTGGAATAAATTATTTGTGTGTGTGTGTGTGTGTGACTCTTCTTAATAAGAAAATGTTAGTCTTTTACCAAATGTTATGTATAGAAAAGTTATTTGAATTATAACAAAGTTGTATCTTTTTTTTCTAGAGTTTACTCTCATTTTTCATTGTTGTCAAAAATGTAAGATATCAATTTTAGCTCATGCAATTCTCCTGTAAGACATCAATTTTAGCTCTTTATTTTTTATCCGTAAAATATAATCAAATTTCATCCACAATAAAATTTCATCCACTTTTCATAGTAACAATGTACAAGATTTGGGCTCCATATCCCGAAATAACCTCTCATGTATTGTACCCTGCTTAACTTCTGATGTCTCTCCCTTACTTGAAAACATTCATTTTGTGTTTGAAAATGACAGCCCAGCCATGGTTTTACTCTTTTAAGGCTAACTATAAATTATATAATAAAAACATACTAAGATGGTACTTAGTACTCACCATAAGATTAGTGGTGTATGTGAATAAAGATAAATATTGTTACCAAATGATTATCATATATGTGTTCAATGAAACTAACAATGGTTTCAAGGATTTCACAATAAATAATTATTCTTAGAAATTTACAGATCTAAATACTAGCGGCCACACCTGCATTTTTCAATATCACCAAGAAAAGCTTAAATATATATCTGTACTTTGGTAGTTTCTATGCTTGGAATGTAGATTTTTCCTCATAGTTTCTAGTGCTCTTTCCACCTCTTGCATCGTGGGTCATTCCATGGGTGATTCATTTGAACACACCAAGCCAATGTGGTTGAAAGGAATAAGAACCTCATTTATCTCATATTCCTCTAATTCTCTTATCACTCTTTGGTTGAAACAATCTCCTCTACTCTACTAGGAAAATGCATGTCGACCCACTTGTGGAGGTATGGTTCTCCCATAAACATGTCATTAGTTGGACTATTTTCGATTATCATCTTGAAGAACACAATACCATAGTTATAAGCATCACACTTTGTCGATATCTTCCCATTCACTTCATATATGCATTGAACAAACAAACAAAGAGTTATTCTATCAAATGAGATCATATACATGCCAATATGAACATCTAATTATTTAACAAAACAGTCATGTCAAATAATTGCCATGAAAATGTAATTCATGCAATTGGGTGCAATTGGCCAGAGTTGATACAATGGGAATTATGGTAGAACTACCACTTATAAATTGATTAAAAGATAAGATTAAAAAGAAAATCGAGGTAGGACAACTTGTTAAACTCTATTTAGGCACAACTCATGTCAGTTGATTTAACTCTGAATCCATATAAACCATTTGTGAATACTTGACAAGCGAGGTTGGAATGGTGTCTTTGAGATTATTACCCCATAAATCAAACACTTAAAGTTGTGTTGATTTCCCCAGCTTAGTAAGATCTCACCACTCAAGCTATTATTGTCAAGGTTTAACTCTTTGAGGGATGGTGAATCACCATTTATAGATATTTATCCTAAGATCTCCAAGTTCTCAACAATGGGATATGTTATCTTTTTAGGAGACTTCATTTTTTGTACAGGGAACCCATAATGCTCGCACTTTGATTCTAGTTCAAATTCATTAAGGTTACAATAGATAGAAAAATAGTTGGAAAATTAAAAACACTAAGTTGACCATTCCAGTATGCCATTCGATCATACATGGTAAACCTCATGACTTATTAGTACTAAATGGAATTTCTTGCTTTCCTTGTTCCGGTGACTTTACTTGCTTTCCTTAAATGTTAGGGAGCTAGTGTGGTAGACTATGTTTTGACCAAAAAATATTTGTGACCATTAATCTCTCATTTTCAAGTGGATTCTCTTCCCTCCCTTATAGCCCATGCACCAATTTCATATAAGATTATACTCCTTAGCCTTAGAGATAAAACAATTTCCGCTCATACCGACCACTCTCCGACTAGTATTTTATTTTACCATACTTTTGATGATCCTTAAACTAAACATTTGAAAGTTAGCCTCAAAGATATAAATTTTATTCATAAACCATTTAAAAGAGACGAGTTTCTCTCTAGAATAATTTGGAGTAAGATACTTCAATCCTTTTGACATTCTATTCATAATCACCCAATTACCGCCCCACTTAGATATTATTGTCATAATACTTGGTTTGATAGTAGTTTTATATCTCTCCATAGGATTACAATAAATATTACTCATTAACATCCCCACATGAAGAAGTCTACTAAAAAATTTTATCGTCTTATCCTAAGAAATAACAAGATGTTATGTCTGAATAAGAAAATAAAAGATACACTCAACATGCTCGAGTTCAATGCTAAATCCTATTGGAAAACCTTCCTTCTAAGTAAATCCTCGTGTGTCATGATCAACAAAGATACATGATCCAATTATACATATTTTCTTTACGACAATCAAAACCAAGTCTCAATTTCAGTGGGAAACATATTAAAAGGTAAGCACATCTTCATACAATATACTATGTTGCAACCTATTTTAAAACTCAAGACTGGTAAATCAACTAACATAGAGCAATTAAGAGCATAATTTCTTCATTAAAGTCAAACTCTCCTAACAACATAAATAGTTAATATCTTTAATATAGTGGCTTTTTATGGATTCCCACCTACATGGGCATCTCATAGATCATTTGTCCCATATCTAAATAGAGAAAACAATAGGATCCAAATAATTATAGAACTATCATAGTTGATCGCACCTTGAGGAAACTATTTGCTATAGTTTTGGATAGTTTGATTCCTAGATTTGTAGAGTCCAAGAAACTTCAGACAAAAAGGTAAGTAGGTTTTAGATGGAATCACCAAACAATAAACCATATATTGATGCTTAGAGTTGTCTAAGAAGTAAGAGCAAACAAGTGTAAGGTTTATTATTGTTTTGTTGATCTTTATAAGGTATTTCACACTATTCTTAGACAACTTCTATTCCAATGGGTTCGAGATCTACATATTCCTTAACGTTTGGTTATTCTTGTGATGACACTTTATGAGAAGGTGGTTGGCTAGGTTATAAATCCTACTTGTTTTACAAAAAACGTCATTTCACACTATTCTTAGACAACTTCTATTCCAATGGGTTCGAGATCTACATATTCCTTAACGTTTGGTTATTCTTGTGATGACACTTTATGAGAAGGTGGTTGGCTAGGTTATAAATCCTACTTGTTTTACAAAAAACGTCAATAACACCATAGGTGTTATATAGGGTTGTCTAATTTATTATACTTTGTTTGGTCTCTACATAGATAAATTAGAGGATATCATTGCAAGTTCAAGGAAAACGTGTAACAGTTTTATTCTTTATGTTATAATCATTACTATTTTTAATTTGTTGATGACATAATTTTCATGCCAAATACTATTGCAAGTCTACAAAGACATCTTGACAATCTATGCTCATTTTGTGATACTGATGTTTTACAAGTGAACTTGAGTAAAATTAAGGTCATGGTTTTCAACATAACTAAGCAAAAAGCACATAAAAATAATCTCATTGAAAAATATTGTTTGGTTGAAGTTGTTTTCTCCTATACCTATATTGGTGTACATTTCAAAATACATTCCTTCGATATACTTCACGATGCAAATGAGAGATTATGCAAGGGGTATGTTGCACTCAGTACACTTGGGAGAATGTTTCCAGCGTCAATTTTAGGATGTCAAAGAAAACTTGTGTATCTTCTAAAATTTAGTGTCACCATCAATGCCATATGGTTTTAAGATTTGTGGACCTAGATTATATTTTTAAGATAGAGTTTTTATTTCAATGCTATCCAAAAACTTGCAGGAAAAATGGTTAGTTCCCCATACAATACTTTCTGGTTGATTTTGGCACCTATCCTTGCATGTTCAATGGTTTTCCATGTAGTGATGTTACTTCACATACTAAGATGTATGATGGATACAAGAAGGAATCATTTATAGATATGTGAATAAAGAATCAAGAACACTTGGTGTGCTCAACGTACTTCTTTCCTAGAGAGAATTGGTATTAATGTCAATCATTTGCCTCCTAATATGTTTTCTATCAATGCTTCCTACATGTTAGAAAATAGATATTCATAAATGCATCAGGGATGAGATTTACAAATCTTAGAGAAAATCAACTTAGACAAAACTATTAGAACCATTGTCAACAAAAATGCATCACTCCTTGAGGCACTATCTTCAACTAGAAGATGAAAGTATTGTGACTCCCAAGTATACCAAGGTCTCTTTTGGTTTAAGAATTCCACTGGATCAATTGTGGACATGCTCTCATCAGCATTGCATTGAGTTAGCAAAATTTTCTATGACATCAATGCATATGTAAACTCTACAATAATGAACAAAATTAAAGGAGTATTTTGTATTTAGGTGTTTAGTGTATTATAAGATCCTTGGAAAGTTTTACTACTTTAGAGGAAATCAAGGCTCTCTATGAAATCTTATTCATTATGAAGATCAAAGATATGTTGTTATATTCATGAAAGATGACTCAACACATATTTGATTTCCTTAAAAACTATTAGCACAACTCTTTGTTTTCTAGTTCAACTTCAAACTTCTTTCAATCTCTATTTTAAAGGCACAAACCAACTTACTGTTATACTCAACAATTATAAATTGTCAAGAGAAAAATCTCAACAATTTAACTCATATTTTATATATTATCTCTTTTTTCTCTTACAAATTTTTATTTAAAATATATATTTTTCTTATAATCCCATTACCCTGTTATGCTTAAAATTATTTATATATATATATATATATATATATATATATATATATACCCAACTCCGTTCTAACTATATGGTGGGCAGACGTTTGGCAATTTATTTTTTCTGCTTTTTAGTTTTTCGTCCTCTGTTTGTCCTTTCCTCCAGTAGTTCTTCTCATGCTTAAGCTTTCTTCTTAAATTTCTCTTTTGTTTTTTACTGTGTCCCCTTTCAACTTATCCTTTTATTTTATTTTTCACTCTATTTTTTTTAATTTCCCTTTAAATTTCCAATGGATATATGGGAGTGTGTCCTCTTCCTTATAAGCAAATGGTGAAGGTCACCTTCCCAGGCAATTTTTCACTGTCCCCTTTTAACTTAAGTTGTTTGCAGGGCAATGCCCCGCGTTCTGAACAAATTACTAAACCGCAGATTATCCGACTTTTAAATTTAATCCTCTAGCGCTTCGAAGTGCATAATACACACAGTACTTAAACTCTTTCTTGTATTTTGGGAGGGTATTTGTTCAAAATTCCTCGGGCAAACAATCCTCAATATTCATGAAATTTGTAAGTTTGGACGTAGGTGAGGTTCCATGGGCCAATGTCACCAAAGCTCATAAAACATTAAAATAGGCAAACAAAGATAATTACTTGCTATAAATTGTAGCAAATTTTAGTACATACTAGTTGAGCAGAAAATTGAAAATTAATGTTCATCGACCTGCATTTATATAAAATGCAGAAAACCAAAGGTACCACCCCAAAATAATTACAGTGCAATCCAGAGGAATCAACTCCTACAAATTTACAGACATCCCTTCCAAACTTTATTAGTTTTTACACAGCGTAACCTGCCTTGGGACGAAGAAATCATTCATTCTGCACCCACACAAAATACATTAGTCAAGAGGTTTACTTCAATCAGTTCAATAAACACTTGGAAGAACAAATTTATCACACCAGAGGTTAATAATATATAGAACCCTATGTGAATAAGAAAACAAAGAAAATGTATCGACTATTTTTACCAGGATGCCAAGTTGCTTGAAAGTCAATCATCAAGCCAATCCAAAGTAAACTGGGCTTCCACAATTTCAACTCTAAGTTCCGGGATAGAAAAGCTCCTGACCCGTAACCACTGCTTCCCAATCTTATCATCACAGATAACATGTTTCAAAGAGATTAATCCACAAACACCTCTAGGTAACTTCCTCAATCGAGAACACTCTTTCATGTTCAACTCATTTAATTTCTTCAGCTGTCCTATTTCCTCTGGAAGTTCTCTCAACCCCTCACATACCGAAATATCTAGATATTCCAACCACCCAAGTTTTCCAATTGATGCTGGAAGCTCTTGGAGGCCTGGTAATGCCGATAACCTTAACATTCTCACAGAGCTCAGGTTCCCAAGGTCATAAGGTAACTTCTGAACCAGATGGCAGTTGGTAATAGACCACATCTGAGCAGAGGGCATATGACAGATATTAGGGGGCAACTCTTCCAAATCACTACAGTGATCCAGGTTAAAATCTTGCAGCTTGGTGTTGTTGAATGTGGATACACTTCCAAACCCTTCACATAAGCTCAAAGATAGCTTTTCTAAGTTTTGTAGTGCTTTGCTCTGTTTTTGAATAGGAGATGCAATCAACCTTTCCAATCGGACACTCTTGAGTTCAGTAAGCGAGGATAAGGCATCTAGACCTTTCACTGTGGCCCTCTTTGAACCGTAATTGGATACCATGAGAAATTTCAGTTTTTTCATGGATTTCATAAAAGGGGGAAGATGGTATTCGCTCGCAGTGAAGAGTAATACCAAAGCCTCTGTCTTGGGAAAATTTATCTGGTACCACTCGTTTTCCCGCACGGGGCCTGCATGAATAAATCAGAAATGAAATCTAATTAGAAAATTCTTCATTGGCAATGAACACATGTTGTCTGGGTTAACTTTTCATCCTATTGAAGTTGAATCACGGAGACGCAAAAATGTAAATAAAAAGAGCAAGCTTGATATGCAAACAGGAAGTTGAGGATGAGAAAAGTGGTGTTGCATAGTCCTTAGGTAAGACAAATGCACACTACACATCCAGAACATTATGTACTTTAAAATCCCAGAAAATTGGAAGGAATGACATTTTTTTACAATTAAACGAATCTATTCAGACTAAAAGTAAGGAAACATAAGGATGATAGGGTTTTTTTTTTTTTTTTTTTTTTAAGAAAATTATATAATTCACAAAGAATATATAATTTTGATGAATTTAACAAATTTGTGTATATTTTGTTGGGCAATATTTGTTCAACAATTTGTTGCTTGGCAAATTAAAATTTAAAAAAAATATATATATTAACCTCCCCAAAAAAAACACAAACAAACAAAAACGAAATTGCCCATAAAAAATAACCTTCTTTATAAGGTTATATAGAGAGATATTTGATGCAATGATACCCTAGTCGCAACAAAATCATGTGACGTATTCAAGTTACATATACGGTTAGTATTTCAGCCAAAAAAAAATTGGTACTTGGTGACATTCCTATGTGCTAAATCTTGTAACCTACTCACCTGTGTCAATAGAGACAATTTTAGCTTCAAACTCTTTATCATTAAGCAACTCCCATGTTCCTGGCAAACTATGCTCCTTCCTGGGCATAAGCAACCTCTTCCTGTGGAGTATACCATCTTGGCTTCCCAAATACAAGGCCAAATCTCGCATTACATCGTGCTGCGAAAAGTATAGCTCGGAGGTACTTCCATGAGAGATTGCTGCTGGGCTCCTGATAAGTGCAACTACCCTGTCAGCCTACTGTTGAAGAAATGATAACAAGAAATTCAATACATAAAAGTATAGGCAATTACACTGGATTGCTGGTTAAATTCAACAGATTTCTGCTTGCAAGTTCCAATAAGATGACAAAAGCATCATGCCACTCTAGGTTCCGAACATAAATCCAAATGTCCAACAGTGCATCAGCACAGACTTTCGTGTCCTCTGGAAATGACCCTAAGTCTAAGAAACATTCCCTCACTACATCATCTAACAAATCAATACTGGTCTGCAAGCATTGCAAAAGCCCTTCTTTGTGGTAATCTGATATCAATTCCCCTTTAGAAAGCTTGGTCCTCGCACTCTCCCACGCCACATGAGGTTCCCCATGCAAAGAGCTTCCAATCACCTTCAGAGCCAGAGGTAGACCTTTACATTCTGCTTGCACCTGTAACTCATGTAATGAAAAAAATCAGGATAACTTTTCAGACAACAAAATTACACATAATTTAAGTCAAGATGGCAATTTCGCACCTAACGTTTTATACAGTAGACATCAAACAGGGGGAAAAAAAAAATACAGTAAATTACATATATAAAAACCCAAGGCTATCACAAATCTGAACACTTAAATCACATTTTTGCATTTGTAGACTTAAGCCATAAGTTTTGCATATTAACTGCTTTACACTTTATAAATATTAAAGTCATAATGTTAGGTCTATAACATCAATAATGTAGCTGCTTTGGAAGGCCGATTGTGTAATTTGTTTTCAAATTGTGCTTGATTGTGTTTCAATTTTGCTTGCTTATGCTATGGTCCTCATGAAGGGGGCTTGTGATGTAGCCGATCGATAACTATTGTTTGCTGTAGGATGATGATGTAACCGATTGATAACTGTTGTCTGCTGTAGTAGGCTAATTAGGAGTCTAGTTAAGAGTCACTATTTAAGAGTCTTTTTAGGAATTTGTTTCCTGATAATAGCAGTCCTCTGACTGCCCTGTTCTTGTGGAGTTAAGAGAACAATTAGAGTTGTATCTTGTATTTTTAGGATTAGTAAAAAGAAGATAATATAGTCTTAATGTCTTATCAAGAGGATGAGCACAGAGAGATTGAGAAATTTCTTGAAGAAGATATAAATGTAAATGATTGCATGTGTGAAGGTAAATTTAGAGATGAGGTTGATTTACAAGTTGTAAGTGATATTGCTCTCATAGAGCATGGAGGTGAATATAAGGACACCAAAAAGGAAGAACAGAGACTTTTCGAGATTTTGCCATTGTAAGCGTGAAAGGAAAAAGTTATAGTGTTGACTTAAGTGGATTACAGTGAAAGACGATCCCATAATTTTTTATTTATCTAAACTAACTGAGGTTGCAAGTAAAGTAGAAATTATCCTTGAAAGTATATATAAATTTGTACAAAAAGGGTCCTAGTTTGATTTATGGAGGAAATGAAAGAAGAGAATTAAAACCAATGCTGAACCAGGAGGTTCAGAATTACTAAAAGATGGGAAGATGATGTAAACCATTATTAATTGTTGTTTACTGTAGTGGTCTAATTAGGGGTCTATTTAGGAGTGGTTGTTTAAGAGTCTTGTTGGGATTTGTTTCCTAATAACAACAATTTCCCTGACTGCCCTGATCTTGTGGAGTTAAGGGAATAGCGGGAATTGCGTTTGTTATTTTTAGAGTTAGTAAGTTCAGTGGTCTACTTCTGGTACCCTTTTCCATAGTTAAGGGCAACGCATGTTTTAAGTAGGGTAGCGAAGGGGATTGGAAGGGGAAGTGGATGTAATTTGTTTTTGATGAATAAGAGAGTTTATTTTGTGTATGCAGTTCTTGATTTACTGTTGCTCTCCCTTTCTGGGGCAATCATATCCTATATACAGTAATTGAGTTTTTTATTTTGCAGCAAACAGAGCTTTTTCTGCATCAACTTGCTAAATTTTCTCAGCGGATGCTAGGGAGAAAAACTATTTTGGAAGTTTATCTTGTCCATAATTACTTTAGTTGTAGCATAGATTTAAAGACAAAAAGAGAATTATGCATAGAAAAATATTACAAAATTCATCCAACTCGCAAAAACATGCAGAGAGTTCGGAAAAAGCTTTACACCTGCTTGACTAGATTTGCATCTGAAGTGGTTGGAATTGATGTCTGTCCGAAAGCCCAGAAGCAGAAAAGAGACAGAGCATCCTCCTGGCCCAGTAATGGTAAAGTATACAGTTGAGTATATGAGTTTCTGGGTATAGTGGAACTGTCTCTCGTTGTGATAAGAGTCTTGTATCCTGTCCCTTCAAACAGTAATTTCTCCAAATTTGCTCTGGACCAGACATCATCCAAAATTACCAGAGTTGGCTTGGATTGCTTCAGAAGCTGCTCCTGCAGCTGTATATGTGCATCTTCCACATTCTGAAACTCGTGTCTCTTCCTCCCAACAATCTTCTCCCACATGGTCTCTAAAATTAACTTCAGGTTTGGGGACTGTGAAACAGTGACAAAATGTACATTGTTTCCAAAATAACCTGATATCCAGACATTGACAAGCTGTTTTTTAGATAATAAAATCTCTAAAATGCAGGGATATGAGTGCTTATCTCTAGCTAGAGGATCCTACCAACGCCTTGAAGTAGCAAGAAGAAAATCAAAGTGACAAACAATTCACATAAACTATCTAACACAACAGATCTAGGGCATATACCATAGACCCACCAAAAAATACCTTAAGAAACATACCATACAACCAAAAAGAGATTCATCTACCCAGAAGCACCTTAGGAACAGAGAATCCAGAAGGGGAAGTAAATAATGATATGAGGCACAAGTCTAAAATTAACAGATATTTAGAAATAAGCAAACAAACCACAACCATGAAATCTGAAATTAAGACAATCACACCTTGTAGAGTTTGTTTTAAAAATAAACACTCATAGCAAGAAGCAGAACCAACTAGTCAAGTAGATATAGTTTGATAAGACATGCAGACCAATTTGATCTTGAGCACTTTAAAAGTTATCTTATCTTGTATACTGACTCCAAATCCTGACGTTCAAGAGAAGGCGCAGGAATTTCAGAGTGAGTAACTTTTCTGATAAAGGGATAATGCCATAAAACAAGAGAAAAACCTTTAATTTGAGGATCATTGCAGAGAGCCAATGCCAGTGTTGTTTTTCCCCCACCCCCCATGCAGTTCACGCCAACAACTGACACCTGGTTCTGGAACAAAAGCTCCTTCAAATACCCAATAGATTTCTCCAACCCCACATAAAACTTAGATTTTCCAGGAGCACCATCATGATAAGAGTATGTAGAATCCACTACCATTTCAGTACTGTCAAACAAATCATCTAAAACCATTTGCTGAAGTATGATGGTGTTCTGGCAGGGGTCATTTGTAAGCATAGAAGCTTGTTTGAAGATAGACTCAATCGGTATGCTACTTATATCTTCAGGATGTAATTTCTGTGCATGGTAAAGTTTTTTCATGTCTGCCATAAGTCTTCTGCCATCTAGCAATATGTGGGTAGGCATCAATCCCATAAAGTCATGTATCTCCTTTTATCGCTTGAGGATCTGGGAAGCATACCTATAATTAACAAGCAGGCTGAAAGGGCTAATGTTCTCACATTTTTTTACCAACTCTGCACCTCTTATAAGGGTGTTGTAAAACTGCTGAAAAACAGGATTTTGCTGGTCTTTCGGGAGTTGCAGATCAAGTATGCAAAGTTCATGAGTAACTGGGATAAGGAGTTTAAGCAGGGTGTCAACTCTGGCGGACACACACTTGCAGTTGAAACTCTGCATCCTTCTATTTTACCTACAATAATTACAATCACCAACTTAAAACTTGGTAGTATTGCTAGTTTTTTCTCTTTCAAATGTTTTCAGACTCAACTCTGACTAAATAACTAGATATCCTTGTTCCCTGCTACGAAACTGTGGCATATAATCAAACAATTTTCACAGTAACTGATTGCTAAAGGCCAGGAAATTTAGACAGCTAGCCCGCCCTGTATTGACCGGAAGTGATATGAACATGATTACACTGGAGCCATTGGTTCGAGGATAAATCCTATTAAGATGTACGGATGTTATTTCAATATGTTTTCCTTACTATGTCCGGATTTTTTATCTGTGGAGAAATCAAGAATGCGTGGAATACATTGTTCAAACGGACTGGTTTGATTGACAACGGTCATTGATTGTTAGACCCGCTTCGAAATGTCTTCAAGAAAAGTAAAAGATTTTTGGATAGATTTATTCGGGAGTGGGACGCAACTTTAATTTGATTTGATGGGCGCAAGATTGTATTTGTATTTTTTAACTGTATAATGCAATTAAAAAAACAAGATCGATACACTATCAAATGCCTGGTGAAGTTTTGGACAGACCATTTAAAACTATGAGAGATAACGACTGGAGAATTATATAAGTTGTCTATAAAAGCAAATGTTGAATAAGTAATAGTAACACTAACGACAGACAGGGTCGACAGTCAAAATTAGTCCCTGCAAGTTCCTGGTATGCTGTGGCCACTGACATAAACCCTATCTTGAATTTTCCCGACATATCGCACATTTTCAGTAGTCTTAAACGATATTATCAGCAGTCTTAAACGACATTATCAGGCATAAGGTGATTTTTTCATGACGATTATCAGTGATTTTTTCATGACGATTTTCAATATTGCCCTTGGAATGCTAGGTGACTCGAGTCCGCAACAGAAGGGTAGCTTCATATATCTGGAATGTAGGTACGTTTAGAGACGAAGACTGACCCCGCTCTGTCAACTGCCGTATGATTTCTAACTTTCTTTTCCTCCTCTCGTCATGAAAGTATCACGAACTAACTGTGGGGGCAAAGAAAGTCTAGAGAACTAAAATTTTACCACAAATTGTTTAATGATGGTTTATAAATTATAAAAATACATTGAATTTTAAATAATATAAAAATAATATTTATTTTCTTTAATTAAAAGAAAATGTGATATTCAATAAATTATTTAATATTGATAATATAAATACAGATAAATGTGACTTTTACATATGATTTTTACATTTTTAATATGGTAAATATTTTCTTTTGATTTGAAATTTTTTTTATAAAAAGAAAGTGTTAATTAAAATTTTGGCCACAAACTTTATAAGAGTAATTAATGAGTCATAAAAATACATTGAATTATAAATAATATAAAAGTAATATTTATTTTCCTTTCTTTAAAATAAAATATAACATTCAACAAACTATTCAATGTTGGTAATACAAATGTAAATAGACGTGACTCTTATATTTTTGATAAATAAATATTTTTTTCATGATTGAAAACTTTCATTGTAAAAAAGAAAGCAAAGACAACTAAAATTTTTGACCACAAATTATAACCAATAAATCATAAAAATACATTAAATTGTAAATAATATTAAAAACATTATTTACCTTCCTATTTTAAAAAAAAGGTGACATTCAATAAACTATTCAATATTAATAATACAAAACACACTCACATTTTTACTGTGGTAAATATTTTCCTAACATTTTAAAAAAAAAAATACAAACAATTAAAAATCTCTACTATAAATTATTCAAAAATAACTAATAGATCATAAAAATATATAAATTATAAATAATATGTACAATCTTTACTTTTTGAAAAAAAAAAGTAACAATAAAGAGACTATTCTATCCTAATAGTTAAAAGAGAAATCTTTACTTTTAGGTATTGTAAGTATTTTCCTCGTGATTTAGAACTTGTTTGAGAAATCTTTGCCACACACTGTTCAACGGTGGAAATTTGTAAAAATCAGACATGTACGTACGTTTAAAGGCAGAGACTGCCACGTTGTGTTCTGTGGACGCCGTGTGTTTTAAGGGTGGGTTTGTGGACGCCATTTCCAGTAACTATTAAACATTTTCCAATCCATCGTTATCAACACAATTGAGGATAAATGCACGGAGTTGGGGAACAACTTTGTGGACATTTTCTATAACGTGATTGTGTTATTAAAATTATGGCTTCGTAATTATTGAGCTATAATGCAATCATTTTAATACTTAACATGATTAAGTTAAATTTATAATGCAATTGCATTAATACATAATACAATTATGTTATAAAAACAATAACACAATTGCATTAATGAAAAAATAATAATGCAATCACATTCTTATTATTTTGCAAATTAAAGCATGTGAACATATATATGGAGTGAATCTTGGTTAATATATAACACGATCATGTTATTATAGAAGCAATAACGCGATTGCATTCTTATTTTTTTTCACATAAAGCATGTGGACATGCACATGAAGCCAATGTTGGCTGGAATCTTATATTTACTACTCTGAATGTTAAGTATAAGTTTACATTTATATTATTACATTTATTTCCTTTTACTTTAAATTTATTTTAGTAAATATAAGAAATTAGGATCACTCTACATCTGATAGAGTTGGTCTCACAACTGCACGTTTTACAATGTAAAAAATTATTTTTCAAAATCTTATCTAGTTAGTACTTAGACATTTGCAAGGTCTAAGTGTTGAACTAAGGGATTTTAAGGCATAACTTTTATAATTGATGTCCATTTTTGGTAAACATATAGTCTTTTTTAGGTTTTTGTGCCTTCTAGATTAATTCCTAGCATTTCTTAGAGTCCTAGGTTTGTCAAAATTGAAGTTTGTAAACCACTCACTTTAAAATTGATGCAAATTGGTGTGATTGGGGTAACATAGGTCACATTGATGACATGTACCATTAAACAACCACTTTGTGTTAATTTCACTTGTTCATCATCCTGCCCTCATCCCTGATCACTTCTTACTCATGCCTCATCAGCCCTAATCTCTCTCTCATCAATCTTAATTGTCCCTAATCACTCCCTCATCATCCTTGATTACTCCCTCATTGACCCTCATTATCCATCATCATCCCTAATCACTCACTTCTCATCCCTCATCACTCCCTCATTGGCTCTCACCATCCCTCATAATCCCTAATCTCTCTTTCATTGTCCCTAATCACTGCTTCATCATCCCTAATCATTCCATCCTCATCCCTCATTACTCCCTTATTGACCCTCACCATTCCTCATCATTTATAATCACCCCCTTATTGTCCCTAATCACTCCCTCATTGACCCTCACCATCCCTCATCATCCCTAATCATACCTCATCATCTCTAATCACTCTTTCATCATCCCTCATCGCCCCTAATCACTTCCTCATTAACCCTCACCATCCCTCATCATCCCTAATCACTCCCCCATCCTCCCTAATCATTACCTCATTAACCTTCACCATCCCTCATCATCCCTATTGACTCCCTCATCATCTCTACTCTATTCCTCTTAATCCCTCCTCATCCTTAATCACTCCATCCAATACCTTGATGGTGGCATTTTGTTGGGGATTAACAATGGGGTAAGTGTTGTAGACTCAGGTTGCACCCTAGATAAAAGCAAAAATGTTCAAGTCCTACTCTAAAACCTGGTCCAACATGGAAATGACCCTAGACTATAGGTTACATGTATTTGGGTCAGACCTTTAAGGCTTTTAACGAGGCTAGCTCCTCAAATAGGATAATTTGAATCTCACTTTCTAAAGCCTGAGCAATTTGGGGTGAAAAGAGTAAAGAAGTTGCATAAATAAGACCTATTCTAACATGTGGTGATGTACCATGAATTTGTCGTATCCACTCATAAGTTGGATCCCTGAGCACACTAATGGACCATGAATAAAACTAATACAATGCTTACTATGATTTCTAAGCAACATTATTTCACATAGAGGTTAGTTTGATGTACTAAGACTAGAGAAAAATGAAGATACGGTCTGGTTAAAGACACTTAAAGACAACATTCCATCTTATCCTTGAGATATCAATGCTATGACACACTATATGACATGTAAAGAAGATTGTTAGCATTTAGGTTGAGCTTGAACCTACAAAGGGAAGATTAGATCACTTTACATATCAAGCAAAAAAAACATACTAAGCATAGATTGACAAACACTATAGAATGTCTTTCTCATTACTCTAAGAGGTGCATAATACAATTTTGGTAGAGTTTAGTCATACTGGCTTGAAGGATGAAAATCAAGGTTTAGAAGTCTAAATATATAAAAGAATGTAATGAGAGAGATGAAGTTTTTTGGTGCTAAAGGGGTCATTATTGAGCTCAATTCCACTCTCAAAAATAGTTACAATTGCCCTATATTTATGTTCCTTCAAAGCATTCAATTAGTCATGTCCACCTCGATAAACGATTACAACAGTCACTCATTCCTTTTCCCACTTCTTTCTGCATTGATGTTCTTTTTGATTACAATGGTGGGATCAAGTCATTTTCATGTTGAGTGCCAGCGTTGATGTAGTTAAAATAGTTGGATAATCTGTTATGCTCCTATTCTAGTACTGATTACCCCTTACTAGTTCATTTGTCATGAGAGAGTGGAAAAAAGGGTCATAATCACGTCATTGGCTTCGACAACGAACCTTGACGTGTCTACCTCTGTGGCCTTATTTTGAAACCTGAAATTGGGTCCATCATAGACAAAACTAATTTATATTGGTTTTTCTATAATCTTGACATTTTTGCTTGTCAAACTTTACCCTATATTAGGTATAAAAGATCCTTTTAATCTTTCATGAAATCCTAAAGGTGACCCTTGACCCTACAAGGTCCATTTTGGCTCTTCCTAGATCATCATTGAGCTTGACACCTTTTTGTATTAACTTGCCCAAGTCAAAAACTTGCATCTTTGACTTTCATCGAAAGTCCTAGGCTTGCCTTTGCTTGATTGGCTATCAAAAGCTGACTCAGATCATTGACCTATTGACCTTCTCTTGCACCATCGATCTCAATTTGCATGAATGTCCGTTGATAGTTGATATTGAACTCAGGCTAAAGTGGTCTTGACACTTGGCACCTTCACATTTACACTCAGGATGCACTGATCCTTTGACTTGATCACATGCTAACAATTTCTTTGGTACGATTAAATGTGCTTCATTGATCTTCTAGGGACCCACTAAAACTATCAAATCATCTTTGCACCATTAGATCTAGATATACGACTCAATGCCAATCATTAGATCTGCTTAGATTTAAACCCCAGTGACTACTTCATTGGTCTTAACTTTGACGTTCATGTGAACATCAATTGACATCCCCATGGATGTATTTGACATCCCATAGACAATCAAACTTAAGCTCCATTGAATTTTTGTAGTGGCTTATATTTGACATATGTGTAAATGTATCCAATTATCTAACCAACTTTGAAGATTTATATCTTGAAGCGTAAGAATAAAGGAGAGACCAAATTGGCTATATATGTTCCTGAGACCAAAACATTGTGCCCACTTGATCTATTGGCTCTAGGAGATTTCTAAGTATGTTAAAAAAATGTTCAAGTGAGCTCACATGTGTAATTCTACATGATGCCTTGACGATGATCTGGTTCATTTGGTTAAGTATGGGAAAACACTGTCAAACTGCCTGAGAGCCTAACTTTGAACATGTATAACTTTTCTTGTGCTTCATCACATAACCTGATACTTAGCGCATATGTTATTGGGACTAACTAAACAAACCCATATGATTGTTTTCTCTTGAAACTGCCACACGTGTGAGATATAACACCATCAAATTGCTTACTTGGCTTTATTTGAGGTTCTTTACAAATTACCTAAGTATAGAAACTTAGCAAATTTTGCTTGAGAGGCTAACTTTGAACACTCATATCTTCTATTGTGCTTGTATGCATGGCCTAAAATTTGGCACATAGCAACTTGGGACTAATATGATCATAACTATATGACCAATTCTCCCTAACTTGTCCATACATGACAATGATAATGTCAGCAAAATGCTTACTTATAATTTATGCCACTAGACCCAAGTGTCTCGATGAACACAATGAAGAACTAGATGAATACCATGCACTTCCATACTCATTCTAATCACTCTTGACACCCCATGGGGTCTCTACAAATCTAGTCCTATCCTTCAAAATTGATAAATTACACTTTAAGTGAACTTAAATTGTTTCAAAAAATTTGCAAGATGCATGATCCCTTAGGTCCACTCATTCCATCAAAAACTTGCTCAGATCTTGCTCCATTTTTTAATCTTTAGGACACTGCAATGCATCCAGGCAGAAGCTTGATATGTGGACTAAAATGACCAACATTTTTGGCAACTTAGCTGGTTTGACCAACCTGCTAGTCATATAAAATAAAATAAAAAATATTCTTAACAATCTTCTAATTTTCACCTATCTTGTATGAAGTTTTATACAAAAATTCATTTGTTTACTCAAAAAAAGTATGTTAGTACACATGCAATCTCCTTATCTTTTCACAAAAATGACCAATCTATTATAATAAATGCATTTATTTTGCACACTTTTATTATCTGGGTATTGAAAAAAAAAATAGAAACTACATTCAAAATGCCACAATTCATGTTCTTATGCCATTGTCAAATTATTTTTCAAAGTGTCTTTAACATTCTCTCCAAGTTTAACTATTATTATTTTAAGAAAAAAGTGTCACTTTATACCCCCCCTTTTGTCCCCCATTATCCTGCATCTACCCATACATGAACATAAGTTACAATATAAACTTTGGAACCTCAAAATCTTGTCTTTAGATCATTGGCATTACAACATTGATTTGAGTTGAACATTGGACATGGAGCCTTCTCATTATCAAATTAGCATCATGTTTTCTTCATTGAACCTTCATAATAACAAATGTCCAATCGAAGAACCCACCATCTTGCAAGTTGTGTACCCCTTTGTGATAGGTGAAAGTCATGTAAATCCAACATCTACCTTAAATATAGGTATGGTATAGGATGTAAATTTTCCTCACCATCACCACCCAACTCACCTCCTCACACATCACATTATCACACTATAAAAAGGAATACATAACCTCATTTTCAGTCATCACCTCCACGGCAAATAGAAAATTATATTTTCTTAATTATTCATGCACAAAAGGCGAGATGAGATAGTAGTAATGGGTTTTGAGTGAGGTATGACTACAAACTTACACTAATTTTCTTAACAAAACTTTTATATATCTATATTTATTATGAATATATTATTATATTATATATTAAAATATTATTAATGTTTTAATAAATATGTATATTAAAACCATATGATTAAGTAATTTGCCTGTGGTTGACTATTGCTGACCAAAAATATGTTTCCAAACTGTTACTTTCATTTGTTTGCATCTCAACACCATGACCTCCCTCCTGCTTACACAACACCCTCACCACTATCCCTATATTTCCTTTTGAAACATATTTGATTACAGTTTTATTTATCGACTTCTAAGTTGAATATGCTAGAAGGGTTGTAATTTTTTGTTTTTTAGTAAAGTGGGATTTTGTATTATCATTATACATGAGACACGGAGCCTTGATGCAATCAAATCGACTCTTGTAATGTCTTCATCCACCCTTGACAATAAAAATGGCCAATCAAAGAGGTCACCACCTTGCTTTGATATAACTAACATGTATCATTATGTACTACTATTACATTGATGTATCAATTTAAAATTTATTGTGGTCGCATGTGTAGGTGTAAATTATATGTTTTAAGTGCTACCTATATGTCACTGCAGAGAGAGATTCTTATTTTCTAAATGGTAATATGTCCATCGATGCTAATATTATATTGCATTAATATATTATATATAGTTTTACATTGTTATATGGACCCCCTTTTGTTCAATATCACCTAAAATACCTTGCCAATGCCCCTTATCATCACTACACAACTCACCTTGAAATATTTCACTATTTGCATGTTTCATATAGCCAATCAAAGATGCCACCACCCTACAAGTTGTAGACTTCCTATAATACTATATATATTTTAAAAATATATAATAATATAATATATATAGAAATAATAGTATAATATAATATTATAATATTGATGAATATTATTATAATATATTTTTGTTTACTAAATATATTAATAATAACAATATAATATAATATATTTATTATAAATTATATATTATATTAATATTACAATATAATATGAATTTTTAATATTCTATTGTATCATATTAAGAATACATTTATTATTACATTTCTTCTTTAATCATGTCTCTGTGTATTTCGTAATACTTTTGTATGCACCTCGATGGCCATGGTTCGATAATTTCACAATTTAAAAACATTTTGAAGGATTAAAAACTTGATATTTATGGCTTCCACAGTTGACAGTCACATTCTGAGGTTCAGATGAGTAAGAAGAAGAAAATCATTCAAGATAATGGCAGTAAGTTTGTGTTTTACTTGATGCAAGCGTTTTATGTTTTTTGTCATTATATTTTTATTAGGTTTTATTTTGTTTGCTTCAGAATGGCATGAGATATTAGGAGTTCAAACCTTACAACAATGACTAATCACATAGTTTACTGGGTTTGCTCATACTAGTGAGCCCAAGTTAGAGAACTTTATAGGCAGTGCATATGTGACAAACCAGTACCAAGACAATATATATATTAAATTTAAGTTAACAATATCATTAATAGTAGTCATGATAAAATCAATGTGAACCTATAATTTCTACAATGCAAGCAAAGAGAGGACGTTCCCCATTATTTCATACATTCAACAATAGCATGGGGATGGAAGCCTCTGAGTCATATGAACACAATACCTCTAACCTTGTTCAATATTCTTAGCAAATGTCATTTCATGTCAATGCAAACATTAACATCTACCATGGCATCAATATATAAGATCAATTTGGAAAACATGCCCTGATTGAAACATAACAACCACACAAACATGATTGAAACTACTACACATCACATCACACCCTATTGAAAACCACTATAGAAAGCTACTCAACATCTCTAAAACTATGAGGTAAATATTCCCTCTTACCATCTCAATAAAAACATAATTCAAGTGTTGGTGGCCCTCAAAAGGCCAACAGTTAGGGAAGAGAAGACTCCTTCAACCGTTGGCCACCATGTCATTAGATATAGTCTTGATTTTTTCGTAGGGATAGTATTTATATGGTTTAATAATATCATTTTATTCATGGTTTATTCACTTCTATAGTTGGTGCAATAAATACTAAGGTTGATGACATGGAGCAGTGAGTGAGGAGGACAAGGAGGGTGCATTTTGTAGAGTGAGCTGGAGAAGGTAAGGAACATTTTGTAGATTTTCAAATATATTATCTGGTATTATAACGATTAAAACTCTTCTTGAATATGTTGTCAATATCAATGTATTTATGCCTTCTTTGAATGTGTACTTTTATTTCATCTAGATTTGGCACTTGATATAGGAAGAAGTGACGTTGAAGACTGCAGCATGGCGTGAAGTAAACAGGGAAACACACATTTTCCACATTTTTATTGATAACATGTGAGAGTTATGTTATTATACTACATATGGGAATTTAGACTACACAATTTATTTGCATAATTGGAATAATTAATATTTTGCATAGATATATAGTATTTATGTATTTAGAGTAACTATAATTTGAAAAAATATACAATATTTATAATTTGCATAAATATACAATATTATGTATTTAGAGAAAATGTTATTACAAGAAACAACATTTGAACAACAATTTTTTTCTGGAAGCTGAGTAAGTAGCCAAGATCTATTGTATTTCCTTCGATACTTTAGACTGTTTGAGACTACCATCACCAAGCCCATTTTATGCATGTCCTACAATCTGAGTGATTCATTACTCCAAAAATAATTAGCCTGGCACTATGGCAGTTACAGTTAATTTCACATCACATAAAACAAATCAAAAATTTGAGAATTTTCTAGAGCAAACCTAAAAAATAATACATGAAGAAGCCAACCTTGTTATGAGATAGGTTTCAAATTAAAACGATAGAGACTTCGATAGTTGTAGAGTCGTTCGCTACCTAAACGGTAATGTGTCCATTAATGCTAATATTATATTGTATTATTATGTTATATATAATATTATATTGTTATATGGGCTCTCTGTTGTACGATATTACCTAAAATACCTTGTCAATGCCCCTCACCATCATCGCACAACTCACCTTGAAATATTTCACTATTTGCATGTACTGTATAACTAATAAAAAATGCCACCACCCTACAAGCTGCAGACCTCATATAATACTATATATAATTTATAAATATATAATAATAATATAACATCTATAGCAATAATAGTATAATATAATATTATAATACTAATGAAATTTACTATAATATATTTTTGCTTTATATATATATATATATATATATATATATATATAACAATAAAATATAATATATATTATTAATATATTATATTAATATTACAATATAATATGAATTTTTAATATTTGATTATATTATAGTAATAGTATATTTATTATTACATTCCTTCTTTAATCATGTCTTTGTGTATCTCTCAATACTTTTGTATGCACCTCAGTGTCTATGGTTCGATAATTTCACAATTTATAAACATTTTTAAAGGATTAAAGGCTTGAGATTTATGGATTCCATAGTTGACAGTCACATTCTAAGGTTCAGATGAGTATAAAGAAGAAAATCATTCAAGATAATGGTTGAATGTCTGTGTTTTACTTGCTACAAGTGTTTTATGTTTTTGTTGTATTTTTATTAGGTTTATTTTGATTGCTTTAGATTGGTGTGAGAGATCAGGAGTTCAAATCTCGAAGAAACTATTGACCACAAAGTTTTTTGGGTTTGCTCGTACTAGTGAGCTCAAGTTAGAGGACTTATAGGTGATGCATCCATGACAAACTAGTACCATGATAGTATATATTACATTGAAGGGAACAATAACATTAATAGTAGTAATGAGAGAAGAAATGTGAACCTCCAATTTTTTCAATGCAGGCAGAAAGAGGATGATCCCCCATCATTTCATGCGTTCAACAACATGGGGATGGAAACCTCTGAGCCATATGAGTAGCATAATATCTCCTACCTTGTTCAAGATTCTCAACAAATGTCATTTCAAAAAACATTAACATCTACCATGGCATCAGTTTGTGACTTCAGTTTGGAACAAATGACTAGATTAAAACATAACAATGACACAAAGGTGATTGAAATTGATTCAGTCACATCACACCTTGTTGAAAACTACTCAGCATCTCTAAAACCATGAGGTCAATATTCCTTATTTCCATCTCAGTAGAAATGCCTTTGGCATAATTAATGGCCAAACTTAAATTTGGTGTTCGCTCAACTGTCATAAATTACTTTAAACCTTAAATTTGACATTCATTTGATCTTCATATGGACGTATAAGTGTTTGCACAACCATCATACTGCACCTTACTATTAAACTGTCAATGCCTTCCTGTCATGTCCCCTTTTTAGGTGACACCGCTCAGAGTTTATGATTAGCCTATCATGCGACCTTCGTAGGCTAATAGGATGGATAGAGGGTCATAATGGAGCTTGGCTTGACTTTGATTCGCAGAATTTCTACATTTAGTTTTCATTCAGGTTATTTCAGACACATTGGGCCTGAGCTCCTATTATTTAGGGATATTTGACATGCAGTGGAGCGCCTTTATTTTGGTATGGTCATGTGCAGAATCACTCCCTGGTTCACCAGCTTCGAACGGTTCGAGGATCCGACATGTATTGAGGGAGATATTAATATTTGATTGATTTAATCAAATATTAATTATTTAGCCTAATTTTAATTAGAAACCCTAATTCTAATTTAAGAACCCTAATTAGGGCAAGCATATCTTTTTGAGGGTATAAGGGTTTCTCATGGAAGCCATTATTGATTATGCATTCATGATTGATTATTGATATTGAGTTTTGCTAAGAATTCTTCTGTGAACACTGAGCCAAGGGTTCCAGGATTCCATTTGCATTGAAGAACGTCAACTCTTCATTGTGTGCAATTTAGAGGTTGTGAGAGATCAGCCGATCTATTGCCAATTTGAGAGATAGCTTCATACAGAAGTTATCACAGAGGTTTACAGGTTTGAGAGATAACTTCACACAAAAGTTATCACAGGTATTACAGGGATTTATTTTATTAAGTTTTTGATTCAGGTTATTGATTCAGATATTGCACAGATAAAGATCTTCTATATTAGAGCCGTCCCAGATTTGTAAAAGATCAGGGTTTGAGACAATATTTGTATTCTTTTATATGCGTGCCAGAGATTCATTATTGTAATCATTCTGAAGAATAATAAGAGCACTGATTTCCCAGTTAAGAGATTTACTGTGGTTTATTTGTTTATTTGAATTTATCTTGCAAAATATCATCTTTACTCATGCAAAATATCTAACAAACAAAATACAGAAAGATAGTCAGGGAAATATCCAGCATTCAGACAGGAGGGGAAATTGGGGATATTACACTTCCAAGCAAAATATGACAAACATCTATAGGAATCAAGTCACACATGACTTCATCCTTATATGTACTAATTTGAAATGTTACAAGAATTTTATTCATCTACCAAAATCTTATGACTCTTCAGTAACCATGGAACCTTATAAGGATTCAGATGCACAATTCTATTTAGACCAAGCTTATCTAAAATTTCTTGTGAAACAATATTACATGTACTACCACTTTCAAAAGTTAATTTGTATCACTTACCTCTAGACTTACAAATGGTCTTGAACAAATGATTTCTCTACATAGATTACTCTTTTGTTTCATAGGCTTCAACAATGCCCTCATCATCATTAGAGCTTCTCCAATTTCTAGCTTGTCTATAATAAGAATAGACACAATACTTTACTCATCAACTTGTGCGATATGAACACTCACATTAGTTCTCTTACCACCTTCATATGAATATGTGGGCACACTGAATGCTCTATGTCTAGTCTCACCACATCTAAAACATGTACCATAGAGTCCATGACCCCTACCTCATCCATAAGATCCTCTTCCTCTGAAATTTCCTCTACCTCTTTGAGTAGATGCATCATTATGCTGTGAAGTACTTGCCTCACCTTCTTGCATAGAATAACCTCTACTACTTCCACCTCCTTGTCCACATCCATAGATGAATTTCATTTTTCCTTAAGTTGCTCCTCGTTGGTGTGATAACTTTTATTTTGCCTTCAATGCACACTAATAGGGTTTTTCAATAGACCTCAATATAATCATACAAAATCCATCTTCAATTTGAACGTGTAACCTATTTGCATACATTGAGATCATCTCAACATCATCTTCAACATGACCCACTCTAATGGTAACTGTGTAGAATTCCTTAGTGTAATCATTTACACTCATTTTCTTTTGTCGTAAGTTTTAAAGCTTCTTGAACAAACTCTTGTTATAATTGTATACATTTAAAATTTGTCACTCTTCCATCATAACTAATTTCATCCTCATTCCATAACTAATCTGCTTATTAATCACTTTTATACCATAATCTATAATTTATTCTAATATATTACTTACATCCCCCTAGCCTTTCCTTCACTAGCTCAACCTTACATTTACATCACACCACCATTTGCATCAATTAATCACCTTTTTAACATCCCACTTAACCTCTAACTAATCTCTCACAATATTTTAGGAATTTAAAATTCCTACCCACCTAACTCCAACTACCACCACTAACATTCCAACAAATCACATCACTAATCCAAATCTAATCTTATTTTATTAGCCTAACCTTCATCTAGAATCTCACAACATATCTCTAGAATCCTCTAATCCTTCTTGAGCCACTCCTCAACCCTCTCTAGAGATATCTAGGATATTTTAAATCCTATTCTCAATTACCAAATCTTCACACTAATTCCTAGTCATTGATCTTCATCTCACATGGCTAAATCCTATCCCTCCACTCCATCCATCGACCCCTATAAATCCATCTACAACCCCATGCATTGCAAGAAGAAAACTAAGAAAAAAGAACTAAGAATCCTTGAATCCATTAAGCATTGACACAATCACTCTATCACTATCATCTTCTTACCAAACGATCCTTTAATTTTTCAAGCATCCAAGGTGTTATACAAGTCTAGCGTTATTAAAAAGCAATCAAACATCCATTGACAAGCTTCCCAACATCCAAGCATAAGAACACATCCACAACGACAAGGAGGAGGATTTCAAAGACAAATTTAAGGTATAAATTTAGTGTTTGTATCTTTTTGAGTTCGCATTTTGAATTTTCTTTTCTTAAACTCTATTTGAGGTAGTATGATTAGGATTACACTAAGAGCATTGAGTAGCTAGTTCATGGTTTCTAATTAGCAACTCTAATTTCATCATACTACATTCTCTGGACCACAATGGGAGATGGTGGGAAGTTTTGAGTAAGATCAAATTGTCGTCGTGGAAAACTCGAAATTATTTGATTTGGGTTTTGTTTGGGTTTGCTTTTTTTTTTTTTTTCAATTTGATCGTGTTGCCATTAAATTTTAGGCTTAAATTCTAATACATGTCTTTTATTGTCAGTTTTCATTTTATTTTTTGGGTTTTAATAGCACGTAAATCTGGTTTTTCTACAAAATATCTGGGACTTTTGTAGGGCTATCACCGGCAAAAGTTCCCGATGAAATGGGGAATCTGCCATATGTTTTGATCAGAGGAAGCGTTGCTCGTATGGACTCTTATTAAAATGTATATACATTATTTCAACCCGGTATCATGGGCACATTTTTGGCCAAAGAAACCAGTTTTGTTTGAATTTGGCTTTTCTCCATTGTTACTGAGACCGTTTATAAGATACAGAGGAAGCGAGAAAGTTACACGATCCAGTTCTCTAGGTAAATAGAATGTTGATTGGTTTTGAAATTCACATTTGAATACTTTGACAATGTATTTCTTTCTGGTTTGTTCGATATAGATTTGTCTATATCTTGAATATCAAACATTAGTAGGTACAGCTGAACGCACTTGCAGTTTATAGTCAATAATCAAATTGGATTTAGGAGGTTTTGTCCATATCCAGCAGTCCTTCCATCAGACCACAGTCTGTTGAGGCATTCTGTCAAACAGATCGCGTGTCTTCTACGCTTCCACTTTTTGCGTACATGTCTATCAGCGCGCTGCACCTGCAACATGTAACAAAAAATATGTTTTCAATTATGCTTTAATGGGTGTCCATACCCTGTTCTAAAGCTCGCAGTTTGGCACAGGCCCCGTGTATGCCGGCAGAGGTTGCAACTTTTGCTTAAGAAGTTTCAAAGGCTTTTTCAACACCCCATTTTGTGCCCATCCTGCAATCATGATGTTCCATGAGATCATGCCTCTTTTAGGCATTTTGTCAAGTAGTTCGCACCCTAGGGAGATTGTTGAAATATGTGCACTGATTTGGTTGCAGAGTTGTTCGTTGCATTTGTTGAAACAATGTGAATGTCTTCAATAAGTGTCAGGACTGCCTTTTCAGACCTTCGTACCGGGTGAAGCTCTTTGTAAATTTAAGTGTCTTCAATGCCTTTAGCCCCTGTTTATTTTCCCTCTCCGCATCAACCTGCAAGAAATACACTTTTGTATAAATTAAACCCTCTTCATTTGGCAGCCCCTGGCGTGTTTTGAGCATGTCAAAACTTTCATGGTTGCATTTACCGCATCTAATTTCAATCAATGAATTTTGAATCCACCTACCTAAAACTGGCTGTGAGTTCGATCTGCCTATCGAAGCATTTAAAAGCAAAGAAGTTGTGGATATTTGGTGAGTCTACGGGAGCAAGCTGAAAGAAATCCCCAGCCACAACTAGCTGCAAGCCGCTGAATCCCAGGTCAAGCTGTTTTCTCTTTTGCTTTGCAATGAAATTTAGTTTCTCAACGAGCTCTCCCTGGATCATATTTATGTCGCCAATTATTAGAGCTTTTTTTAAATAATCTTGCTAATCTTGGGGAAGGCAGGAGTTTTTAGGTTTCAAGTGCCAAACAAGATTCTCGAATCTCTAGACTGGGGTTTTGAAAAAAAATCCTGAAGTCTAAAATCAATACAAAGGGTTTTACATTTATATATATATATATATATATAACTGACTAATTTGAATATTTGGAAGATCTAAACATCTAATATGGGTATTTTTATAGCATGTATTATAAATAAAGTTTGTTAGTGGTTAGTCTTTGTCTTAATTAAAAAATGTTTATTATTGAATTTATATAAAAATTATAATGTAAGTTCAATATATTTATGATATTGTTGTTTTAGCAGAGATTATAACAAATAGGTAAGTGACTCTATAGTTATTGTGGTTGTGATATATGTGGACAATTCTGATATAAGGCACTTGGTCACTCTTCATAATATTTTCGAGCAAGTTTCTTGCTATGAATGGATATGTTAAAAAATATAATTACCCTTGTCTTACAATTCTTATTAATATAGAATAATTTAATAACAACTATATCCCTGTCCTTTGTTATGGGCCCTAACCCGGGTCCTCTTCTCCAAAGGGTAGCCTCTAGAATTACAACATACCATTGTGAGTTGTTCCCAAGGGAGCCATATTCCCTATTTGCTTCGAGTTTCTCACACAGTGATATAGGTTTTCCCGTTATTTAGGTATGCCCATTTCCCTTCGTTCCTTGCCACCTTCACCTATTCCCATTCCTTGTTTCTCTCTTCTAGTTGCATAAAAGTTAAGTCTTCATCTATGTAATAGTGTGAGCCTTTCAACATGCCCCTGTTTTTTAGTATTCTTGCTTTGTCCTCAAAGTTCATCAATGTGACCCGGATATGCCTCTCCCTTCCTCCTTCTCTCAACTTATCAATTCTACTTGCTTGTCTAACCTGGCCCTTCCATTGTAATTGGTCTGCAAGGAAGTCCCTTATTAAGTTGCTTGTATTTTCATGCTCTCCATAGTCTCTTAGCCCTTTGATAATTATATTTGATAATTTATCATGATGTTCTCGTTCTTCTATCATTTGATTTTTGACTTGTCTTTCTATCAACTCCTTTAGCTCACCTCTTGGTTTTATTACTTGTGCCCATGTTTTAGCCTCTTCTAGTTTATTTCTTAACTCATTCTCTCTCACTTCCATGCTCTGAAGTGCTTCTTGGACTTCTTTTATTTGTGTTGTGTTTACCTTCATCTCCTCTACCTTGTTGCTTCTTGGAGTGTGAATGATTTGTTTGAGAGCTTACCATTCATGTTACCCAATATTCGTAAGATTTTAAAGCTTTGCTACTTGCATGTTAAGCATGTTGTTGTCCTCTTCTAGCCTTTGTTTGGAACTTAACACCTCTTCAAATTTAGTATCTTTTATTTTCTCTCTTAGTTCCATATTTTCTAGTCTCTCTTTTAGACTCATTAGCTCTTGCACATAGAGCTTCGGTGACCAAATAAGCAGAGATATTGTAGGGTTGTGCATTTCCTCACTGTATTGGATTTCTTCTCAGTGACCGTTGTCTTCAATGTTATGCGTTTTCTTATTTATTTTTTTACTTTTCTTATCACCTTTTACACCTGTTCCTTTGCCCACTTGACATTTTCATTCCAAAATGCACAAGGCAAGTGGTTGTTCTTATGATCAACATGTTTTTGCTTATTTGGTGTCTCCCTTGTTTTTATTCTTTTTTTCTATATCTTTCTAGCTAATGTCCTTGCTCGAGCTTGTTGGTGTCTTACTATCCCCCAATACTACTTGACATTGACATATATTAGTTGTGATACCACTTTTGATGGCGCTTCAATTGGATTTGATGATGAGTTTGCATTTTGAGGGAACCCTATCTTGATCGAATAGATAGTTCCTTGTTTTCTGTTAACTCGGTATGTTCCAACATTCTCTCCATTGATAAGATTTCTGTGTAGGTATGTATTAATCATATGGGATTTTGTATAGCATGTTGGTGCTATACTTATTTCTAATTGGGCTACGTTCCCAGATGGTGGGATCTGAGGTTCTCTGACCATAACTTGCCTTTTGTTATCTACTTCTGACCTGACGTTCTTTAATGGAAGGTTTATTTTTTTTGTGTCTTCTATTTATTTGTCCCTTCTCCACTACAAACCAACTATTTACTTCTAATAACCCCTACTTGTTGAGATTTAATTGGGTTGACCTTATTAGGGTTTTGTGAACTCGGGTTCAGTTAGACAGCCAAACCCTAGCTTGATAACTTTTATTATTGTATACCCTTGAGGCGGTATGAGAAAAAATATAATATGCAGAGATTATTTAGGGAGGTTTTATAGGCCTCATACTTGTGACCCGTCCGCTGCGTGGCCCTTGGTTTACTGGATGGTTTACTTTATTTCTTTTCTCTTTGACCACACCCTCCACGCCTACATTCATTGACTGCTAAAGGTCTTATTTATCGGTGACGTCTCTTTACACTTGGGTTCTACTCTGTGCTCCCTATTCTCTCTGTGTTTTATGTTCTATTCTCTACGTGTTTCATGCTCCCTGTATTTTGCGTTCTATTCTCCATGCTCCCTGCATTATTTTCATTCTCCTTGTGTTCTCCTTGTTTCCTTGCATTTTTTCCATTCTCTCTACGTGCTCTGTGCTACCTGTTCTCTCTGTGTTCTGTGTGCTCCATGTTTCCTGTGTTGTAGACGTGCAAACTCAGTTTTGCTCCGTTCTTCTTGTTCTATCTACATTCTGCGTTATGTTCTCTGTGTGCTCTGTGCTCCTTGTGTTCTCTGCGTTCTCCATGTTTCCTTGCATTCTCCCTACGTTCTCTCTATTCTCTCTGCGTGCTCCTTGCTCCCTATTCTCTCTGCGTTTTGCGTTCTAATATTTAGATTCACATTGCAAGGTGGGATGATCACATTGGCCACTTTGGGAGTTTTGGAGTCAGTCTTATCCTCCTGTCGTCATGAAAGACGCACAAATTCCATGTGGGGAAAAAGAAAGTGTGGACAATTAAAAATTTTGGCCACAAATTGTTTAATGCTAGTTTATAATTTATAGAAATATATTGAATTATAAATAATATAAAAATAATATTTATTTTCTTTAATTAAAATAAAAGAGAATGTGACATTCAATAAATTATTAGATGTTGGTAATATAAATAAATAAATGTGACCATTACATTTTTGATATGGTAAATATTAGTGAGATAGTATTTCTACAATCTATTGGTTAGATTATAGAATTTCTGGATAAAATTGCATTAGAATTTTTAGATCGTCACAAGAACATCACTGAGCTTTATTGTTATATCTATAAAAGAATATGTCGATTTAAAAATTCTAACACAATTTTATCCATAAATTTTCTAATCTAATGATAAATATTTTTTTCATATTTAAGAATTTTCTATGTAAAAAAGAAAGTGCCAACTAAAAATCTTGACCACAAACCTTTTAATAGTGGCCAATAAATCATAGAAATGCATTGAATTGTAAATAATATAAAAATAACATTTACCTTCCTTTCTTTAAAATAAAATAGAACATTCAACCAACTATTCAATACTTGGTAATACAAATATAAATAAACTTGATGAAAACTTTCTCTATAAAAAAGAAAATAGACAACTAAAAATTTAGCTAGAAACTATAACCAATAAATTATAAAAATACATTAAATTATAAATAATATAAAAATAACATTTACTTTCTTTTATTTAAAAAGGAATGTGACATTCCAAAAATTATTCAATGTAAATAATACAAACACCTTTATATTTTTAATATGGTAAATATTATAACATTTGAAAAAAAATTATGTGAAAAAAATATTGTAAAAATCTACACTACAAACATGTACGTTTAAATACAGAGACTGCCACGTTTTGTTGTGTGGACGCCATGGGGTTTGTCTATGATTGTATCCTTTAGAGTCAAAAGTCTTAACCTGAGGTTTGAGACCCCTCGTCATAGAAAGAGCATCATAGAAAGGGCATCAACGGCTCTAAATTACTTTGTAGAAAGAGCATCAACGGCTCTAAAATTATTTTGTAGAAAGAGCATTGTTTAAATATTAACCGTGTTTTTCTCTAACGGATAACGCAATTTGATTTCTCAATGTCAATGCGTGAAACTCTCGTAAAGTTTTGTTATTAAAAATTTAACTCCATTTTTTTTCGATGATCAGCTAGTAATAACGTCAAACGAATACGATTTCCATTTCCACTATTTATTTATTTTATTTTATTCTTTTAATGTAAATGATAGTTTAATAAATGCAAGAATTAATTATATTATAATAGAAATTATTGTTTGATTGAAATGATGAGTTTAAATATAAATTAAAAAATTATTAAAAAAGAAAAAAATATTTATATGAAAGGTTAAAGTAATTAATTAGTTTAATTATAATTTTAAATATAATGTATTAATTTAGATTATTAATTTTTGAGAAATTTTATTTATATATTTTGAGTTGTGTTTATATAATTTTCATGAATAGTTATATCATTAGGTATTTTATAATAAAGGTGTCATGCGTCAAGTCTTTATGGGAGTTAGTAGATTTTGTTTTTGTCTGTTGTTCAATTAGAGAATCATTTCAACGCTGTAGCTTTTTGAACAAGAGTAACATATGGGTCCTCTTCAAGACCCCAAAAGCTCTAGAGTGATCTGGGTCCTCTTCTAGACCCCTATATGGCCAGCCACTGAAGCACTCGAGGCGATTCCCGGTCGGACATGTGGCGTGCGATGATCGCCTCAATGGGGAGACGTATCCCTGAGAAGGGATGTGGATCATGCCCACCGGCTTCCGCGGGTCTCGACCTCGAGACCTAGCTCTGATACCAATAGAAGTACTGGCCGTCACGCCAAAAGCTCTGGAGTGATATGGGTCCTCTTCCAGACCCCTATATGGCCAGCCACTAAAGTACTCGAGGCGATTCTCGGTCGGACATGGCGTGCGATGATCGCCTCACCGAGAAGACGTATCCTTGAGAAGGGATGTGGATCATGCCCACTAGCTTCCGCGGGTCTTGACCTCGAGACCTAGCTCTGATACCAATATAATGACTAGCCGTCACGCCAAAATCTCCAGAGTGATCTGGGTCCTCTTCCAGACCCCTATATGGCCAGCCACTGAAGCACCTGAGGCGATTCTCGATCGGACATGTGGCATGCAATGATCACCTCAGCGGGGAGACGTATCCCTGAGAAGGGATGTGGATCATGAATAGGACTGGTCGTCACGCCAAAAGCTCCGGAGTGATCTGGGTCCTCTTCTAGACCCCTATATGGCCAGCCACTGAAGCACCCGAGGCGATTCCCGATCAGACACGTGGCGTGCGATGATCGCCTCAGCAGGGAGATGTATCCCTGAGAAGGGATGTGGATCATACCCACCAGCTTTCGCAAGTCTCGACCTCGAGACCTAGCTCTGATACCAATAGAAGGACTGGTCGTCACGCCAAAAGCTCTAGAGTGATCTGGGTCCTCTTCCAGACTCCTATATGGCCAGCCACTGAAGCACTTGAGGCGATTCTTGGTCGGACACGTGGTGTGCAATGATCACCTCAGCAGGGAGACGTATCCCTGAGAAGGGATGTGGATTATGCCCACCAGCTTCTGCGGGTCTCGACCTCAAGAACTAGCTCTGATACCAATAGAAGGACTGGCCGTCACGCCAAAAGCTCCAGAGTGATCTGGGTCCTCTTCCAGACCCCTATATGGCCAGCCATTGAAGCACCCGAGGTGATTCCCGGTCAGACACGTGGCGTGCGATGATCGCCTCAGCGGGGAGACGTATCCCTGAGAAGGGATGTGGATCAATTAATTATTGTAAATCTTTAAAAAATTCAATATAAACAAAATAATAAAATTTGATAGGTAAAAAATGGATAATTTAAACAAAGGTTAAAGAAAATCGATTCCAATAGTTATCTCTTCGAGACTAATAACATAGATTGTGTGTGGGGGTATATTATAATGTTAGTGAGATGTTAATAATTTCAACCTTAAATTTGATATTTACTTGATTTTCATATCAAATATTTTCTTTTTATTCGGAGAAGTCAATTATAAAATCATAATATCTTGGATATATAGTAGAATTTGAAGCTCTTTTTTTGATCCTGTAATTTTTTTTTGTGACCTTGACATAGTGGTGTAGCTTGATTGAGGCCATCTATCACCATTCAATGAAAAAATTATTAAAAAAATGAATTCATTAACGAATTTGGTATGTGACAAATCAAAGATATGTGCCTCAAGATTGATATCTCTCAACATTTTTTAGATAGGTGTATTTAGGATATCTATACTAGTCATTACTATGACAATAATTTCCCTGATTTATTTATGTTGATAGACATAACCTTCAATGGAAGACACGAGTGGTGGTGGATTATTATTTATGTGAGATGTTAACAACTAACAGTTGCCCTAAAGGTGCAAGTTACGTCAGAAGGAATGTATGTTTAATTTTTGTATGGTAAGTGTTTTCTTTTAATTTTTGGAATATATTTACCTTTTAAGTGTAGAATGTGGTCACCCCCTAATGCTTGAGAATTAAACCTACCAACCCTCCCTGCCAACTGTGATCGATCACCAATCAACCACCTTTTATCTCAACTGCTAACTCCTCTACCACGACATTCACATTGTATCACGAATGATGCCCCCTTGTGCACCTATTAGCATGCACTTTGAGAATGCTTCGGTACTCACTTCAACCACAACAAAAGCAACAAGATAGACTCCATAACCTCAATGTAATCCCCCACATCAGTGGCATTGCATTGTTAATTCTATCTACACATCGGCTGTGGAGTCCTTCTGTAATCAAATAGAAATAGTCAATAAAATATGTAACCACCTTGCAAGATATAAAACCTTTGTAATGGGTGATTGGTATGCAAATCCAACAACTGCCCTAAAATCAGGGCATGTATATGATATGAGCCCTTTGATGTATGATATCACATGAAATACCTCATCATTACCCCTTATCATCACCTCCTAGGTCACTTTGAAATATTTCACTACTTACAAGCTCTGTATGGCCTTGTCCTTTATTCCATGGATATGAGTATGGTGTTTCTATATGTTCTTAACCCTGGTGTAATTTCTCTAGGCGTCAATAAATTGGTAGCATAGATGAACATAAGTTAAAATATAAACTTTGGAACCTCAATGTCTTGTCTCCAAATAGTTGGCATTGCAACGTTGAGTTGAGTTACACATCGGACATAGATCCTTCTGACAATAAAATTAGTGTCATGTTTTCCTCATCGACCCTTCACAATAGCAAATGTCCAATCAAATAACTCACCACCTTGCAAGCTACGTACCCTTTGTGATGGGTGCAAGTCATGTAAATCCAACATCTACCTTAAATCTGAGTATGGTGTAGGATATAATTTTCCCTCACCATCAACACCCGACTCACCTCCTCACACATCACATTAACACACCCTAAAAAAGAATACACAACCTCATTTTATGTCGTCACCTCCACCGCAAACAAAAAAATATATTTTATTAATTTTCATGCACAAAAAGCAAGATGGGATCAATGGTAATGGGTTTCGAGTGAGGTATGACTACCAACTTACACTCATTTGCTTCACAAAACTTATATATCTTTATATTTATTATGAATCTATTATATATTTTATAATATATTATATATAAAAATATTCTTAATGTTTTAATACAAATTATATATTCAAACCATACGATTAACTAATTTGCCCATGGTTGACTATTGTTGGCCAAAGATATGTTGTCCAACTACTACATGCATATATTTGCATCTCAACACCGTGACTCCCCTCCTGCTTATGCAACATCCTCACCACTATCCATGTAAGTGCCTTTTAAAACATATTTGATTACGGTTTCATTTATCAACTTCTAAGTCAAATATGCCAGAAGGGTTGTAATTTTGTTGTTTTTTGGTAAAGTGGGATATTGTATTTCCGGTTTACATGAGATGTGGAGCCTTAATACAATCAAATCGACTCTCGTAATGTCCTTGTCCACCCTTAACAATAGAAAATGGCCAATCAAAGAAGTCCCCACCTTGCTTTGATATAACTAACATGTATCATTTTGCACTACTATTGCATTAATGTTTCAGTTTAAAATTTATCATGGTCGCATTTGTAGGTGTAAATTATATGGAATAAGTGCTATCCATATGTCACCGTGGAGAGAGATTCTTGTTTTCTAAACGTTAATGTGTCCATCGATGCTAATATTATATTGCATTATTATATTGTATATGATTTTATATTGTTATATGGGCCTCCTTTTGTTCGATATCACCTAGAATACCCTCCCAATGCCCCTCACCATCACTGCACAACTCATCTTGAAATATTTCACTATCTACATGCTCTGTATAGCCAATCAAAGATGCCACCACCCTGCAAGCTGTAGACTTCATATAATACTATATATAATTTAAAAATATATAATAATATAATATATATAACAATAATAGTATAATATAATATTATAATATTAATGAATATTATTATAATATATTTTGGTCCAATAAATATATTAATATTAATAATATAATATAAAATTATATTATAATATGAAATTTTAATATTCCATTATATTATAGTAATAATATATTTATAATTACATTTCTTCTTTATTCATGTCTATGTGTATTTCACAATACTTCTGTATGCACCTTGATGGCCATGGTTCGATAATTCACAATTTCTAAACATTTTTGAAGGTTTAAAGGCTTGAGATTTATGGCTTCCATAGTCGATGGTCCCATTCTAAGGTTTAGATAAATATAAAGAAGAAGAAAATCATTTAAGATAATCGCAGTATGTATGGGTTTTACTTGCTGCAAGTGTTTTACATTTTTTTGTTGTATTTTAATTAGGTTTTATTTTGTTTGCATTCGATTGGTGTGAGAAATCAGGAGTTCAAACCTCGAAGCAACTACTGAGCACAAAGTTTTGTGGGTTTGCTTGTACTAGTGAGCCCAAACTAGAGGACTTTTTGGGTGGTGTATCCATGACAAACCAGTACCAAGACAATTTATATTACATTGAAGGGAATAATAGCATCAATAATGGTAACAAGAGAATCAATGTGAACTTGCATTTTTTACAATGCAGGCAGAGAGAGGATGATCCCCCATCATTTGATGTGTTTAACAACATCATGGGGATGGAAACCTCTGAGTCATATGAGCAGCATAATATCTCCGACCTTATTTAGGATTCTCAGCGAATGTCATTTCAAAAAACATAAACATCTACCATGGCATCAGTCTGCGACTCCGGTTTGGAACACATGACCGGATTGACACATAATAACAATGAAAACGTGATTGAAACCACTATAGTCACATCACACCTTGTTGAAAACTACTCAACATCTCTAAAAACATGAGGTGAATATTCCATATTGCCATCTCAATAGAAATGCCTTTAGTGTAATTAATGGCCAACCTTAAATTTGGTGTCCACTTAACTGTCATAAAGCAATTTCAACCTTAAATTTGACGTTCATTTGATCTTCATATGGATGTATAAGTGTTTGCACAACCATCATGTTGCACCTTGCTATTAAATTGCCAATGCCTTCTAAGAAAAATATGAAAAATATCTATAGGCATTATGTCACACATTACTTCATCCTTATATGTACTAATTTGAAAAGTTACAAGTTGTTCATCTACCAAAATCTTATGTCTCTTTATTAACCACATAACCTTATAAGGATCTAGATGCACAATTATATTAATACCAAGCTTATCTAAAATTTCTTGTGAAATAATATTATATATACTATCACTTAAAAAAAAGTAAAATTGTAGCACTTACCTCTAGACTTACAAATGGTTTTGAAGAAATGATTTCTCTGCATAGACTGTTATCCTCTTTCATTGGCTTTAACAATGCCCTCATCATCATGAGAGCTTCTCCAATTTCTAGCTTGTCTATAATAAAAATAAACACAATACTTTACTCATCAACTTGTGTGATATGAACACTCACATTAGTTCTCTTACCACCACTCATATGGACACACTCAAATGCTCTATGTCTAGTCTCACCACATCTAAAACATGTACCATAGAGTCCATGACCTCTACCTCATCCATAAGATCCTCTTCCTCTAAAATTTCCTTGACCTCTTTGAGTAGATGCATCATTATGTTGTGAAGTACTTGCCTCACCTTATTGCGTAGAATAATCTCTACCACTTCCACCTCCTTGTCTACATCCATGGATGAATTTTCCTTTTCCTCAAGTTGCTCCTTGTTGTTGGTGTGATAACTTTTCTTCTACCTTCAATGCACACTGATAGGGTTTTTCAATAGAGCCCAATATAATCATACAAAATCCATCTTCAATTTGAATGTGCAACCCATTTGCATACATTGAGATCATTTCAACATCATCTTCAACATGACCCACTCTAATGTTAACTTTGTAGAATTCCTCAATGTAATCATTTACACTCATTTTATTTTTTTTACAAGTTTTGAAGCTCTTGTTATAATTGTATACATCTAAAATTTGTCACTCCTCCATCATGATTAATTTCATCCTCATCCCATAACTAATTTGTTTATTAATCACTTTTATACAATAATCCATAATTTATTCTAATATACTACTTACATCCCCTAACATTTTCTTCACTAGCTTAACCTTACATTTACATCACACTACACTTTGTATCAATTATTCACCCTTTTAACATCTCACTTAACCTCTAACTAATCTCTCACAATAGTTTAGGAATTTAAAATTCTTACCCACCTAACTCCAACTACCACCACTAACATTCCTACAAATCACATCGCTAATTTAAATCTAATATTCATTTATTAGCCTAACCTCCATCTAGAACCCCCTAACACATCTCTAGAATCCTCAATCCTTCTTGAGCCACTCCTCAACCCTCTCTAGAGATTTCTAGGAATTTTTAATTCCTATTTTTAACTATCAAATCCTCACACTAATTCCTAGCCATTGATCTTCATCTCACATGGCTAAATCCTAGCCCTTGACTCCATCCATCAACCCCTATAAATCCATCTATATCCCCATGCATTGCAAGAAGAAGACTAAGAAAAAAGAAGAACTAAGAATTATGAATTAAAAATCCTTCAATCCATTGAGCATTGGCACAATCACTCTATCACTATCATCTTGTTGTCAAGCCATCCTTTAATTTTTCAAGCATCGAGGGTGTTGTCCAAGTCTAACATTATCAAAAGCAATCAAACATCCATTGACAAGCTTCCCACCATCCAAGCATAAGAGCACATCCAAATTGACAAGGATGAAGATTCCCACCATCCAAGCATAAGAGCACATCCAAAACGATAAGGAAGAGGATTTCAAAAACAAATTTAAAGTATAAATTTAGTGTTTGTATCTTTTTAAGTTTGTATTTTAAATTTTCTTTTCCTTAAACCTTATCTAAGGTGGTATGATTAAGATTAGAGTAACAGCTTTGAGTAGCTAGTTCATGGTTTCTAATTAGCAACTCTAATTTTATCATACTACATCCTGGACCACAATGGGAGAGGATGTGAAGTTTTGAGTAAGATCAAATTGTCATCCTGGAAAACTCGAAATTATTTGAGTTGGGTTTTATTAAAAGTTTTTTTTGGTGCTGTCGTTAAATTTTAGGCTTAAATTCTTAATACATGTCTTTTATTGTCAGTTTTCAAATATCTGGGACTTTTGTAGGGCTATCACCGGCAAAAGTGCCCGATGAAATGGGGGATCTGCCATATGTTTTAATCAGAGGAAGCATTACTCGTATGGACTCTTATTAAAATATATATATACATTATTTCAACCCTATATTGTGGGCACATTTTTGGCTAAAGAAACCAGTTTTGTTTGAATTTGGCTTTTCTCCATCGTTACTGAGACCGTTTATAAGATACAGAGGAAGCGAGAAAGTTTCACGATCCAGTTCTCTAGGTAAATAGAATGTTGATTGGTTTTGAAATCTACATTTGAATACTTTGACAATGTATTTCTTTCTGGTTTGTTCGACATAGCTTTGTCTATATCTTCAATATCAAACATTAGTAGGTGCACCTGAACGCGCCTGCAGTTTATAGTCAATAATCAAATTGGATTCAGGTGGTTTCGTCCGTACCCTGCAGTCCTTCCATGAGACCACATTCCGTTGAGGCATTCTGTCAAACAGATCGCTTGTCTTCTACGCTTCCACAATTTGCGTTCATGTCTATCAGGGCGCCTGCAACTGTCAACATGTAACAAAAAATATGTTTTCAATTATGCTTTGATGGGTATCCATACCCTGTTATAGAGCTCGCAGTTTGGCACAGGCCGCGTGTATGTTGGCAAAGGCTAGAACTTTCGCTTAAAAAGTTTCAAAGGCTTTTTCCACAATCCCCATTTTGTGCCCATCCTGCAATCATGATGTTCCATGAGATCACGCCTCTTTGAGGCATTTTGTCAAGCAGTTCGCACCCCAGGGAGAATGTTGAAATACGTACACTGATTTGGTTGCACAGTTGTTCGTTGCATTTGGTGAAACAATGTGAATGTCTTCGGTAAGTGTCAAGACTGCCTTTTGAAACCTTCGCACCAGGTGAATCTCTGTGTAAATTTAAGTGTCTTCAATGCCTTTAGCCCCTGTTTATTTTCCCTCTCCGCATCAACCTGCAAGAAATACACTTTTGTATAAATTAAACCCTCTTCATTTGGCAGCCCCTGGCGTGTTTTGAGCATTTCAAAACTTTCATTGTTGCATTTACCGCATCTAATTTCATTCAATGAATTTTGAATCCACCTACCTAAAACTGGCTGTGAGCTCGATCTGCCTATCGAAGCATTTAAAAGCAAAGAAGTTGTGGATATTTGGTGAGTCTACGGGAGCAAGCTGAAAGAAATGCCCAGTCACAACTAGCTGCAAGCCGCTGAATCCCAGGTCAAGCTGTTTTCTCCTTTTCTTTGTAATGAAATTTAGTTTCTCAACGAGCTCTCCCTGGATCATATTTATCTCGTCAATTACCAGAGCTTTTTAAAAATAATCTTGCTAATCTTGGAGAAGGCAGGAGATTTAAGGTTTCAAGTGCCATTGAAGATTCTCGAATTTCTAGACTAGTGTTTTAACAAAACTCCTACAGTCAACACCACCGCTGGCTTTAATGTAGACAAGGCCTAGCTAGCAAATGTCGGTTGCCTCCTGAACAAGACTCAAATTCACATCTTTGTATTAACATTTGCATGGACTTTGTGCAATATATAACATTTATGTCTAATGTCTAAACTCAATAGAAAGGGTCGACATTTACTTTTTTGGATATGTTTTGGAACAGATTAGTTTGAATATTTGGAAGATCTAAACATCATATATATATATATATATAATATGGGTACTTTGTACTTGTTATTACAAATAAGAGTTGTGAAGTAGTTTTAGAACCCGTGATTTAGAGGAATGAGGATGTCATGTGTTTAGTTTTTGTAGTTATTATAAAAGATAAGTATTTGAAAGAGGATAACATTATTATTATAAAGATGAAATCACATGTATAAAACTAAATTTTATGCATATATATAAAAGGTGGTCTGGTAGTTGGATCGGGAGGAGACATTTTGTTTCACGAAAAGCTTTAGCAATGGTGAAATATAGGGAAAAGACTAGGAAATATAAATAATCAAGAGGTGAAATATTTTAAGGTGTGCTAAGTGGTCATGGTGAGAGGCAATGACAAGCTATTTCATGTCATATTAGACACTACAAAACCCATATCATACACTAGACCCAGATTTTGGGTAGTAGTTGAATTTATGACTTTCACACATTGCAAAGGGGTATGTAGCTTATAAGGTGACAACATCTTTGATTGGTCATTTTCTATTGTTAAGGGTTACTAAGGAAGTCATGAGTGCTGATTTGATTGCAACAGAGATAAAAAAATTAGTTCCTCTCTGGATTAGTTAAAAGCCATTCAAAATATTTTTTTAATCGGTACAATTATATGACCCACCAATCAACTAGAACAACCAAACAATAAAAAACAATTGCATCATTTACCAATTACACTGATACACCCAACTTTTCTTCAGGGCCAATCAAATATGCACAATCAATTCCAAATCAAACAACTATAACCAACCAATAAAACCACTTCAAATGTTAGAATAATAAAAAATATAAAATTTTGGAAGACATGATTACCGCATAAAGGGAGTCAAGGGCGAGGACATTTTGGGTTGCCCACTCTTGTCCCCCATAATCAATTCATTTAATTTCTAAGGTGAGGGTTGTCAGGGGATCTGTAGCTCTACCAATTAGAGCACAATTGATTACTTTCTTATATGCAATTAAACACGAAATTATACCAGAATGATAAAGTAGCTAGAAACTTGAGACAGCAAAGAATTTGAGAGACAATACACACTCTTGTATTAAATATTACTAGAAGAAAATACAATAAGGAAGATGCCACTTCTTCCTCCACCTCAAAGGCTTGCCACACCTCAAGACCTTCTTCCCTCTCTCTCTTGCTCAACACAACAACTCTAAAGCCTGAGTTGCTATCCCTCCTTGAATGCTTCAGCTGATCTCCTTGACCTTACACCTGTAGATCTCCTTGACCTTGCTAGCTTCAATACCTTTTCTTGCCTAGAATTAATTTACAATACATGCCTTATGGGTCTATAAATAAGATCCCATGCTTACAAAAATAGAACTCTAACTACTAAAATTAGACACACAGCTTGCGACTTAAATTAGCCCCTTAGCATGCAAACACTCGGTTCAACTAACTGACTGTTCGTCAACAGCAGTTTTGAAAATACACAGGTGACCGACGCTGATCCCTGCTGGTCTGGTGCTGCCGACGTCGGCCGACTACCTGCCGTCGCCGGTCTCCTTCTCCACTGCACTTGATCGACGTCGGTCATACTGCCAACACCGGTGGCTCTGGTTCTTCAGCATCCTTCCTTCTAGTGTCTGCAAACAGTTGAAGCGTTTAGCTCCACACCACAACAATCTCCCACTTGGAGATAAATAGCTGCAACCTGTACCTGTACCTGTACACCATCTATTTTGTTCCTTAGGCTCTGTATCCCTCTTCAACATCACTCTTGAAGACCAACCACCACGTAAACCTGTGATGCAATACCTGTATCTCATGCCACAAGAATTTTGCTGCTCCCAAATTCTCCATGACATACTTCTGAACCAACTCTACCCTTAGCTCAAAAATCTCCCTGTATATGAAACCCTGCAACAAGTAACACAATACAGTAACAGGATAATGTAGCTAATATTATCCAACCTGGTAAAGATAAAATACAATGGTCAAACCTCCATTGTTCTGCAGCATAATCAAGACCATATACCATAGCCTTCTGTCTCATGTGTCCATCCACTCTCTTCTCTAAAACGGGAATCCATCCCTCTATCCAGTGCTTCCTTCTAGCTGACAACACTACCAATAAATACCTGTTTGGTTCTCCAAGGACTCACACTCCTCATCCATGCCAAGCTCCCACTGTTTCTGGATTCTACCTGCATTGCTTCTTCCATCTTCCTAGTTCATGACTATCAGTAAGCAATATAAAGAAGGTGAACAAAGAATATGAGGTTCACATACCTTTCCTGACCTCCACATGGGTGTTTGAGACCTAGTAATTCACCCAACATCCGTTCCAGTGACCGATCTAGGCCATCTCCCAGTCTGCTCCCGACCGATGTCGGTTCCCTGCACTGATCCTGACTGCCGACGTCGTTTCCATGGCCGACGCCGGTGTCCCTCCTACCGATGTTGGTCCTTATAACCAACGTCGGACTTCTCCAGTCCAACCTACCGACCCTGCTGGTCTACACATGACCGATGTCGGTACCTGGATGACTGACGTCGGTGCCAAGCTACCGACATCGGTGTCTGTGTGTTCCTGTAAGTGATGAAATTTTCATCCGGGAGCTCTTCTTGGATCATACCTCTGTCCATGCTGCCCTGCTCAGATTTATTCAGCTCTTGTGACTGATCTCTGTCCTTCATCTCCTCCATAAACACCAAGGCTTCTTTGTTCCTGTCAAAAGAATCAAATTTCCTCTTTCTGCAATGAACTATATCTGTGCTTTCCAAATTTGAACACATACCTTTTGAATCAAGAAATTCCATTCCCTTCCTATTCTTGTGACCAAGCCTATTAGGCCACATCTTCGAATCTACACCAGAAGTAGAATCAGTAATACAAGTAGACAAATAAAGAGTATCTACTTTCTTACCTCTTGCTAGAACAAGTGCTCCCTTGGTAACCTTCCAAGAATCCGCTGTGAGGGTTATTGTGCATCCCTCATCTCCCAACCTTCCTACAGAAATCAGACTCTGCTTCAGAATTGGAACATGCATGACCTCTTTCAACACCCACGTGTTGTCAATCTACAATCTCAGCTGCACTTTCCCTTTGCCAACTATCTGACAAGGCATACCATCCCCTAAATAAAGAACTCCAAAGTCTCCCTGTTCATACTCGTAGAACAAATCTCTGTTTGGGGATGCATGGAAAGATGAACCAGAATCTAAAATCCATGATCCTACCTGACTATCCGAAGAAAGTATGAGATCATCCTGCATCACAATATTTGCATCCTTTGCTTCTTCCATACCTGCATGTTGATTATCTTTATCTCTCAACCAACACTCCTTCTTTGTATGTCCTTTTTTTCCACAAAACCAGCAGGTAATACCTTTGGACTCGGATCTCCTTCCCGACCTTGATTTCCCTTGCTCAACCTTCTCCCTTTGCCTTTCCCTGCTTTCTACACTTAGAGCATTTCTTGATGATTCACATGTGCTTCTCCTGCGTATTTCTTCATTCAAGATCACACTCACAACATCATCAACTTTTAAGATTTCAGAAGCAGATGCAGAATTACTTACTGCCATAACCATACCGTCCCAGCTTTCAGGCAAAGAACATAAAATCAAGAGAGCTTTTACCTCATCATCAAAAATAATATTGACTGAAGCTAGTTGGTTTACCAAACCATGGAAATCACTGAGATGAGTATGTACCAATCCACCTTCCTGCATTTGCAAAGTAAATAGCTGCTTCATAAGGTATACCTTGTTAGAAGCCGAGGGCTTTTCATATAAATTTGCCAAGGACTTTATCAACTCTTCCATTGTCTTGCACTGTGATAAGCTGGAAATCACAGACGATGCAAGGCTCAACCTTATGGAACTGAGAGCCTTCCGATCAAGAACATTCCATTCTTCATCCTTCATATCTGTGGGCTTGCATGCAACCCCACCCAACGGTAAGTACAGATCCTTCTGATACAAATAGTCCTCAAATTGCATCCTCCAGTGTTGATAATTCTTGCCGTTAAACTTCTCCATTCGTAGCCTGCTTTCTTCTGCCATTGCTGAACTCTCACTCAATCAGAGAACCCTGTGAATGACCTGTAATCAAAAACAATACCCTGCTTCCTGCAAATCGTAGCTCTGATACCACTTGTCAGGGGATCTGTAGCTCTACCAATTAGAGCACAATTGATTACTTTCTTATATGCAATTAAACACGAAATTATACCAGAATGATAAAGTAGCTAGAAACTTGAGACATCAAAGAATTTGAGAGACAATACACACTCTTGTATTAAATATTACTAGAAGAAAATACAATAAGGAAGATGCCACTTCTTCCTCCACCTCAAAGGCTTGCCACACCTCAAGACCTTCTTCCCTCTCTCTCTTGCTCAACACAACAACTCTAAAGCCTGAGTTGCTATCCCTCCTTGAATGCTTCAGCTGATCTCCTTGACCTTACACCTGTAGATCTCCTTGACCTTGCTAGCTTCAATACCTTTTCTTGCCTAGAATTAATTTACAATACATGCTTTATGGGTCTATAAATAAGATCCCATGCTTACAAAAATATAACTCTAACTACTAAAATTAGACACACAGCTCGTGACTTAAATTAGCCCCTTAGCATGCAAACACTCGGTTCAACTAACTGACTATTCGTCAACAGCAGTTCTGAAAATACACAGGCGATCGACGCCGGTCCCTGCTGGTCTGGTGCTGCCGACGTCGGCCGACTCCTGCCGTCGCCGGTCTCCTTCTCCACTGCACTTGACCGACGTTGGTCATACTACCGACGTCGGTGGCTCTGGTTCTTCAGCATCCTTCCTTCTAGTGTCTGAAAACAGTTGAAGCATTTAGCTCCACACCACAACAATCTCCCACTTGGAGATAAACAGCTGCAACCTATACCTGTACCTGTACACCATCTATTTTGTTCCTTAGGCTCTGTATCCCTCTTCAACGTCACTCTTGAAGACCAACCACCATGTAAACCTGTGATGCAATAATCAATTCATTAAATTTCTAAGGTGAGGGTCCCACGCTGACAAGGCCCATTAAAATGAGCATTGCCTGCCGTGAGTTACCAAACCACATATAAAAATTGTTAATTTCTATATAAATTGAAGAGTCCAATGTCTCTGAAGTCTCAATGCCAACAACCTTTCAGGGGCGAAATGCCGATTAATTTACTTATCAATAATACTTAACTATAAGCTACTTATAAATATTACGTAACTACTTAAAAGATTTTTAAACTATGAGAAAATTTTGCTAACGTAACCTTAATATTTACATTAGAAAAAAAAATGAAAAAAAAACTTTCACCAAAGCACTCTAAAATGAAACTTAAAATAAAATGAGCACATAGTCCATATTCCCTCAAAATATTACCTTATCAACTCTAATATTATCGCTAGTTTTGCATCATATTTGTTTCATATAAAGAAAATAAAATAAAAACTAGCAGTTACCCTAGATGTGCAAGTGATTCCAGAAGGTATTTAATATCAATAGTCATACAACACACAAAACTCTTAACTGTTAAACTTATCTAACCTTTTTCCATGAAACGTCAATCTGATATTTTTAGTGGGGGTGATGGTGGAAAAGAAGGTGGTGTGTTAATTCATATGGCATGGCAATGAGATATGTGGGGAGGAGATGCCACATTTTATAGTGAAATTGAACAATGATAAGTGATGCAAAACTTCAAGGCCACAAAAGACATGAAAGTGGTGAGAGATTCCAAGGTGGGATGAGTGGTGTGAGGGGTGTGACTTCAAGATCTAGAAAAGTGGGGTTTTATAAGCGAAAGAGTATAAATTGTTAGGAATACTGAATATGAAACCAATGACCACTCAAATCATTTCACATTTTGTGCACGAAACATTAAGTTGAAACAAGCCCCCCAAAAAAATTAGATGTTATTAACAAAGTAAATAATAGTACTGTGTGTAGAGCCCACTACACAAACTTACCATGCATGATGCATCATCACAGTTCAACACAAGATGAGTAGACAACTCATAAATTGATTGGGTCAATTAGGCACGTATGCAAAGATGACCATCGCTAGAAGATTCCATAGAGAAAGGGGGTTCCTAAAGGAGAATACACTGTTCAAGGGGCATTAGTGTGTGGGTCCACACTAATAACTTTTGAACCTTTAGAAGGCACTCAGTTTATCAATCGGACCATGTAGGGATCCTCAACCCAATATAAGTATCCAATAGCCCTATACGATTATGACTTGGAAACTCATGAGGCAAGAAGGTTTCATTCAATCCTTCAAGTATCCTTAAATAAGGTTAATGACTCGGGGTACAGATTTAGCATAACAATGTGTCATCATACTGGCCATTATTAATTATATAAATTTGATAAAAAGGAGGTGTAGATACCTAAAACTGGCCACCAATAACCTTCAACTAGGGTTTTGACCAATTTCTATCAAAGCATCACAATTGGGCCTAAAACACTAAAATACATTAAATAAGTTGAAATTGTTATATTCAAGTGCTGATTTTGGCCAGAGTATCAATAAATGAGGTAATGTAATTTATAAAGTAGTTAACTTTGATCAAATCATTTCGAGTCAAAATGATAATTTCACACCTAGGTGCTCTGGATTGCTCTTTTTTACCAAATTTATTGTACGAGACACATGCCCTTGTTATTTTGTGTTAGAAACATCCTAAATAGGATAATGGATCCAACATATCTAACACCGCCTTCCAATTCCAATCTAGTCAAATTTTGAGCCAATAATACGACATGATGACTAATTTGATTAATTTGTGCACCAATTACCAAGATTTGCACCAAAGTGGTAAAACATGTTTAAAGCTAATTCATATGAATCATGAGCTTAATTAAAAATTTCATGAAACTTGTTGAATATTTCTTTTTGAAAATTGATATTGAATATATGCATCATCAAATGACATCATTTCTTGGAAAGACATCCTTAAGCCATAAATCCTCAAGCCCTCCCATGCCTCATTAATATTCTCCATGCCTCTTTAATGCCTCTCTTTCCCAAATATTTATGAGGGAATTTATTGAATTTTACTTCAAAAATTGAATAGATTCTTAGCCACACATATTCATCTTGAGATGGATGGTTCAGGGTCATTTTGGTCATTTTATAAAATCTATAAATAGGAGGCCTTGCCTATTAAATTTTAAGCTTGGATAGTGTACAATTACAATGCTTAAATCATTCCAAAACCATTAAAATTTATATTTATAATGCCAAATTGTTGAGCCAAGCCAAGCCAAAGCTAAAGGTGCCAAGAGGAGATGAAGGTAGCCACACTCCATTCATGAAGATCTCTTGAAGCACAAGTTGAGCAAGCCAAATAAGGAGCCTTTTGGAGAAATCAAGGATTTGGTAAAAAATTTGTGTTTTGTGTTCATATCTCTCATTTCTTTCTATTTCTAGTTGTATTTTCAAATGATTTTTCCTCACTAAGCTCCCCCTTATGACTAGGCCTAGAGATGTTATGCTAGTTAGTGTGTTTCTTTCATTTTGATTTCATTTTGGAACTAATACAATACTAACCATTCTCTCTTGAGTCAAATTCTTAGTTTACATAATGGCACACTCGGTGGGACTTAGCATCATGAATTTGGTCAAATAGCACCTACAAGCAAACTGCTAACCATTGTCATGCAGGATCTTGGGATGTGGAAGCAAAGCAAGTAAAAATTTGAGCTAAAATTCATTTTTTTGGAAGTCACAGTTTTGTTCCTATGAGTCACAATTTTTTTTCTCTGTTATAATTATATTGCTAACATAGTCATGATTTTGTAGCCCTGAACAATGATTTTGTTAGCCTGAATCATGATTTTGTCATCTCGACCTCAAATCACAATTTCATTACCTGAAACAATGATTTTGTTACATGAAACAATGATTTTGTTACCTGAAACAATGATTTCGTTACCCAGAATAATTTTTTTGTCATCCTGACCCGAATCGACCCAAATAGCATTTTTGTAACCTCAAATAGAGATTTTGTTTACCTGAACAATGTTTTTGTCATCTCAAGCTAGAATAGCATTTTCATCATCCAAAATAGCATTTTTATCACCCAGAACAACCTTTTTGTATAGAATAATGATTTTATAGCCCCGAATAATGAAATCATCACCCTAAACAATGTTTTTGTTAGCATGAGTCATGATTTTATTTGAACAATGATTTTTTAGCTCAGAATAGTGATTTTGTAGCCCAAAATAGTGATTCAGTAGCCTAGAACAATGTTTTTGTCCAGAATAATGATTTTGTAGCCCAAAACAATGATTTTATAGCCCAGAATGGCATTTTTGTCTAGAACAATGGGATCATACTATGGAATAGTGGGATTGACTGTGTGAAACCCAAGAGCTAATTTTGCAAAGATTATTTAATCAATCTCATAAGTGCTTCAAAGCAATTAGTCCTAATCTTGTTTTTTGTAGGTTGAAAGACTAGGTTGGAAGTTAATTAGGGTGTTTTTAACTAATCATACACTTCAATTTGAGGTTTTAAAAAGAACTTAGTTAAAATCATGCACACTTCAAATTTGATGAATAAAATAAATCTTGAGCATGATAAATCTTGAACACTTCAAACTTTGGGCTTAAAAATAACTTAGGTGCTTATTGATTCATCTAGTCTTTTCTGGTGCAATCTTTTATATTTTTGTACTTAAAGCTAAGGGGATAAAATAACATCACCACACATTTCATTTAGTGCTTTAAAATTGAACACACTTTAAGTTTTTATAAAGTTGTTATCATTGTTTGCTTCGATTAGATTTGTTTGAGCAAATAGGGAGTTGTGCGTGTATGTTCTCCCATTCGTCCCCTTTAAAAAATTTTTGAGATCAAAATCACCAATTTCATTGTAAATTACCTTAGTCTAAAGACATAAAATTGAAGTTATCAAGGCTCTCCCTAAGATACACTTGGCTTGGGTGACCTAGAAACAAATTTTAAAGCTCTTTTACTTTCATTGCATCTTGGCTTATGAGGGGGAATTTATTACCTCCCACGAGTTCTTTAAGGAATCCTTGACCCAAGAATTCATCTCTCAGCATTTTCTTCAACCCCTCTCCATGGGGGGTATATAAATTGAGATCACCCCACTAAGATCAAAGGTTTAAGTGGTTAAACCTTCTCCTAGTGTTGGTGCTCAGCCTAAAACATATGAACACATTAGACATCACACTACATTGAGTAAGTGATGGATGTAGTGGTTATAAAAGGGTCCAGACCTTTTTACAACAAGTCAAATGTCATGGACCCAATTGATGTGTTGCTTTTCTTTCATATTGACATGAAAGTCTTGTGCATGGCATCCATATAGAAACATTCAAAAAATCAATTAGTTTAGTTAACCCTACTTTGCCATACCTTGTCAGTTTAGGATTTAAGATGATTAGTTAGTTAATTTGTCTTTGTCTTAAATTACTTAGTTTTTGTGTGGAGTCAAAACTTGGTGTTAACAAAAACAAGATAACCAAACACATTATCCCCAAATTTATTTGAACAAGGAGATGTTATGTTGCTCAAGTAAAAAATATCCTTTTGCTTGTTTAATATCATCATCATACACTTTGTGTCATATCCTCCAATTTGGCACATTTATGCTGACCATTTGAGTCTAAACTATTTACAACATTTTGTTTAAGTCCCTCATTGATAGTGTAAATTCGAAATTGGACTCTTCCAATTTTTAAAGGTTGATATGTTAAATTGGGTTCATTACTTTGTACTTGACTTGTTTTAACTTGAGCTCAATTCCCAATTTGAATTGAGGGCCATTTTTAGACTCAAAATCATTATCATCATTTTTTAGGACTCAAGTCATCTTGTGTATCACTAATGATTTGAGTCCTAGACCACTTTTTCTACTACCCATCCTATTTCACCATTTGTCTTAGGTCCATTTGATAGCACACTTATGTCTTAAAAATTTGTCTAACTTTGTGTGTGTGTATTATTTGAGTTGAGAAGAGTAGTGTTATGCTACCAAAATTATGTTGAAACCATGTTTTCTTTAGAGTCTTGAAACAAGCATTTACCATAATTTTTGAGCATTTTTTGCGTGGTTATGCTGCTCAAATTATTTTGAAACTTGTTTCATAGGATTTTTTTTGCATAGAGTCCAAATTGTTCCAAAATTCAAACCATTTTGAGTTTCTTTGATAACCTTTGTCTAACACGGTTACGTCGTTTACATTTATCTATCTTGTTAGTCAAGAGAATCTGGTTTTGTGCCATTATTTGGAAGGAAATAAACTATCTCCAAGTGCCTTTTGTTCTATACCTCATACTTATTGATCAAGTTTATGTCCAAGAGTCAAATGCCTAGTTTTTGTTAAAAGTGTTTCAAATCTGCTAGATTAAATATCTCATCTTTTAAAATCTAGATTTTAATGTCATTTGGCCAAAAATCCTAGCACATGCTTTGTTTGATCCTAGCTTTTGATGCCATGTTTGGCCAAAAGACCTAGCAAATTTTGTTTTTCTTAGCTTAGACTGTTTTGAAACACTTTGACCTAGAATTTGGCATTTTGATTTACGGTCCTTTTACTTAACCTTTTTGTGTGAGAGGTGTGGGGAATCCAAGAACAACACACCTGTTCTGATCCCACTTGTTAGGATCTTGCTCCTTAGAAAGAACACAGTATGATTACCAAATACAAGCAATTAAACATGCAGAAATATACCAGAAGTACAAGTAACTAGAATTCACAAATAACACAGAATATGAGAGACAATACACTATCTTGTATTAATACTTGTACAAAAAAGAATACAACAAAGAGACGCCACGCTCTTCCACCTTATAGAGGCTTGCCACACCTCAAGTGTATAGTAATTCTTCTTCAAAACACTCTCCTACCAAAAATGGTCCCAACACACAACTCACACACAAAATTGGTGTTCACCTCCAACTAGTCAGTATCCACTATTGCCAGTACACCAGTGCTCCATGTACTCCAAGTAGATTTACACTTATGAAAGCAATAAACGCGGAATTAAATCAGAATGATAAGTAACTAGAATGATAAATAGCAAAGAAGAAGAGATACAAAAAACCACCCTGAAAACTTGTATTAAACTCTTTACAGAAGGAATACATTGAAGAAACTTATTTTCTTCCACACCTCTCTCAGATGTACAGATCTCTCTATAGATCTCTTTCCCTCAAGAGCTCTCTCTCTCAATTACAATCAACTCCAACAACCTGGAATGATTCACATATACAATTCTGTACTGTTCAACATTACTCTTACAATAAGCTAAGTAGATCTATCCTATTATATAATAATTAAGAAACATGAGCATGCATTTACAACCAATAGTTATGTCTCTTAAACAAGGGATCTAAAATAGTCTTACTAAAGATAGAGACGCGGACTTAAGACTATGACTTAATCCTAACATGCAAACACTCTATTCTGTCCACGAAAATAGCTTTCTGGATGCACAGGTAACTGACGTCGGTTCCTGCCTGTTTGCCTGTGACCGACGTCGGCTGATTTCTACCGACGTCGGCATCTCTTGAACTGCTCATGACCGACGTCGGTCACTCCTAACCGATGCCAGTGACTGTGTAAACCTACAACTATCAAATCTGCTCACTTGGTGAAGCTTTTAGCTCCACACCTTAACAATCTCCCACTTGGAGATAAACAGCTACACCAGTACCTGTACAGCAACATCTTCTAGCTCCTCCATCTTCAACTCAATCATGAAGACCAACAGAAGTTGAATGAAGATTCAACTTCTCCTTTGTAACTGGCTTGGTTAACATATCAACAAGGTTCTTATTTGTATGGATCTTCTCCAGCTTCAACTCACCATCCTGCAATACCTGTCGTATGAAGTGGTACCTAAGCTGTATATGCTTTGTTCTTGAATGAAAGGCTGAATTCTTAGCCAAATGAATTGTACTCTGACTGTCACTATACAATCTGCAACTCTCTTGCTCCTTTCCTAGCTCTTCTATGAACCGTGTCATCCATATCATCTCTTTGCTAGCCTCTATAACTGCAATATACTCTGCTTCTGTAGTTGACAAGGCAACAACTTTCTGCAACTTTGATATCCAACTAACCACCGTTCCACCAATAGTGAAAACATACCCTGTGGTGCTCCTCCTGCCATCCAAATCACCTGCCATATCTGAATCTACATAACCATGTAGAGAAGTATCTAAACCTCTATAGCACAAATTCCTAATGCTGGTTCCTCTCAGATATCTAAGGATCCACTGAACCGTTTTCCAGTGTTCCTTCCCTGGATTGGCCATATACTTACTTATAACTCCCACTACTTGGGCAATATCCGGTCTAGTACACACCATTGCATACATTAAACTCCCTACTGTGGAAGAATATGGAACTCTACTCATTTACTCTACCTCATCATGTGAATTAGGACATTGTTCTTTACTCAAATTAAAATGTCTAGCCAAAGGTGTGCTTACCGGTTTTGCATCCTGCATATTGAACTGTTTCAACACCTTGTTCACATAATCCTCTTGAGACAAAATCAACTTGTGATTTTTCCTGTCTCTCTTAATATTCATGCCAAGGATTTTCTTTGCTACTCCCAAATCTTTCATGGAAAACGTTTGATCTAATTTCACCTTAAGCTCAAAGATATCCTGCATGTGTGATCCTGCAACCAGCATATCATCTACATACAACAACAAAATAATATATCTACCATTATCCAATCTCTTAAAATAAACACAATGGTCAGATTGACACCTACTGTAGCCATGCTTAGTCATAAACCTATCAAATCTCAGATACCACTGTCTAGGAGCTTGCTCGAGGCCATACAAGCTTTTCTTCAATCTGCACACTAGCTTCTCCTTACCTTTGACCTCAAATCCTTCTGGCTGTTCCATCTATATTTCTTCATCCAAATCTCCATGAAGAAACGCTGTCTTAACATCAAGATGCTCAAGATGCAAATCCTCAATAGCAACTAAAGACAGTACATTTCGTATAGAAGTCATTTTAACAACAGGAGAAAAAATCTCACCAAAATCAATACCTGGTTTTTGTGCAAATCCTTTCACTACCAATCTGGCCTTATATCTCATCTATCCATTCTCACCTTCTTTCAATTTGTAGGTCCATCTGTTCTTCAGTGTCCTCTTACCAGCTGGCAACTCAACCAAATCCCATGTTTGGTTCTCTTTCAAGGACTCCATTTCCTCAACCATGCCACGCTCCCACTGATTCTTGGATTCTACCTGTATTGCTTCTTCAAAACTCTCTGGTTCTCCACCATCAGTAATTAATAAATAGAATAATGAAAGGGAATATCAAATTATAGGTTTACTTACCCTTTTTGACCTCTTGATGGGCATCTGAGACTCATTCACAACACCTTGTCTGCCCAAATTCTCTGACAGTGACCGACCTCGATCAATTTCAGGCCTGTAACTGGTCGACGTCAGTTCTGCCTGACTGATGTCGGTTCCTTCCTGGCCGATGTCAGTCACTGTATGACCGACATCAGTTTCTATTCTGCCGATGTCGATTCCTGCCTGGCTGACGTCGGTCTTTGTGTTTTCCTTTCTGTGATTAATTTTTCCTGCGAGCTCATTTTGGACCGTCACCTTGTCCAATACTCCATTGCTCTGCCCAGATTGATTCAGCTTCTTCAGCTAATCACTATACATCACTTTTTCATTGAAAATAACATCACGGCTCCCAATTATCTTGTTAGTTCCTAGATTCCAAAACTTGAATCCGAAATCATTAGAGCCATAACCAATAAATGTGCACCTCATAGACTTAGCATCTAGCTTCTTTCTATTTTTCTTATCAATGTGCACAAAGGCTTCACAACCAAAAACTTTGAGAAATGAGAGATCTACCTTTTTACCTGTCCATGCCTCTTCTGAAATTCCACCATCCAGAGCTGTAGAGGGTCCTCTGTTAATCAGGTACACTGCAGTGTCAACAGCTTCTGCCCAAAACTCTAAGGGCAAACCAGCATACAATATCATACATCTTGCACGCTCTATTATTATTTTGTTCATCCTTTCAGCAACTCCATTTTGCTGAGGTGTCCTTGGAATCATCCTTTGCTTGCGAATTCCATGCATATAACAATACCAGTTGAACTCGTAGCTACAGAAATCACCACCATTGTCAGATCTCAGGCACTTCAATCTTCTGCCTATTTCATTCTTAACCATAGCTTTCCAAATCTTAAAAGTCTCAAATACATCAGATTTCTTCTTAATACAATAGACCCATACCTTTCTTGTAGCATCATCTATGAACGAAACATAGTACTGTGATCCTCCAATAAAAGCAACCTGAGCCGGTCCCCACACGTCTGTGTGAACAAGCTGCAACTTATGCTTCTTCTTTGTTGACCCTATCTTGAGAAAACTCACTCTCTTCTATTTTCCAAAAACACAGTGCTCACAAAAATATAGATCTATGCTTTTCAAATCTGAAAGCTTACCTCTTGAATTAAGAATTGACATTCCCTTCTCACTCATGTGGCCAAGCCTTGAGTGCCACAACTTTGCATCCACATCTGAAGTAGATAATACAGAAGGAGAATTATTAGTAACACAATTACATAAATAGAGATTACCTACTCTCTTACCTCTGGCCATTACAAGTGCACCCTTGTTCACCTTCCAAGATTCAGCTGTGAGAGTTACTGTACAACCCTCATCCCCTAACTTTCCTGCAGAAATCAAATTCCTCTTCAAGCTAGGAACATGCATAACATCTCTCAACACCCATGTGTTGCCATTCTGCATTTTTAGCTGCACTTTTCCTTTGCCAATAATTTTACAAGGCTCATCATCCCCTAAATACACTATTCCAAAATCTCCATGGATATAGTCACTAAAATACTCTCTATTAGGGGTAGCATGAAAAGATGCACCAAAATTTAAAACCCAAGATTCTATATTATTATGCAAAGAGAATATTAAAGCATCTTGTGCAATACCTGCAACCTTTGCTTCTTCCTTTCCTTCGTGCTGATTGTCCTCCTTAGGCTTTGACCAACAATCTCTACTTATGTGCCCTATCTTTCCATAATTCTAGCATTGTGGTTTCCTGCCATTTCTGGATTTGGATCTACCTCTCACCTTTGACTTAGATCTTGATCTCTCTTTCTTGCTCTTCTCTTTCTACCTTCCCCTGCTCTCAAAACTTAAAGTGTTCCCTGATGTTTCCTCTGTGCTTTTCTTGCAAATTTCTTCATTCAAGATCACACTAACAACATCCTCTACTTTTTAAATATTTGAAGCAGATGCAGTATTACTAACTGCCATTACTAAGCTATGCCAACTTTCAGGCAAAGAACATAATATTAAAAGAGCTTTAATTTCATCATCAAATACTATTTTGACTGAACTTAATTGATTTATAATTCCATGGAAATCATTCAGATGATTAGATACAGATCCACCTTCCTGCATACGCAAATTAAATAACTGCTTCATAAAATATACCTTATTAGAAGCTGAGGGTTTTTCATACAAATTTGCTAAAGTAGTCATTAACTCTACCATAGACTTTGCCTGTGATAAATTAGATATCACAGTAGATGCCAGACTCAGTCTTATAGACCCAGAGCCTTTCTATCAAGAACTTTCCATTCTTCATCATCCATGTCTGTGGGCTTCTTTGCAATCCCACCTAATGGTAAGTATAGATCATTTTGATACAAATAATCCTCTATCTGCATTCTCTAATGTTGATAATTCTTGCCATTAAACTTCTCCATTCTCAGTTTACTTTCTTCTGCCATTGCTTCTCCCACTCAAGCAGAAATCCCTATAGAAACCCTATGAGTACCCTATAATCAATACACAGTACACAGATCTAAACCACCTGTTAGTGAACCTGAGCTCTGATACCACTTGATAGGACTGAAGTTCCCCAAAGCTCTGACACAACTTGTTAGAATTAAGAGCACACATGATTACCAATGTATAAACAATTAAACATGGGGAAATACACAGAAGAACAAATAACTATCAATGAGAAAACACATAGAATGTGAGAGGCAATACACAATTGTATTCAACTCATTATAGAAGGAAATTACAACAAAGAGATCACACTCTTTCTTCCACTTCATGGGCTTACAGTAATCTTCCCTCAAGAGTAATCTTCTCTCACTAGGTCACAACACATAGCTAACACAAGCTGTTGTTCACCTCACTGTACACTTGTACAATCGAGTACGAACCGGTACTCCAAGTAGATCTCACCATGATCCTACTCCTTGATGTATTGCTGTCACCTTGGATCTTGCTCCCCCGCTGATCTCCTTTTGACCCTCACATACATACACCCCTACAGACCAACCTGATCTTACTTATCACATGTAGATCTCCACCATGATCCTGCAACACCCTGCATATCAAACCTGATCTTACATACATGAGGAATCCTACTTGATTCCACCATGGGAAGAACTCTCCAAGTTCCACACTTGAGTTCTACACTTAAGTTCTCCACTTAACAATACAGCCCATGAGTCTATTATATATATCTCATGCATACAATGATTAGACTTGCGGCTCAAGACTCTAACTGGTCTTCATCATGTAAACAACCCGTTCACTTAACTGACTGTTCATCAACAACAGTTCTGGAACCGCCACAGGTGACCGACATTGGTCCCTGTCTGACTGGAGGTGATCGACGCCGGCCGATCCCTGCCGATGTCAGTTTTCTGCACACTAATCCCTGACCGACGTCGGTTGTGGCCTGCCGATGCCAGTGACTGTCATGCTCAGAAACCTCCCAGTTTGCATTAAGGTGAAGCTTTTAGCTCCACACCCTAACAATATTAGATACTTGATGTTAGCTTATTTTATCACAAGTCATTGTATCAATATTTTTTGATATACATATCCATCTTTTTGACCAAGTTAGACCAAGTTTGAACTTCTTTTTAGACATCTCATTTTCAGAGTTTATAGAACTCTATTCCCTTTTATTGTGAAACATTTACTATGGCTCCCAGCATGTATTCCTACACTTGTAGTGGCCTCATGTACAATCTAGGATTTAGTACTGTGGTTGTACAAAAAGAAATGGTTTAGGACCCTTATGCAGATAATGTTCCTTATGAGACGTATTCTTATCCATCTTATAACACTCAAGTAGGGGCATAAAACCATGATCCATTGGCTCATTACTTGGTAAACACACCTCCTTACTCAGAGTAGGATCAAACACAAATAAAGTAGTATTTAGCTTTGGTACCTATAGTTGAGGAACTAGTTCCTCAACAACTATACTATGTTACTGTACCATTCACGTATGATCCCTATCTCTTTGAGTGTCACTTGGAAAACAAGGATGAAATTTTGGTTAGAGCTATAGAAGTAAAGACCTATTTTTCTACTAGACTTTCCTCATGAGAATTTGTCAAGCCTAGTAAAAATGCCTCATAACATAATTTATAATCAATAAGCTTCTTTTGACAATCCTTTAACTCTAGTCCAAATGACACATCAAGACCCTAGTATGCTTTCCAAAGGCAAGGACCTCATGGAGGATCATTTTGTATAAATGTAGCGACAACATACCAAACATATTTGAACCTAACATGCAATTTTAACCAAATGACCATGTCTAATAGGCCTCTCATATATTTAGTTCCTTCAATAAGAGTATTAATCAAATTGACTAGTCTGGATAATCAGGGTGGTAGACCCCTTCGCACAAAACACTTTGGTTGATAACTTGGTTCATATGCCAAACATCGAAGAAGTGTCTTTTGATTCTAAGTAGAAAATTGAACAAAACATAGTGGATAATGTACAAGCAATGCCTAATCCAAACCAAAGTGGTGCAAATACTCCAAAACCTAGTACACAAACAAGTGTACCTTTAGTTAACACCATGAATAGTTCATCAAATCAAGGAGTATGAGTTTTTATATCCCAACCTCATCTAACTACTAGCACTATTTCTCAACCAATTGCTTCTTCAAGCACTCAACCAACTGGATTAGGTAATTAACCTGCAACCAATGCCATGCCTCCACAACAAAATGGGATGAATCTTACTCAAGAGACAACAAGTAATATTCCATAACAATAGGCACAATCCAACATACTGATGCAATAGAGGCAAAATATATTTCCACCTCAACATCCACCTCACCAAGTAACAATAAACACACCTCTTTCCTCGCAGACCAATATACCAATTCAAATCCAAATGATGTCTAATAAACAATGTATGAATATTGGTCAATGATAGGTGTTGAATATCCAACATGTTCCCACTTCCCAATATGTAGTTGTGTAACAAAGAGGTTTTAATGTTCCTCAAGTAGCGATCAAGCAACCTTTCCATTTTGTATAGAATATGCCACTAGTTTAATGATAGGGTCTTGGTTCACAATTACACCCTCAATAACAAGGTTTGATTAGTCAGTAGTAAGTCCCTATTCAACCTCAATAGGCACAATATAGCCATATCCCTCCATCTCAACCTCCAAATTCCCAAAACTAAACCTACATATCCAACTTTAACCATAATATTGCACAACCACAAATGCAATTTAAAAAATTGCATTCTAATCCACATATGCGTATTTATGGTCTATTTCCTAACCAAACCAATGTAGCCCAACAAATACCTCTATCATACCCCGATCAAAGTGCTCCACTTGTGACCACTCAACCATTTACCCAGGCCAATGTTTTGCTTCAAACCAACATTCCCTCTAGTTTCTTAGCTCAATAACTTTAAAAAATGAAGGATACAATCACTATCATCCAAGCTGGTGAATATACTAAAAATTTTAAGCTGGATGACGTGTGTTCTTATCCATTTAACATGGAGTACTTACAAATACCATTTCCTCCAAGATATGAACCACCAAAATTTGACAAATATAAGGGGAAAGGTGACCCTAAGGCTCATTTGATTGAGTTATTTGTTACATGCCAACCAATGGTATATAGTGACATCTACCTTTTGTTGTTGTTCCCAAGGAGTTTAATAGGACAAGCCTTGGAGTGGTTCTTAAAGTTACCCAAGAATTTAGTATCCAATTTTTATGATCTTTTAAACAAGTTTGTGCAACACTTTTCATACAATCTCAAACATGAGATTTATTTAGTTGATTTGACATAAGCCAAGAAAAATATCGATGAGAGTTTTAAAATTTATCTACAATAAAAAAGAGCCCTTACAAGTTGATTCACCCATAGTTTACTAGATAAACAATTAGCCATTGTGTTTACTAAAAATTTGTACAGTGAGATATCCCATCATTTGGAACTGCAATGTGCACATACCTTTAAGGAGATCATTGATAAAAGTTTGTTGATTGACTGAGACCTTATTAATAAAGAGATCATCAAGTTTACATTATCCAATCACAATCATGGTACCAACCTAGGAAGTGGTCAAAACTAGCATCTAGTCTAAGTGCACACATCATAACTGGCACAAACCAATAACAATGATAAACCAAAATTTAACTGCAACAAAAATGTTGTTAGAAATGGAGTAACATATTTTAGACATGTTAAAATGGTGCAAACACCATTTGCTTAGCCCCTGCAACATATGCAAATTACTTCTAATCCATAACCTTTTTAGCTAATGTAGCAAGCACAATCGCGCATGCCTACATAACAAATGCAACAACCTTTGCCATTATAAACTCCTCTTCCAAGGAGAATAGTGCCTACTCATCACATTTTTAGTGACTTTGGAGAGCTTATTGAATCTATGTTTTGCAAGCTTGCTACCACTAATTTTATCAGTTGGCCTATACTGAAACATTATCCTCAAGGCATCCCTTATCTTGATTGGTACCACCCAAATGAATTTTGTGAATATGATCACGTTAATGGGCACAACTTACACCATTGTGTATAAATCAAACATTTGATTCAAAATATGTTAGAAAATGGGAAGATAACATTGGATGATGGTGCTTCCACTTCTAATGAAACACTTGGAATCTATCAAAACCCCTTTCCATAGCATAACCATAACAAAAATAATATCAACAATTGTTAGTGTAACATCAACATCAATAATTTCAACAACCAAGGCCAAATCATTAGAATCAATAGAATCACCAATAGTAGAACCAACAACATCCAAATAATGGATAAAATTGAGGTCAAAACAATAATAAACAATAGGCCTACCATGCAATTGCACATGAATACAATAGGGTGGTAGGTCATATTGTAGGAGGTTGAATCAACACCATCTCCATCAATCTGAGACCAAATACCAATCAATCAAGACCTTTGCTAAATAATGCCAATCCAACAACTCACATCAATAATCCTTATTTGACTTGGGACCACATACATGTATACTAACAAGTAGGGATTACTAATTTTGGACCCTATATCGATAACTCGTCATTGCCTCGTGACCACACACACGAGCACCAAGAACTGAGACTTATCATATTTGGTCCTCTACCATCACCATCATTTATTAAAAATCATGATCTTGTGTTTAATCCTGATTATGTAATCATCGACCCACAATCATCTTTCACTTCACCCATCACTCAACCAGCTGTTCAACCTTAGAATAAGCCATTTAACACTAACCAAGAGAAGAAGTTTGACATTGTGGAACAATTACAAAATACGCCAACACAAATCTCCATTTTAAATTTGTTACATACATCAACAATCCACAAGGATATTTTTAATGAGTTCTTGAGCCAATCCACTTTTTCAAGTGACACATCCCCTAATAAATTCCAATCTTTGGTTGGATACCTAGCTCTAGCCCAACAAGTCAGTTTCAACCAAAGTGATATGTCATCCCTTGGCCCGCTGCATAATAATCCATTATACATTGAAGTTTACATAAAGTGACACAAAGTGAAATGTGTCCTTATAGATAATGGATTTGGTCTAAACATAGTGTCTCTAAAGCTCATCAAGCTTCTTGGGTACATAATGGCAGATCTTCAAGCGAAGACCATAAACATCAAAGCCTACAACAAGGAAGAATGAGAATCACAAAGCACCATCTATTTGCCATTTATCCTTGGGCCCTTGACTCATGATACACTTTGCCATGTGCTAAATCTTGATTTGTCATACAATATGAATTTGGGTAGACCTTGATTACATGAAATTCATGCCATCCCATCAATGTTACACCAATGTATCAAGTTCTCCCATTTAGGGATGGAAGTCTGTATACCAAGATATTCGCACCCATACGAGCACTGCATTGATCCTAATACTCTTGATTCCATTTCTCACATGCTGCCTCCTGAGATATCCAACCATTGTACCATCTCATCCAATGGCCCAGGAGAGTATTTAACCCATGATACCTTTCATAATGCAAATCTTCCATAGAACCCAAAGTCCTTTGAAAGACCTAAAGCCAAGCCACTTCATCCAGAATGGAAACAAAAGGGAAAAGGTAAAGGACCTATCATGTTTATACTAGCATATGGCCTAGAACAAGACCCTCTTAAAGGGGATGAATCATGGTTGTATTATGACAAATAGGCTGATTGCTATGAGAATACGAGGTATTCTATTCCCATTAGGATCATGAAGAATCATGACTATGAAAGAAGAGGTCTCAGACCAAACCAACAAGGAGTGCTTGAGTTAATTTCCATGACCAAATACAAAGGGCTCTATGGACTTGTATTTAAATTACCTGGAGGTGACCTCACTGACATTACTCATGTTCCATCACCATCGACTAGTGAGGAAGATGTCGAAAGTGAAGTAGAGTCTGATCATAGCCTTTTTGATGACCTAGCCAAGACCAATCTGTTTGACACCCACTCCATTTATACCCTTAGGCCATTCATTTATCATAACCCACTACCATTATATTATTCCCAATGGATAGACTGGGGCCAACAAAAGTCCAATGTGTCATTTGATGAGTTTCAAAATGATGAAGCTTTTTGTGATTTTTTTGACTTTTGAGACAATGTCTCATTGGGGGACCATAAATCAAGGTTATCAATCAAGTTGGATCTTGAAGCCTATTTTGGAGAGCAGGTGAACACCCTTAGCCAAAAAAAAAAAATTAAAACATTAAGGTCACAAAGTGAAAACCTCTTTGAGGCACTTTTTGACTAGGTAAAAAGTAAAGAAAAAGGCTAGTCTAGTGGTGAAAACCTATTTTAGGCACCATTAGATGGGGATGTTTAGCCTTATTAAACAATAGCTCAAGAGACCACCAAAAATGAACTTATCTATGAGTTTCATTTTAGTTTTGAAGAATAACAAGCTTTTGATCAAATCATTTAGAAATTTCCAACAATTTTTGTTACATGGCCAAATCTCGCATTAGGGGACTTTGATTCTTCATGCTTGGGGGAACTCAAAGATCTAGTCCTAACAGAGGACTTTAATGTTTCTAATTAGTTCAAATCATTGTCCACTATCCTTGAAGATGGTTTGACCCTTCTAGTGAAAGACATGACAGAGGTTAACATGGGTCCCAGATGACCCAAAGTGGATCAAGCTAGGTGCATCCCTTACTGAGGAGTGTGAAGTCCTTACATCCCTTTTGAGGGAATTTGTAAATATTTTTACATGGGTATATTCTAAGATGCCAAGTTTGGACCCCACCTTGGTTTTGCACTGCCTTATGATCAATCTTGATGCCAAACCAGTAAAACAAAAGCTATGTAAAATGCATCCTCACATTATTTTATTAGTAAATAAAGAGTTGGAAAAACTCTTAGAAGTAGGATATATTTGATTGATTGACTATGCAGAGTGGATCTCCAATATTGTGCCAGTTAGCAAAAAGCTAAAAGGGATCCAAATCTATACTAATTTTTATGATATAAATAAAGTTTGCCCTAAGGATGATTTTCCATTTCCAAACATCGACATGGTCATCAAATCCATAACAGGTTATGAAATGCTTTCATTAATGGATAAATTTTCAAGGTACAACCATATTAGGATAGCACCAGAAGACCAACATAAGATAATGTTCACCACTCAATGGGGAAAATTCTATTATCAAGTTATGCCATTTGGTCTTAAGAATGCAGGGGCCACCTATCAAAGAGACATCACTATCATATTTCATGATATAATGCATGACATTGTCAAAGATTATGTCGATGACATTCTTGGTAAATCATAGAGTCGGGCCAATCATCCAACAGTGCTACGTAGAATATTTGAAATACTACATGATTACAAAGTTAGACTTAATCCTAAGAAGTGTGTCTTTGGATTCACTTCAAGTAAATTGATAGGCTTCATTGTGTCTTATTGAGGCATTAAAGTTATCCAACAAAAGTCCAAGCCATAACAGAGATGAAATCACTAACTAATTTGAAGTAGCTTTATAGCTTACAGGGCAAAATTCAGTCTATCTGACACTTCATATCTCAATTAGCTAACAAATGCCATCCTTTTATGCATATTTTGAAGAAGGGAGTCACATTTCACTAGGATGAGCACTGCCAAATAAATTTTTAGTTGATAAAGGACTATATAATGAATCCACCTATTTTATTGCCTCATATATCAAGAAATCCATTCTTGTTGTACCTATCAACTACTGACAATGCCCTAGGGTCACTTTTGGCTTAGCATGATGATAATGGAAAATAACATACCATGTACTATTTAATCCGTACACTAGTCACATATGAACATAATTATATGCCCATAGAAAAAGCCTATTTATCTATGGTCTTCACAGCGTAGAAAATGTGCCATTACATGTTAAACAATAAGACCATGGTTATTTTAAAATTAGATCCACTCAAGTATCTACTATGTAAAACAGCTTTACAAGGATGCATGGCTAAATGGATCATGCTTCTCAGTGAGTTTGACATCAAGTACATCAACCAAAAATCCATAAAGGGGCACATTATTGCATATCAGGTTGTTGAAGCACCCCTTGCTAATACAGAGCCATTGACATTCCAATTTCCTGATGAATCCATAATGACCATCATTGACACACCTCTTGAGGAGCAGCCCTAAATATTTTATTTTTATGGATAATTCACAACACATAGATCAGGAACAAGCCTTTTATTTTTTACACCACATGGGGATCTAATCCCTAAATCATTCAAGATCAAATTTCCTTGTACCAACAACATAGTCAAATATGAAACACTTATTTTAGGGCTTCACCACACAGTATAATGGAACATATCTCATCTCAAGGTTTATGGTGATTCTAAATTAATCATCAATCAAGTTATAGATCACTTTTAGACCAAAGTTGACAAGCCGGTTCCATATAAGGCCATGGCCAACATTCTCAAGCAACAGATTATTAACATTAAGTTTGAGCATATACCAAGGGCAAGTAATAGAATCATTGATTCTATGGCCACTATTGGATCTCTGATTGGACAAACAAACATAGCTAAAGATTATAATTTCCTTGTCGACAATTTGTTAGCACCAACTCATGAACCTTTAAACATCATAATGATTTGTGGAATTGTTGGTCCTAGCTCTATCTGGTACTCTGACCTTTACAACTACCTCCATGACCAAGTTTTACCACCTAACCTATCCCAAAAACAAACTAAAGCATTCATCCACCAAACCACTCATTATACCTGCCTTGGATCAACCCTTTACCTCTATAATTTTGATGGAACTCTGCTTGATTATTTAACTTCAATAGAATATACACTAGCATTACGAGAAGTTCATGGAGTATGTGGAGCCCACACCAGTAGGATAGTCTGATCAAATTTCAAGCCAATAATATGACATTCTGACCAATTTGATTAATTTGTGCACCAATTGCGAAGATTTGCTCCAAAGTGGTAAAGCATGTTGAAAGCTAATTAATCTAAATCATGAGCCTAATTAGGAATTCCATGGAACTTGTTAAATATTTCTTTTCAGAAATTGATATTGAATATCTACTTCATCAAATGACATCGTTTCTTGGAAAGACATCCCTAGGCCATAAATACATAAAATATCTCATCAAGCCCTCTCATGCCTCTCTTTCCCAAATGTTTATGAGAGCATTTATTGAATTTTACCTCAAAAATTGAATGGATTCTTAGTCACACATCTTCATCTTGAGATGGGCGGTTCAGGTTCATTATGGTCATTTTAAAAAATCTATAAATAAAAGGCCTTACCTATTAAATTTTAATCTTGGATAGTGTAAAGTTATAATGCTTAAATCATTCCAAAACCATTATAATTTAGAGTTATAATGCCAAATTGTTGAGCCAAGCCAAGCCAAAGCCAAAGGTGCCAAGAGGAGATGAAAGTAGTCACACTCCATTGATGAAGATTTATTAAAGCACAAGCCGAGCACGACAAAGAATGAGCCTTTTAGTGAAATTAAGGATTTGGTAAGAAATTTGTGTTTTGTGTTCATATCTCTCACTTCTTTCCATTTCTAGTGGTGTTTTCAAATGGTTTTTTCTCACTAAGCTCCCCGTAGTGACTAGGCCTAGAGATGTTATGTTAGTTAGTGTGTTTCTTTCACTTTGATTTCATTTTGGAACTCAAATGATACTAACCATCCTCTCTTGAGTCAAATTCGTAGTCTACAGGAGGTACCATAACAAGTATGATAGGTCCTAAAAGGAGAACCAAGGTACCACCATACCAAGATTTTCAACATTTTAGGATCAACAAGTGGCTAACATTAAATCGCTACCAAGGTGATTTAACATAAGACTATAAAACACAAAACCTTTATGATCACCCAAGAGAAGGCTAGTTCGGGTTCTATCCCCATTATATCATTGCACCATGATCTATAATCCTAGGGTAATTGCACCCATATCCTTATGCTTGATGAATGTTATCATACCACATATGGCTCTAACAAAAGGAAAATGATTATCATGTGCATTAGATAACCATATTCATAGTTTCCAATATGAACATTTGGCATCCACCTAGAAATAATGCACATGCTGAAAAAGACCACAACACCCTTAAAAGCCCCATTATGCAAGCATAAACTCATCCATTTGAGATTGTTACTCGACATGAGAAAAACACATGTTATTATAAAGAACCACCAATAATAGTGATACTAGGTCAGGATTATATAAATAAATCCTTGACCACAAGGACCTTGCACTAATGGTTCATCTCAACTTCTTAATTAAGGGCAAGTATAAGTTTTAACCATTAAGAATAATAGCTTATTAAAATGAAAAATTCAGCCATTGGGCTAAACTTATAAATAGCCAATTGCCACATCACATATTAATTGCATAGGGTCAACCATGCCTTCCAAAGAGTGATTTACTAAAATTAAAATTCAAGTTGAGCTTTGAAGCTTCAACCAATAGGTCATGCCGACAACCACTTAATCTTGGTGGATCTCATTTAATCAAAGTTATGAATAATTCATTATTAACTTACCAATTGACTAAAAAGCTTTCATGCTAGTACTACCCAATAGAATATGATTGGATTAACATCCACTGTAATAGGGGTAGTAGCATGTAACAAGGACATCCATATAAACTTAATGCATAAATCAATATGGAAATACAAATAATTGAAATATCAACTTAATTACAAGTTTCACAAAATCATAATGCAATGTGATAAAATACAATTCCAACATTTGCTAAATTACCTTGGCATAGCCTATATATATATATATATATATATATATATATATATATATATATATATATATATTGAACCTCTTTACTTAATTTCTTAAGAGATAAGTGTACACAAGATTAAGATCATCAATAAATAAAAAGAATATCTCAAGCACCTCACAACTAAGCAACAAGAAGAGGGCAACATAACAACTTCCCAACATGATTTGTTAGCTTGATGATAGAGGATTATCATCCATGAATATATATCTATAGCCATGGGTTTAAATAATGTGGTATTTAGATCTTGGAGGAAAAAAGGAAATATATTCATTGTGTGCAATAAAAAATCTTATCTTATTTTTGTATAATGAATGCCTTTTAAAAGGCATTCGAGTAAGTTACCAAGGATAACTATCCAATGGGTTGAACTACCAATACACTAACTAACAAGTAAATAAACTAACATTATAAAATGACTAACAAATTTAACTACCAACTAAATTCAAAGGGGGTGTCCCACAAGAGGAAGCATGCCCCGTACATAACATATTTAACACATAACAAAACCTTGGATCCAATATCCAACAAACTCACCTTGACCCAAAGGGGTGATGAAAGAACTAGAGCAATGAATCTAAAGTCATCAAAGGAACCTGAATGCAAATATAAATGGTGTATTGTACCTCTCGATACTGATCAAAATTGATACCACTCTATACAGATTCCTACCCAATGAGCTTTGGTATAAAAGGCTGATGAACATGATCAATGCCTACTCATCCCTTATGATCATCGTATCATACTATAGTAGAACCCAATCAAATCCTGTGCAACTACATCAATCCACATAAAGTCCCACATAAGAACCCATCCAAGTGGTAAACATATATTGTGCATGGCACATTCAACAAACACTGATGACCTTTGCTCAACACTGAAGGTGCTAGCAACCCTTGTCAAATTGTATTGTCATCAATGATTGATTAAAAACCAATAAATGCAATATCTATTCTCCCTATCAGATGAGAGGTGAGAAGTTGTGCATTGAGAGATAAAATCAAGCAAACATTACCTGATCCATGTCATGAAAAATAAAATGAGAGAAAGCCAAAATTGAAACTGAAAGCAAAAACATATTCCAAAATTACTATTCAAACATGAACCCAAACTCTGAGCAAATAGTTAATTGGAGAAGGGAATAGTCCTCCAACCTCCGTGAATCCACTAACCTCCAGTCACTAATCACTCAAAATATGATGTCAAGTCCATTGGGACCATAGACCTTGACCATGAGGGACATCTTATAATAAGATGAAGTGTCATAATATCCTAAATAACTGGAGTAACTAGAAGATCCACCACTAGAATGATCCACATAATTTTCTTCAACTTTATTTTTGCATGGATAATGGGTCGTCAGAAAGGACATACATTTACACGATGCCTAATACCACCACATTTGAAACATTTGGGTTCTTTCTTATGTCTGTGAGATCTAGAATAACTTGAATCACTAGAATAACTATGAGAAGAGTGCTTGTGGTGATGCCTACATTTGGAAGACCCTGGAGAGTGTCAATGTGAATGCTGTGGAGACCATTTAGAATGGTGTGGAGAGTGCCTTGGAGAATGAATCAAAGAGTGTTTCTAAAACTATCATTATACATGATGACAATATTTGTGATGGGACATATTATTTGTATAGTGAGCCTCTTTAGTATGTGTACTCTTTTTCTTTGCAAATTGTCTCTCATGTTGAGTTAATAACTCACAAATAGAGTCAAATGTAACACCATTAAGTTTACCACTAAGTTGTGACATTTCAAAAAAATTAGTGTATGTGGAATTAAGCCCATTTAATGTGATATAAATTAGCATGTCATCATCAATTTTTCCTCTTATAGTACAATACTCTTATTTTATAGTTTTCATAAATGAAAGATATTTAGAGACATCTCCATCATTTGCCAATTTATTGTTCAAAAGTTTCATAAGAAGATCAATCTTTTTGTATGCAAGCTACTTGTAATATAAATCTTTTAATGTTTTTCATTCTTTCCATGCCACTGATTTAACAACTTTAGTGTGAATAATCACTTGTGCAGTGTAATATGATTTTAGCAGTGAGAGAGCACGTTTATCACATTTTTGGTATTCAACCAACTTTGCAGGTTCAGTGGGTGGTGTTGTTTCTTTTTCTATTATTTCTCACAAATCATTAAAAATAAGTGTGTTTTCCATGTTTAATCTCCATTATTTATATTTTTTAGGAGTAAGTCATTCATTTTTAGAGATAAGACTTATAGTATTTTCCATGATCACAAAGAAATATAGTGACAAGAAATAAATGCTACTTGGGGATTTGATTTGACCCTCGTAAGTAGATTCAAAATACATTAGAAATGTTTCTAGAGACCTATCTAAACATAAGTCACAAAATAAAATGAGCTTGTTACACCCTTATATCACTATTATAATCTTTCACTTTCAAAATGAATTTCACCCTTATAACCCCTATTACAAAAAGATGTAAAAATAATAATTTTTGACCAAAAATAATTAATAGGTTTTAAACCTGTGACCACTTGTTTAGTGGGTCATTACCAAAACATAATTTCCAACTGCTCCATATGCATGTTCAAGATTTAATGAAACAAAATTGTAAATAAACATGACATCATATACATCTTGATTAATTTTTTTTCGTCTTCTTGTGGAGCCATGCCATTTTTAAAATGAAGTGCTATCAATGTTTGGAGATATGGATGCAACATAACTTTTGATGAAGGCCTATTTTCATCTTTGAAGATCTAGGTTTCACCATAGACAAGCTACGATCTTTAGTACGCAAATGGTAGACATTGATATAAGTGCATGTTGATGTTAATACAACTAAAAACTACATGCTAAGGATATTTTTCATTGCATTTACGAAAATAAGACCTAATCAAGTGAAGTATAAATGTTATGCCTAATCAGATAAATAAACTTTAATTTCTAGCTAACCCAAGGTATCCTTCCTTCTAAACAAGGAGGTTCATCTAAGATAATATCTATAAAAGAGTGATTAGTAAATGGTCTATATGAGCACCATATAAAATAATGTAGAAATAAAAATGTTATTACATACAATGGAACACCCCAACAAGTCTTATTATCGAAATTAATAAGGTTTATATAATTAGTTGTACAATCCTCAATGGTTGATAGTTATATCATATATACAAGCGAGAGGCCATATGCACACATAGACCATTGTGCTAACATATAAATATAAATGTTTGAGCAAGGTAGTCATTGTAATTTATATCAACTAAAATAATTATTACATTATAATAAAATCAACCAATCAATTTTATCATCCCAAAACCCATAATGAGTTAATAATGGTGAACACAACACTTGAACAAGTGATAAAGGTAATCATGAAATCAAATTCACAAAAGGAGAGCCAACTTGTATAAAAATCCCTGTAATAAAAAGGGGGAAATAATTCTATTATCATAAATATAGAAATATGACCTTCCTCCCTAGTGAACATATTGAAAATTAAATTATATTTTAATAAGTCAAGTTTAACAAGTGCAAAATAATTCAGATGAACTTAATTCCACATAAAATAATATTTAGTAGCAAAAAATACCTACTACTATAACTATCCTTTTACAAAAGAGAAATCACCAACGAAATATTATATAAACCCTTAAGGCAAATAGGATAATATATATACCAATTAAATCATGTAAGACAAGATCAAAAATGCACATAACTAGCATATGATGGTCTACGATAGCCAAGAGTACTCTAACTCTCATCTAATCATAACTAGTCTATTAAATTCAATCAATTCATTTTCTCACAAATGAGTGAAACCATCTAAGGCAAAAATAAACATATATACATGCATATGGTAGCTAATTACTTCTTATAATAAATGCATTGCAAAGCATATAAAAGACTGATCTACTCATACTAATACCTCACAACAACAAGTTTCCAATGTAACAAAACCAATTTACTCTCTTTTTTTCAAAAATTTAGGTGTATGAATAAAAATATAATGAAAATTTATTCAAAACAATGAGCCAATCATACCATATCAATTTCTTCTTTTGCACAAACCTTTATTAATAGATAAACAATCACTAACATATGCAAAAGGACAACCAACCGAGTAAAATTCATCTTCCACAACAGGATGATCCAAATTATTTGTTCTAGATCTTGTTTTCAAATAGTTTGATCAACAAAAGGTCGACATGATTTCTAAAGAATAAAATGTACAACTAGATAACCAATTACAAGAATCAACCATAACAATGCATAAGTCAAACCCTGTAGGGTCAAACCAATAGAAAAAAAAATAGAATCTTCCACAAATAGCACCACCAATCGAACCCATGGAAATTATTATGAAAAATAACCTTAAATGGCATAAGATCAAAATGTCATACTAAAATAAACAAGGGTTGGTTGATAATTAAAGGAAGTTTATAAAAAAAATAACAACCACTTCGATATATATATTTATAAATACAAACAACTTGTCATAACCTGATTTCACTTTATAATTAATAACCTTAAAATCCATGGATTAATATGGTTATTATATAATTATTATTGTCTTGATTTAAATATTTTGACATATACTGGTATGGGACAATGATATTATTGATTGATATACATAATATGATAGCTGTATTTTATTATTTTGTACATTGAGGATGTATATTTATTAGTTTTACATCATTAGTTGATATTTATGATGACTCAAACTTACTACCTACTTGTGGTGAGGTGGATGCAGGATGGATCCTACCCTCAGAACATGAAGAGGGATAACATCATCAGAGAGGATGTGCTAGATGAGACAAATGACTGATGATAGAGGAATTGTTAGTGACCCTACAAACATGCACATTATAATTTAAAAGTTATATATCTTAAATGTTAGTGCATAATTAAGAGATATTATTTGTTATTATATGTGTGTGGATTTAGTTTTATTATGCATAGATTCCTTTAATTTAATTATCTTGATTTTTAAGAATAATCGTAAAATAGATAATTAATTGCTACATAAGAATAATAGTTAATTATTCAGTTATCTTATTTTTAAAATAATTAGAAAACTATTTATCTATTTATTATTAAATAATTACCTTTATTACTTTCAAGAGCTTGAGTTACCCTAAAAGTTCTAACCATGAGCTAAAACAAATTAAACCTAGTGTTAAAAATAATGCATGAGATTTCTTTGAAAGTTTTTATTTAATTATCAAAGATAAAGTTAACTTAAATCCCACATGCCAATGTATGGATTGGATTTAATATTCAAGGTTTAGAATTATCATTAAAAAGAGGATTTAAACATGCATGATTTAAGAAAATAAACATGAACTCAAGTTAAGAAAAGGAATTAAATTATGAACTAAAACTCTAATAAATAGTAGATATTATTATAAATAAAGGAAAAAGAGGCAACAAAAGGGGATCAACAGAGTCACAGACATGGAAGCAGACAAAAGAATATAAACACAAAGAAAGGATGGAAAGAGGTAGAAAGCAAAAGAGAGAAGAAGTAAAAGGATTGGGGAGAAACAAAGGGAAAGTAAGGAAATAGGGTGCATTTACCAAGTTGGATTTGTAATTATTTTCTTGTATGCTTAATGGACTGAATATGTATATGCATTACTTTTATTTAATGGTCTAAATGTTCAACTCCTTTAGACCTATGTTTTATTTCTTAGAGCCCATCAAAATAATTTTAATTAACCTGTATCTCAAATCATTGAGCCTGTATTTTATAAAATAGAGCTTCACCTTTTTCTTAATGTAGTAAGGTTGCATTTGATATAAACAAGGATGGTGTCCTAGTATGTTTAACCAACATATCAAATTATAGATGCCTATGTATTATCTAGAGGATTGCCTAGTGTTATGGTGTTGCATTTTGATTCTAGAAGACAACGGTTTATCTTCTTTGGTTGCACTTTAATTATATAAACCTTTATATAATTTGATGGCTTGAAAATTAATTCTATTCAACCTGCATCCCACTTCTATTTTTGGATCAACATCTCATTTAATAACTTTGCATTCTGTTATATAGGTGGTTGTATTCCATTATAAATAGGCTACGCTCTTTTATAAAATTAAGACAATGATATTTTTGAAACATTGAACCATTTTATTAAAATGCTAACCTGGAATGTAGAGTCTTTAAACTAAAACACTTGTGCTTATTGTAAAATACCAAACAATATAAAAATAAATATCACTAAAAAATTGATTGACTTAACTAGAACTTGATAATATTGTATTAATGCAATTGCACATGGTGTATGGGCATAAAATATATGTCAAACTTGGAAAGATACCAGTCGGTGATGAGGATACATGCACCATGTGTAGTGCCACACATATTAGGGTGAATCACAAAACTAGCACACTGATCTATAATAACTAGCACTTAGAATGAATCTGATGTAGACTCAAACTAATAGAATTAGTATTTGCAAGGAAGGTACACATATAGGTATGGTTATTTATTGTATGGAATATTTGATAGAGACAATAGAATAACAAAGGGATCTACAAATGGAATAACAAATGGATCTACTCAAGCGAATGGACCTAGAGCTGTGAACAAACCTTATACATTTTTTGATCAAATTCACTTTGTGTAGATCATTTATTATGCTTTGCATCAATGTCCAATACAATACCACATGGTTAAAAATGTGTTTACAAAACATTGACACAATAATAATAATAATAATAATAATAATAATAATAATAATAATAATAATAATAATAATAATAATAATGGCTATGTTTTAAGAAAATTGCCGAATATAAAAATAATAGAGTTGAGTTTTAATAGTAAAACACCTAGCTCAACGATAATTATGATGCCCAGTATTTTGGGCAGAGACTTTAAATTGAAGAGTTGACATGTTGAGTCTTATTTTAGATTGCAGAAGTTGTAAGGCCTAGTGTCTTAATTTGTTGAGCTATTAAGTATAAAACATTGAGTTAAAAATTATAAGGAAGAAGTTGTTTAGCGAAATGTTTGTCATTTAGTGAAACACTTTGTCATTTATTAAAATGCTTAGTATAAAGTTGAAATGCCATGCTAAGCTGTGTAAAGATGAAACTCTAAGTATACATTGAAATTATAGAATACCTGTGTTTACATTGCTATGGATATATTTGGAATGCTTTGCATATATTTAATATCTCTGAGTATTTTATTAAATATAGAGTATATAATGATGTATATTAAATAAAAGAAAACTATGTTTCCTCCTTAATGCAAGATCGAATGTTTTGTACAACTTTATATTTGCCTAGAATTTCTCTACTGTGGTTTGAGCTTTTGAAAATATTTAAATCACTATGTTAAATAAATACATCACTGAGTTTATATTTGCTATCATTGAGTATTTAAATGAGGATAGTAGTTTATTTATTGATAACATTGAGCTTATAAAACATTTAGGTGAAAATATTACATTTAGATAATTAATAAAACCCCTAAGGCTTTAAGAAGATGAAATTCCATGAAATTTTATTGAAAGTTGAGCCGTATTGCTGAGTCAATTTACATAAAAATGCCAAGTGTAAAATGTTGAGATGATAATAGAGAAAGCCTAGTCATTAATTTGGATATTGCTGAGTTATAATTAAAATAATAATTATGAATGCACTGTATGTATTTTGAAGAAGGAATGAAATATTGCAAAAGAAACTATGTTTCTTATTTAATAAAAAAGTGAATGTTCGATTGAACTTTAATTATGCCTCAAATTTTTGAGTTGTGTTTTCAGCTCAAGTTGTATTTTAGTTAATGAGTGTGATTATCATGGAAATAAAAAAAGATTATAAAATTAGTAAAATTGACAAATATGAATAATATAATAGCTTGAGTAATGTTCATATTACGCTGAACTTGATTAAGAGTTATTCCAAGATTATGATATTGGTTAGTGATAAAACTTGTGTTTGGAATATAGTTTTTGAGAGTATTATTATGTGCAAGTGATTATACATTTCTAAAATAAAACAATACATCGTGAGGTGTGCTTTGAGATTATGTTTTCATTTGATTATTAATGGGCTTTATAATCATGTACTTGCATGTTTAAATAATTATAATATAAGATTGTTTATTCATGTGTGAGTAGGGTGCTCATGCACAATGAGCTATGATAGTATGAGATATCATGGAATACTTTAGCTTAAATATATATACTTAGATTGTACATACTATATTTATATGTTTAGACTCTCACATATGATAACTGATTTAATATGTGTGTTGATTATTACTTGAGTAATATGTTTTGTAATAGTTAGTAGGATATCATGTATACATGCATACATTCTTTAGAGTATAAACATATATTAGGTTAGAATTTTTTGTGTTTACATGATTTGAGTGGTTATATATATACTTATTTGAATAAAAGTTAATGATTTCAAGTAATTATGACTACTTAGTATGGTTAATTATGGGAAAACTAGTAGTTATGTCTTGGAACACTATACTATGATATTATGGGATATCATGAGGTGCAGTGGTTTGGATATTATTATGGTAGTTGGGAATCTGTAGTTTAATATGAATGTGAAACATACTTGGATGGTATGAACTGTAGACATTAATTCCTGGTTAAGTTAAATAATATGCATGATTCATTCATATGTAGATAAAATAAAAGTATACTTTGCTTACTCTTATGTTTAGCATATAATATGATAGCTAGGAGGATGTACTTAGTATAATCTTGTGGTTAAGTAATGAATAGTGAGACATTATCTTTGGTATGTTTGATTTACATGTTAGTACAATATATTTCAATAGAATGAGTTTTCTATGATACACTACATGTTTAGTTTTAAAAAACATACACACTTGGGTATTGACTTATTCTCTAAATTTCTGCACTGTTCTATCTATCTGTGAAGGGAGAGCCATTTCTTGATAGGAAATTATGTGAGGGATTTTTAGTTTGTGGTTTATATGGAAAAGTTATCTAATGATGCTCTCCCTCCCCACAATAACATTACTTCTTCGGAGACCACACTGGATATTGTCAATGAGACACGAGTTGGTTCGACTTGAGCTCTAAAGAGCTTGGTATCTATCTTTTATATTAAGGCTGAAGGCCTAAAGGAAATGTAATTGTATTTCATTTGTATATGTTGAACAATAATTATTGTATTATGAGACCAGCCGTAGATGTGTCCCATTGTATTTACTTTCCTTAGATTTGTTATAAGATATATAGTTTTTTTGGTATTTGAATTTAGAAGTACCTATATTATGAGTTGTTTGGTTAAGTTGTTAAGTTTGTTTAAGTGATATGAATGTTAGTAATTAGCTTTACAAAAATAAAAAATACTACATTATACTAAGTACAACTTGAGGGGTTATAACATGTGGTATTAGAGATGTGGCTCAAACTCTAGGACCTAATGAGTTTATTAGCATTTTTGTACCTTTCTATTTAACAAAAAAGAAGATTGTAAAAATATGTATGGTACATTGAGTGTGTACCTTAGAGCATTCCTACCTCCTTAGATTTGTTAAAGGGTTGGTTTACCAAGTGTCTTGTTGGTGATGGTTATATAAGGTGTTGGGTGGGTATGTGCATAGCATAGTTTATGAGTTATGAACATGAGTTTCTTACCATATTCTTGATCTTTTAGATCGAACACCTTGAGTGTGTTATCTTTCTTGAATCACCTTCACCATTTTTGTTTTGTGTTGTGAGTGTTTTAAAATCATGGAGTGCTTATCACTTAAGTATTTATGCATTAGTTTTTTGTCTTACTTACATATATCTTAGGAGTGAGAATCTTATAAAACCATTCTAGTTTGGCACCGCCTAGTGTGGTGGAAATTTCCTTGTAGTTGAGTGTAGATGTCTTGATTGTGAATTCCTTTGTGATGAGATTTTGTTATGTGGATTAGCATCCTTATGTTTATATAAACTTGAGAAGAAGTGTTATCTCTCTTAGTTAGCTGAGAGATGAGTTGTTATTCTCTCACTCTCTTCTTACATGATTTTAAGCTATCGAGAGGATTCATATTTATATAGTGTTGATTTAGTTTTCCTTTAAAGGGAACTTATTTATGAAATGTTATTTGTCCTTATTCTCTTGAGTTCATGGGATAGTGTTTAATAATTCTTGCTAAGAAAAAAAAAGATTGAATAGACTGATGCATCCTTGTGGTTCATATTTTATTTTCAGTTGTGAAAGTAGGTGATGATACTACACTTATAAGTTTGGTAAGTGAATAATGATTGGCAATGTGGGTTGCGTTATTTCCTTCTACCATATGAGGGTATGTAGGAAGTTTTATTTATGAGATTTTATCTCTCTACTTTTCACTTGTGACTTCTTAGAGTCACTATTTTAACTAAACTTGTGTACTTGACCACGAGGAGTGGCTAACTTGAAATTTATATTAATTCTAGTAATGATAATTATTATGTTATTATATACCTTTGTTTAGACTGATATTATTATCTTTTGAATCATGCTATTTTAGAGAGTAATTTATGTACCTTTCTTTGGGATAAATTAAGGTATAAGATGTGTAGGATGTCTTGGTAGTCTAAAAGGGTGGAGATAAAATTTTTAACTTGTGTGTTAGTTGCGCAAACAAGGAGACATTATCTCACTTATAAGGTTATAGGGACGGTATGATCCTTAGCCTTTGTAAGTTATGTTAATAATGGTATTATTTATTTTTTACTATGAATATAACACTATAGGTTAAATTGTAGAATATGATACTAGTTATGTTTGATTAATAGCAACTTAATACAATCTCAGGATGATTGTATGATTTATCTTGTGTATATGTTAGTACATATGGAATTTTTTAAAATAGAATATTAATTTCTATGATCTATTAGCATAGACTTGTGTTTCATTGAACTTGTACACTTTTTGAAAATCATCAGGTTGTGGAAACCTGAGGGAAGAGTGGTGAATTGGAAACGTGAGTTTTGAGTGATAGGATGATATCCTACTTAGCCTCACATTAACTCAGATTATTGGTACTAAATTGGATCTGACAAAAAGACTTATCGAATCTAATATTTGATAGGTAGAACTTATTAAATTAAATTGTATGGCTATACACATGTATACTATGAACATGTATTCCATGTGGATGGGTATTCCATGATTTTGTATACATTATATTTACTATTCCTATTCATCATCGTGCTTATTAGGATCTCTGATTGAGTAACGACAGTATTGACATATTATACTTATTCGAATCTATGTGGAGTAGTGATAGTATTAACATATACACATAATTCTTTCTAGGTTCCCTAAATACTTTTCTCCAATATGAAAAATACACTCTCTAGGATAGAGAGATGTGCAGAGGGGATAAAAGGTTTTTTGAAACTCTCTCTAGTCATTTGTTTTGACTTTTGTGATGAACTCATGTGTTGTTGGGTAGTTTAGTGAAACTTTTACCAAATTATATTGGGTTCATCTTATGGTTTTGGACCCCAGAGTGGTCATGATAGAACCAATCAACATAAGTGACATTTGTAAAACTTGTTTGCATAATAGAAATTGTCACAGAGTAGGGTCTTGTGGGATTAATACTCTAAGAGTAGTGTTAAATGAAAGAACTATAATGAGTTTTTCATGTAAATTTTGCATTTATTTACATGATATGATACTTGATACTATGTTTTTATGCTGTTAAATTGTATTTATTAATCAAAAGTTTTATTTTAAAAAGAGTCATCATGGTGATGACCAATTTTAGGGGGGGATGATGTCACATCCTAATTTCACCCTATAATTAATAACTTTTAAATATGTGGATTAATATAGTTATTATCTGATTATTATTGCCTTTATTTGAGCATTTTGACATATACTGGTATGGGACAATGATATTATTGATTAATATACATAATATGAAAACTGTATTTTATTATTTTATACATTGAAGATGTATATTTGTTAGTTTTGCATCATTAGTTGATGTTTATGATGACTCAAACTAACTACCTACTTGTGATGAGGTGGATGCAGGATGGATCCTACCCTCAGAACATGATGAGAGAGCATCATTAGAGAGGATGGGCTTGATGAAATAATGAGCGATGATAGAAGAATTACCAGTGACCCTACATATATGCACATTAAATTTAAGAAGTTATATATTTTAAATGTTAGTGCATAATTAAGAAATATTATTTATGATTATATGATAGAGGAATTACCAGTGACCCTACACACATGCACATTAAATTTAAGAAGTTATATGTTTTAAATGTTAGTGCATAATTAAGAAATATTATTTATGATTATATGTGTGTGGATTTATTTTAAATATGCATAGATTCTTTTAATTTAATTATCTTAAATTTCAAGAATAATTAGGAAATAGTTAATTAATTACTACACGAGAATAATACTTAATTATTTAATTATATTATTTTGAAAAAAATTTAAAAACAATTTATTAATTTATTATTAATCAATTACCTTTATTACTTTTAAGAGCTTGAGTTACCCTACAATTTCTAACCGTGAATTAAGAGAAATTAAACTTAGTCTTGAAAAGCATGCATGAGATTTCTTTGAAAGTTTTAATTTAATTATCAAAGATAAAGCCAACTTAAATCCCAAATGCCAATGCATGGATTGCATTAAATATTCAAGGTTTAGAATTATCAATAAAAGGAGGATTTAAACATGCATGATTTAAGAAAATAATTAGGAACTCAAGTTAATAAAAGGAATTAAATTATGAACAAAAAATCCAATAGATAGTAGACATTATTATAAATAAAGTAAAAAGAGGTAGCAAAAGGGGAAGAATAGAGTCACAGACATGGAATCAGGGAGAAGAATATACACACACAGGAAGGACAAAAAGAGGTAGAAAGCTTATGAGAGAAGGAAAAAAATGATTGGAGAGAAAGAAAGGGAAAGCAAAGAAATAGGGCACATTTACCAAGTTGGATTTTTAATTATTTCCCTACATGCTAAATGGAGTTAATATGTTTATGCATTATTTATATTTAATGGCCTGAATTTTAAACTCCTTTAGACCTACGTTTTATTCCTTAGAGCTTAGTGAAATAATTTTAATTAACCTGCATCTCAATTCAATGAGCCTACATTTTATAAAATTGAGTTTCACCTTTTTATTAACCTAGTAAGGTTGCATTTGATATAAACAGGGATGGCATCCCAGTATATTTAACCAACATATCAAATTATAGATGCCTGTGTATTATTTAGAGGATTGCATAGTGTTATAGTGTTGCATTTTGACTTTAGATGACAACATTTTATCTTCTTTGGTTGTGTTTAATTATCTGAACCTACATATACTTTGATGGCCTCCAAATTAATTCTATTCGACCTGTGTCCCACTTCTATTTTTGGATCAGTGTCTCATTTAATAGCTTTGCATTCTGGTATATAGGTGGCTACAATCTATTGTAAATAGGTTGTGCTCTTTTATCAAATTAAGAATATGATTTTTTTAAAATGTTGAACCATTTTATTAAAATGCTAACCTAGAACATAGAGTCTTTAAACTAAAACATCTATGCCTATTGTAAAATACTGAAAAATATAAAAATAAATATCTCTAAAAACTTGATCGACTTAACTATAAGTTGATAATATTGTATTAGTGAAATTTCACATGGTGTATGTGCATAAAAGATATGTCAAACTCAGGAATATATTGACTGGTGATGAGGATACATGCACCATGTATAGCGCCACACATACTAGGGTGAAACACAAAACTAACACACCAATTTGTAACAACTGAAACTTAGAATGAATTTGAGGTGCAATCAAACTAAAAAAAATAAGATTTGTAGAGAAGATACACGTATAGGTATGGTTATTTATTATATGGAATATTTGATAGAGACAATGAAATAACGAAAGGATCTACAAATGGAATAACAAATGAACCTGCTCAAGTGAATGGACCTAGAGCTGTGAACAAACCTTTTACATTTTCTAATCAAATTCAGTTTGTGTAGATCATTTGTTATGCTTTACATCAATATCTAATGCAATACCACATGGTTAAAAATGTGTTTATAAAACATCCACACTATAATAATAATGGATGTGTTTTAATAAAATTGTTGAATATAAAAATAATAGCACTGAGTTTTAATATTAAAATGCCCAGCCAACCATAATTATGATGCCCAGTCTTTTGGGTAAAGACTTCAAATAGAAGCATTGACATGTTAAGGAATTCAAATAATATGCTGAGTCTTATTTTAGATTACAAAAGTCTTAACACCTAGTGTCTTAATTTACTGCGCTGTTATAAAACATTGAGTGAAAAATTATAAGGAAGAAGCTAGTTAGAGAAACATTTGTCATTTAGTGAAACACGTTATCATTTATTAAAATGCTTAGTGTAAAGTTGAAACACCATGTCAAGATGTGTAAAGCTGAAACACTAAGTAAACATTGAAATTTCATAATATATATGTATTTATATTGCTATGGATAGATTTGAAATGCTTTGCATATATTTAATATCTCTGAGTATTTTATTAAATGCTGAGTGTATAATGACATCTATTAATTAAAATAAAACTATGTTTCCACCTTAATGCAAGATCGAATGTTCCATAAAAATTTATTTTTGCATGGGATTTCCATACTATGATTTGAGATTTTGCAAAGATTTAAATCACCATATTAAATAAATACATCATTGAGTTTATAGTTGTTATCATTACGTATTTAAATGAGGACAATAGTTTATTTATTGATAAAGTTGAAATTATAAAACACTTAGGTGAAAATATAATGCCCAGATAATTAATGAAACACAAGAGGCTTTAAGAAGATGAAATGCCATACAATTTTATTGAACGCTGAGATGTATTATTGATTTAATTTATATAAAAAATCCAAGTGTAAAATGCTGAGCTAATAATAGAGAATGCCTAGTCATTAATGTGGATATTGCTGAGTTATAATTAAAATAATAATTATGAATGCACTATGTGTATATTAGAGAAGGAATGAAAAATTGAAAAAGAAACTATGTTTTTCCTTTAATGCGAAACTAAATGTTCAATAGAACTATAATTATGCCTCAAATTTTTGAGTTATGTTGCCAACTCAAGTTGCATTTTAGTTAATGAGCATAATTATCATGGAAATAAAAATGGATTATAAAACTGATAAAATTGACAACTAGGAATAATAAAATAGCTTGAGCTATGTTCATATGAGTCTTAACTTGATTAAGAGTTATTCTAAGATTATGATATTGGTTAGTGATAAAACTTGTGTGCATAATATAGTTTGTGAGAGTATTATTATGTGCAAGTGATTATACATTTATAGAATAAAAAATACATCATGATGTGTGCTTTGATATTATGTTTTCATCTGATTATTAATGTGAAGTATAATCATGTACTTGCCTATTTAAATAATTATAGTGTAAAATTATTTGTTCATGTGTGATTAAGGTGCTCATGCATAATGAGCTATGATAGTATGGGGTATCATAGAATACTTCAACTTAAATGTATATGCCCAAATGGTACATACTATAGCTATATGTTTAGACTCTCACCTACGTTGACTGATTTAATATGTGTTGATTATTATTTGAAAAATATATTTTGTAATAGTTAGTAAGATATCATGTATGCATGCATACAACCTTGAGATTGTAAATATATTTTAGGTTAGAATTTTATGTGTTTGCATGATTTGAGTGGTTATATATATACTTGCTTGAATAAAAGTTAATGATTTCATGTAATTATGACTACTTAGTATGGTTAATTATGGGATTACTAGTAGTTATGTCTTAGAACACTAGACTATGATATTATGAGATATCATAAGTTGTAGTGGTTTGTATCTTATTATGATAGTTGAGAATATGTAGTTTAATATGAATGTGAAATATAATCAAGTTGTATGAATTATAGAAATTAATTACTATTTGAGTTAAATATTAATGTATGATTCATTCATGTGTGGATAAAATAAAAGTATACTTTTCTTATTCCTATGTTTAACATGTGATATGATTGCTAGGAGAATGTACTTAGTATGAATCTTGTGGTTAAATAATGTATAGTGAGACATTATCTTTGGTATGTTTGATTTAAATGTCAGTGCAATATGTTGCAATAGAATGAGTTTTCTATGATAAACTTCCTGTTTAGTTTTAGAAAACATACATACTTGGGTACTGATTTATTTTGTAGATTCTTGCACCATTCTATCTACCTATCTATAAAGGGAGGTCCATTACCTGAAAGGGTATTGTGTGGGGGTTCATTGGTCCATTGTTTGTATGAAAAATCACTTAGATGATGCTCTCCCTCCCCATAATAGTACTACTTATCTAGAGACCACACTAGACATTGTCAACAAGACACAAGTTGGTTCGACTTGAGCTATGGAGAGCTTGGTATCTATCTTTTATATTAAGACTAAAGGCCTAAAGGAAATGTAATTGTATTTCATTTGTATATGTTGAAAAATAATTTTATTATGGGACCACTCATAGCTATGTCCCAATGTATTTACTTTCCTTGGAGTTATTATATGATATATATAGTTTTTTTGGTATTTGAATTTAGAAGTAATTCTATTTTGAGTTGTTTGCTTAAGTTGTTAAGTTTGTTTAAGTGGTATGAATGTTGGTAATTATATATAATTTTAAATTAATACATTATACCAAGTACAAATTGAGGGGTTGTAACACATCTGAAAACTTTTAGTACCTAAACTAAAACCATTGAGAAATACTTCGCTCAACTAGGATTTATATGAGAATATTGGAATGGCCCACCCAAAAAGATTTTTTAAACTCCATTATCCTTACCCAAAACCTAATAAATTCACCTTTGCCAATGAGGTTTTTAATAAATAATTACATTTTATAATTTTTGTTTTGAAACAAAACCTAGAAATTTTTCCATCACCAAAATGCAGAAATCAAAACAACTAGCATGACATAAACGGGAGTAAATTAGATTCAAGATGGATCGAACCATGTTACGAGTCCATAATGAAGTCTCTCAAATTCATCATAGAATTGTAACATTTTGTTTTATTTCTTTTAAAATCATAAAAAATTATACAATCCTCTAAAATCTCACAATGAAAAATACATACAATTATCAAAATATAACTAGCTAACCCAACTCAGTCTAGGAAAACAAAAGTATAATAAGAGATTTATTTTCTTAAAATACAATGATAAAATAATTCTACATAAATATTAATACCCAAATCTTTCTTCTACCTAGGCCATGGAATAGGCTCGTGTGAGAATCACAAAATATTCTCACATGAGAATATGCCCAGCTAGGTTTTTATAGACTTGTAGATATTAACATATAATTTAAATGGAAGAATTTAAACCAGGAAATAGAGTTCACATACCTATGGAGCATATTCAAGGTTTTATTTTTTAATGGTTCACCTATTTAATAATGGTTTCATATCCAAGCCAAAATAATAATAACACTTATGACTCCAACACCCCACAATCAGCTCTTTTCTCTCCTCTCTCATTTGCTAGCATTGCCAACAAGTGCCACTCCTGCTCTACTGTTCATTATCCTCTCCTAGTTGCATGCTATCTACTCTCCTTCATGTTAGTGGCCAATGCAGGCATGAAACCCTTGGTTATTCCCCTAATTCTCCTAACTCCTCTCTCCTAGTGAATTCAACAACCTAAATGATAGCTGATCTAATGATTAGCAAGTAAAAACCTTAAACTCAATGTTTTTTCATAATATTAAGTCCACTGTCATGACAAGTTGTGACTACACCATGGTCCAACACATTTTTTCCATAAGGAGGTCATGAACCTAGGCATTAAGCTGTCTACCACCAACACCTTAAGACTATAATCAATCAAAAGTTCTTTGATTTCACATGCCTAGAAATTAAATCATTTCTTACCACCACACAGAAAGCTTTGAAACAATTCACAAGTCTTTTATTGTATATGCCAACGCACAAGGATTTTAAAACAAATCAAAACATTCTTTATTCACAAAGTCCTTTGATTTACACTTGCCTAGCATCACCGTAGATGTAAGCTTTTATAACTTCATAACTAACCAATTGTAAGTTTTTATATATTTAGCCCACATTAACAACTCTATGGGCCTGATTGGAGAATACACACACACACACACACACACACACACACACACACACACACACACACACACACACACACATATATAGCCCACACTAATAACTCCATGGGCCCAATTGGAGAATACACACATGTATATATATGTATAATTCTATACACATTACTAACCATATATATATATATACACACACCATAAGATGGTGTTCAAGATAATTAGTAAAATTTTATCCAAAAATCAAAGAGGCATGCCCCTATAGTTTTATTTAATGGTTGTAAAAAGGTGCCAACTAGCAGGGTCATGACATCTTCCCCTCTTTAAGGAGGAGCCATCTCGGTGACGGATTAACAACTATGAAACATGTTATACCAAAAAGAGACTTAATCACTCATTTCACAAATGTTTACACCTTACAAGAAGCTAAAAAATAAGCTCAAGGGTCAAATTGACCAAATTTATTAGTCTATCAGTTATTATCAAATTAAAAGTCATGACCACTATGTACTTGCATAGTTCATTATTTAAACAAGGATATTGCCTTATACTTTACCTTATTGGTATAATAAGTAGATTTACCAAACTCACATTATGAGTATATATATATATATATATATATATATATATATATATATATATATATATATAGCCTTATCTGGATGATATTTTACATAATGCCCTTAGGACCACCATGTCCTTCATTTAACTAGGTTAGAAAATTGCCCTTTTAGCTTGATTTCTTATTTGTATGGCCAAGGTGAGCAAAACAAGGTGTTGCATGCACCTTTTCCCAACTATTAACTTTGTAATATTTAAACTTAGATAAAAATATAAATTCTTATTTTTGTGCCTCACAAGGCTATTGTCTCACTTAGGAAATCATTAACACTTATAGCAATATGTTTTTCAGCTTAATCTTGCCCTTACCTTGACAAGCTCATTACTGAACTACTATTTTTAATGTAGGACAACTGAACCTCACCTAATTTCTAGCCACCTATACAACTATAAAATCAATTAATTCATGTAAAAGTATGAAGTCTAGGTTGCAATTACCAAATATACTTCAATATTCATCAACAAAAGAGGTTTCAGTGTTCTTCAAACCACAAATTCATAGTTGTTAGCTTGTACAAAACAAAATATTCATGAATTTTTATCATAGTCACACACTCATAAACAAGTTCTGATATAAAAATTATTTTTAACCAAAACTTCCTCTCATTATGAGGAAATATTAACACATAAAACTGCAACTTCCTAACAATAGTTGCTAAAAATGCAACCCAAATAGTTTTTCTTTTTTACAAAATCCTTGGATTTGAGATGTTGTCTTCCCATAACATTTTAAAGTTATATATATATACTCATGACTTATATTGCTTCCACATAATGCTCAATAATACATCATTCATACATGTATGTGGTATTTCCATCATTTTTAAGTATGCTTCACACATACTTATATCATTCATCCCAGAATGAAACCAACAACAACAACCATACCATTATGGTTTCCATAAAATATGTTATGCTTATACATCCTCTTGGTAATATCCATCACAAAATGTCAACAAGAATTTAGATTCATCACTTTATGTTTATTTTTCTTTCAACATTCATTAATTATGAGTTAGTGCATCATCCTACACCAATCACACCGAATATTGGAGAAGCCATAACAAGTATTCACATGTAATCCCAAGGTTATCATCATACTCTCCACACATCTGTGAACTCACATGATGGGTAAAGGGATTACAATCTCACCATATTATTGCACTTACCTCTTGGCAGCATTAAAAGTACATAAAATCCAAAAATCTACCTGATCAGGGCTTTACATTGCTCCTCTCAAACCTAAAATCACCATGCATTCCATCCATGCTTAAAAAATAAAAAATATTCACTTCAAAATAATTATTTTAGATATATACAAATAATACCTTATACACAACTGGTTACACTTACCAATCAACACATGTCTTAAATCAGAACATTCATTCTAGAACATTCTTTTCAGGTAATTCAACCATTACCTTATTACTAACACTCTTGATTTTACAAGCCAATACATGTATTTCAGCAAGTTCAGTCTTGCTATTTTTACATAAAAGTCCAATATATTACCTACTATACTAAATTAAAAATTAAATATATTATTATAATTATATTATAAATAAATATTCTATTTAATAATATATAATATAATCTAAATATACATTACATAATATAATATGTAATATCATTATAGTATATTATATTGGTATACTAAAATAAAAAAAATTAATGTATTATAATAATTAGATTTAAAAAAAATATTCTATTTAACAATAAATAATACAATCTAAATAAATATTAGATAATATATCATTATTAAAACATATTTATGATAATTTATTTCTAAATATAATTAATGACTATTATTTAAACCTTGCTTTTTTACATGAATGAGAATTTAAAAAATAGAAATAACTAACTTACATATCTACTCATAAAAATGAAGTTCACCATGTGGCAAATAGACCAACATGGGTTTTTAAACCATGCAGAGATTTGTTTGCACTGCCAAGCAAAATTTGAAGCATGCACAAGGCCCATGAAGTGTTTGACATAATGGCTAAAACAAAAGTGGTTTCATTGAATGCTATGTCTTGCAGATGACAAGTACATAAGGTGATTAATAAAAAAAAAATACAGTAGAGCCAAAAAAACTAGACCATTAATATGTATTTTATGGTAAAAAGTGAATATTTTGGCTGCTCTAGAATGTTATAGACTGATTTTATGATGTTTTACAAAAAAAAGTTTTTTTACAGTATCCCATGTAAGTATCACGGGAAAAACATGATAGTGAAAATAGACAAAATTAATACTTATCCATACTATCTTGTTGTGAAATTTTTATACCAAGGAGGTCAGATATATATCATAATCATTGACATTGCTCAGGGGAGAGACAAACATGCATGTATAGATTGAATAATTAGATGTCTTAAATTTGAGATGGGTAATGAATAGATTGAATGTGGAAAGTATAGGTCGAGTCTTTGAATTGGAAATACATGACACGTAATTATGGTGCTATTTGGAGTATGAATGAGCTATTGTTAGGGGAATTGTCTCTTCACTAGGTGGTGACTAGTGGATATAATGGCTATTAAATTTTTAGTAAGAGAGATACATTACCATCAAACTGGAAGGTTGGTTTAGTTTATGACATTATAATTCAAATCAATCAAATATTGGCATAAGGTTTCTATTTGGTCTTCACCAACCAAACCAACAAAATTATTATTTTTCTTTGAGGCGCTTAATTCAACAAATATATATGAGACCAAAAAAATCAGTCAGACATAGCTCATATGTGATGCTTTAAGGGCTCTATCTGTAGTTTATTGAAGGAAAAAATCACCAAAAACAAAATTATTTTCACATTAAGATTCTAGTTTGATGTTCATCTTACCTTTAAGCCTTCAAAATATGTGTATATTTCATTTCTTGGTCATCTAGATTTCTAACAATCAGGTGGCAATGGACATGCTGCCAACAGATATGATGGACCATATCCCCCTATCAATTTAATTTTAATGTTTTTGAATGTTCACCACAATTTAATATTTTTCAGCTCAATAAATATTGCATTTCCCTAGCTTAGTTGTCACATCTATTGAATTTATCCAATGGAAACATAATAAATTAATTTATTTTCTATTTTTTATAACATTGATATTCTAAACCTAATGTCAAAAGCCAAAAATATGAGGAGATACTTTATTTTATTTATTGCACAATATCCAAAGCAAATTATTTAGGTGAAGTGATTACAATAATACCTTCTACGCATGTACTAATAAAATGTTAGAAGTTATTATCACACTATCTTTTGTTTAGCAAAGAAAATATTATTTGAAATATGAAGGTCTCATGGAAACATTAGGAGTGATAAATGTTTTATAATATATCCTCAATAATGAGAGGAGGCAAAACCATACCAAAGTGTTTTTTTGTCAACTTTTGAAAAAAATAGAAAATTATACAAATAGGGGGGATTTTTTTCTAACTTACAAGCTAAATTGTTAGAGTACTTATAGTTTTTTTAGGTTTCCCATCAAAGACCTAAATAACAAATAATAACATTATTTATTTAGTCCCAGTTGTAAAAGACATAAATTTAAACCTACCAAAACTCTATTTGTAGGTCCACTTTTTGAAGTAATAAACAATCAAACAATGATTTAAACCATATTTTGATCTATTTTGGTTATTAAAACCTGATTCCGTATGCTCTCCACTCATACCTATTAGGTGATCATGGGGATAAAAAATAATCAATGCTTATTTGTGTAACTTATTTTTCCTTGTTCATTTATGTGTGTGTTTCACCTAGGTCTAGATTGTGTATGTTCTCCCTTCGCACCCCTAGGGTGATCTTAGGGATCAAAAACAATTGAGGCCTCCCCTTTTTATTTTTCTAGGGGAAATGTAACATGGAATTGATCTCCACACACTTGTCATAGTATTTAGTAGGGTTGTGATGTATATTTCATCACCACACACTAATCCACATTCTAGGTAAGTGCAAAAAGTTGGGGAAAAAAGGGGCCTACCCATGGACATGCTTTTTCTTCTGAAAATCAAGAATTCTCAACTTTTATAGATTATTTGAGATGGTTACATTCAAAATTTGAAGATGGTATAAGAATATAAATTGCAACATTTTGCATCTAGTTTCTAAAACACTATTTAAAAAAAAATGGTTAAGTATAAGTAGGTAAAACATATACAATTTAAAGAGGAACTTTTTTTTAATAGAGTAGATAGCCAGCCATGCAGTTGCTAATTTTTTAGCATCGTTTATTATTGTTTGAAACCCTTTGGTGTAAATTTAGATAATATCATCTAGTTTGTGACCTATATTGTTTAAAAAAAAATAATGAGTATTTTTTAATTAATTTTACAAGTAAAAAAATTATGAAAACTAATAAAAAAATGGATAGTCTGCCATGTGCCCCTCTAATTATCTCAAAAAAAAGAAAAAATAGCTTTTGTTTTTTTTGGATGTGTATAGAATTAGGCCTAGTTTATGACCAAATACATTTTTTCATTTGGATAAATGAAAAAGGAAATACATAAACATGTATAGGCATGTATATTTGCAACATATAATGGCCTAAAAATCCATAGTTAGAAATAAACATATATGGAAACCTTAAAATAATCCAAAAATTAAAAAAAATAACATATTTGGAAATAGGAGGGTGTGTTTGATGTCATAGTAATAATTTTATAAAATGTCTCATTGAAATTCGTAGTGTTTTGATGATGGAAGTTGGATTTTCTTATTTTTTGTCAAAAAACTCATATTCAAGTGTGTGTTTGCAAGTCAAAACAAACCATTTCTAAGCCAAAAGACATGGTTTTTGAAATTACACAGCATAATATTTACGCATAATAAAGCATATGCATTACTTTGAAATAGTACAAAAAATAGATCTATGTATACATGTTTATGTCTATGTATTTATCTATTCACATTTATAATTTTATTTTTTATATCTTAAATGGGAGTGGGTCAATATATACACTACCACACAAAGGACATAATGGATATAGTGATGTAATTTTGGCGAGTTTGATCCCATGAATGTATTTTAGACTATATAGAATGTGTTTTAGGGTTCAACCAAGCCCAATTTCTTTACCAAATGAATGAAAGAACCAATTGTTTTAATGATGGAGGTAATTAGGGCCAATTTGAACCCTTTAAACATAACTATGACTATAATATGTGATTTGGGGATAAATTAACTTCTATTTCCTAACATATTGATCAAATAAGTGAATTTGTGCAATTAGTGATGTAATTTGAGCGAAATTGAGTCTTGTGAACCTAATTTTGACTATAAAGAATGTAATTTGGGGATCTCGACCCTAATGTCATAATAAAATAAACTAAATAGTATATTGGTTTAATCTAAATATAATTGGGGTTAATTTGAGCCCTTCAACCTAAATTCCACTGTAAAATGTGATTTATGACTTAATCAACTCCAGTTTCATCAAAGAATGAAGCAAATAATCATTTGGTTCAATGATAGATGCAAGTTTGACATGTATTAGATGTGGTTTAGGGCTCAATAAAATCTAATGTCATCATATAATGAATGAAGTATTCAATTGTTTAAATTTTGGAGGCAATTAAGGTCAATATGAGCCCCTTGAACCTAGTTATGACTATAGATTATGATTTGAGGCTAAATTGGCTTTGATTTCATCATAAATTGAGCCAATTAGTCAAATGGTACAACCAGTGACATGATTTTGAAAGAAATGAACCACATGAACCTAGTTTTAATTGTATATGATGTGATTTAGAGGGAAATTGACCCTAATGTCATTTTATAATGAACCAAATAGTTGATCCATTCAATTAAGGAGGTAATTAAGGCTAATTTGAGTCCTTTTAGCCTAATTACAAGAGTAAGACATTATTTAGGGATAAATTAGCTATGATTCCATTATGAATTGATCTAATTAGTCAATTGGTGTAATTAGAGACATGATTTGGGCCAAATTGAGCCTTGTGAACCTAATTTATGGCTCAATGATTGTATAGAATGCAACACATGGCTTAATCAGCCCTAATGTTATCACAAATGCAAACATGAAGATAATTGGGGCCAATATAAACATATTGAACCTAACTATGAGTATAGGATGTGATTTGGGGCTAAGCTAGCTCATATTTCTTGATATATTGAGCCAATTAGTCAATTTTTGCAATCAATAATGCAAGTTGGATGAAATTGAACCCCATAAACCTAATTTTGACTATATAGGATGTAATTTGAGGGTCAATCGACCCCATTATCATAAAAAATAAACCAAATAGCCCACCAATGTGACCATGAAGGAAATTGGGGCCACTTTGAGCCCTTTCAACATAACTATAACAGCATGACATGATTTAGCAATAAATTAGCTCTGATTCTACAATGAATTGATCTAATTAGTCAATTAGTACAATTAGAGATGTGAATTGGACCAAATTAAGCCCCATGAATTAAAATTATGCTTCAATATATTATATAAGGTCAACATATGGATCAATTGACCTTAATTTTATCATAAATTTAAACACAAAGGTAATTTGGGGCCGATATGAACCTCTTGAACCTAACTACAACTATAGGATGTGATTTGGGGATAAGTTACCTCATATTTCCTATCATATTGAGCCAATTAGTTGATTTTTACAATAAATTATGTAATTTGGATGAAATTGAATCCTATGAACATAATTTTGACTATATAAGATGTGATTTTGGGGTCAATTGATCCCAATATCATAACACAATAAACCACATAGTCCACCAATTCAATCATGAATGAAATTGGCACCAATTTGATCCCCTTCAACCTAAATATAAGAGAAATATGCTATTTGGGGATAAATGAGATTTGATTCCATCATGAGTTGATCTAATTAGTCAATTGGTGAAATTAGAGACATGATTTGAGCCAAATTGAGCCTTGTGAACTTAGTTTATGGCTCAGTCGATTGTATAGGATATAATAAATGGCTTAATCGACCCTAATTTTATAATAAATATAAACAAAAGATAATTATATTGAATTTATACTCATTGAACCTAATTATGAGTATAGGATGTGATTTAGTGCTAAATTATCTCATATTTTTTGACATATTGGGCCAATTAGTCATTTTCTACAATTAGTGATGGAAGTTAGATGAAAATGAACCCTATAAACTTAATTTTAACTATATAGGATGTAATTTAGGAGTAAATCAAACCCAATGTCATAACTGTTAGGTTGTGGAGCTAAAAGCTTCACTGATGCAAATAGGGGAGGAGGTTGTCGAGTGTCACAGTCACCGATGTCGGTCAGGCCAACCGACGTCGGTCAGGGTAGACAAGAAGGCAACCGACATCGGTAGTATTGAACCGACGTCGGTCATCTTCAAGCAGACAGGGACCGATGTCGGTCGCCTGTGCGGTTTGGAACTATGAGTGTTACGGATAGTTTGTTAACGAACTGGTTGTTTGCATGTTAAAGGCTAATTTTAGCTTTGGAGCTGTGGATCTAATTATTGTAATTGGATGTCTAATTATTGTTTGCATGAGATCTATTTAAGAGACTCATGGGCTGTATTGTAAGTAGTTCTAGTTTGAGTTGAGCTTGGTTAGCTCCTTTTGAGAGTGAAGAGAGCAAGGGTAGCTCCTCCTAGTTCCATAGGGGTGCCGAGTGTGTATGATCAAGTTGGTCTACAGGTGTGCTAAATCAGGGAAAAGATCCACTGGGGTACTGGATTGGAGAATCATAAGGACTTGGTGAGGCAAGGACAAGGGTTCTTCAGGCTGTAGAGAGATCTACATGGTAAATAAGATCAGTTGATTTGCAAGTGTTTGTGTGTGCAAGTTCTAAGGTGGATCTGCAGGATAGCAAGGTCAAAGGTGACGGGAAACACAATAGGTAGCAAGATCAGGGTAGATCTACTTATAGTAGGTTGAGTACTTGGAGTGCATGGAACACTTGTGGAGTGCGTGGAGCACTTGTGTACTGGCAGTAGTGATACTAACTGGTGGTACTGGTAGTAGTGATATTGAATGGTTGGAGGTGAACACCAACTCTGTGTTTGAGTTGTGTGTTGGGACCGTAAGAGAGAGAGTGAGCTCTTGAAGAGATTTATTGTTTATGCCCTAGAGGTGTGGGAGCCCTAGAGGTGTGTAAGGAAGAAGACTGTGGCAATATTCTTTGTTGTATTTTCTTCTGGAAGAGTATTAATACAATTGGGTATTGTCTCTCATATTCTGTGTTATTTTTGATTTCTAGGTACTTGTACTTCTGGTTTAATTCTACATGTTTATTTGCTTGGTAATCAATGGTGCTTCTGGGTCCTAACAGTTGGTATCAGAGCATGTTGTTCTAGATTCTTGACAAAGTGGTATCAGAGCTAAGGTTGCAAGGAGCAAGTTTTGTGTTTGATTACAGGTCACTCTCAGGGGTTTCTGATTGAGTGGGAGTATAACAATGGCAGAAGAAAGTAAGCTAAGAATGGAGGAATTGAAAAGCACGAATGGTTAATTACGGTGTTATGGAAAGAAAGAGCAGGTAAAGAAAGATTTCTGGTTGGTAGAAGATCATCATGAAGGAACTGAAGAAGCAGATGTTGCAGGTGTTGTTGCACAGGATGCTCTAGAATGTTCCTTAGATAAAGTAGAATCTTGGTTTATAGATTCTGTTGCCTCTTTCCATGCAGCCCCATATAGAAGGGCTGGTGTGCCTTGTCAAAGTATTGGCAAAGGGGAAGTGTTGATGAAATTACAGGCGGCCAACACATGGGTGTTGAAGAAGGTCATGCAGGTCCCAGTCTTGAAGATGCGGCTAATTGCTTCAGGAAAGTTGGGTGATGAGAGATGCATAGGAACTCTCACAATGGATGCACTTGAATTAGCATGTGGTAAGAAAGCAGGTACTCTTTATCTACTTGCTTATATTACTAACTCCACTTTTTTTGCACAGGTGTGGCTTTGTAGGCTTGGTCACATAAGTGAGAAGGGAATGGTTGTTCTTAAGTCAAATGGTAAGAGTTCAGCTTCAGAGAGCATAGACCAAGATTTTTGTAAGCAGTGGGATGCTACAAGAAAGGATTGGATTTATTGCAAGAAAAGGAAGACTGATGTATTTGATAAACTTAAGAACTGGAAAGCCTTGGTGTTCTTGGAGGAGATGATGGACATAGATCAGTGGATGGGACTGAGTAACTCTGAGCAGGGTAGTTTGGATAGGGTTTTGATCCAAAGAGAGCTCGCGGGTAAAAATTCATCACTCACAGGCAAACACAGGTACCGACGTCAGTCAGGAAAAACCAACATCGAATAGACAGGTATCAACATTAGTCATGTGTAAACCAGAGGAGTTAGTGGTGTTAGGCAGGTAGAGACCGACGTCGGTAGGATAACCAGTGTCGGTGACCTGGACAGTCGCATGGAACTGACGTCGGTCAGATGTAGACTATGTGGTGATCAAGGTCAGTCACTGAAACGGATTTTGGGTAGACAACAAGCTGTCAAGGAGTCTCAAATGCCCATGTGGAGGAATGAAAGGGTAAGTAAGCCTCAAATTTGTTGTTCCTCTTCTTTATACTTCTTGCTCACTGCAGAGCAAGAAGGATCCAAGAAATAGTGGGAGCATGGCATGAATGAGGATACAGAACCAAATGGGAGATTTGGTAGGGTTGCCAGCCGAAAGAAAGAACTGAAAGATGAATGGATTTCTTGGTTAAAGAATAGAGAGAATGGACACGTGAGATGGAAGGCCAGGTCATATGGTCTTGAGGAAGCTGCAGGATAGTGGTACAAGTTTGACAGGTGGATGACAAAGCATGGCTTTAGTCAGTGTCATTGTAACCATTGTGTTTGTCTTACTAGGTGGATGATGGTTGTGACATTATCCTGTTACTGTATATGGATGGTATGCTAGCTGAAGGTTTAGACATACAAGGTTTTGCTAAGCTAAAAGTAAGGTTAGTTTAGTGGTTTGCCATGAAGGATTTGGGAGCAGTGAAATTCTTTGGCATGAGTATCCTAAAGACAGGGAAGATCACAGGTTGATGTTGTCATAGGATGATTGTGTGAAGGTAGTGCAGGATGTAGAACATGGCATCATACCTATCGATGGATAGTTCACAGAACAGGGTCCCCAATCACATGATGAGGTTGAGTACATGTGTACTCCCTGAGTTTGCCCAAGCAGTGGGTGCTGTCAGAAAGTTTGTAGTCAATCTGGGAAGTAAGCACTGGAAAGTAGTTCAATGGGTTCTCAGGTATCTGAGAGGGACCAGCAACAGGGATTCATGCTATGTAGGGTCAAGGACTTCGGATGTGGTAGGTTACTTGGATGACAGGTGTTGCACCACATGATGTGTTGTGGTTGGTCTTCAATATTGAGCTTAGAGAGGGATTCAAGCCAAGAAATAGATTAGATGGTGTACAGGTACAGGTACAGTGCAACTATTTATCTCCAAGTGGGAGATTGTTAGGTTGTAGAGCTAAAAGCTTCACTGATGCAAATAGGGGAGGAGGTTGCTGAGTGTCATAGTCACTGGTGTCGGTCAGGGTAGATAGGAAGGCAACCGACATCGACAGTATTTGGCCGACATCAGTCATCTCTAGGCAGACAGAGACCGAAGTCAGTCGCCTGTGCGGTTCGAAACTGTGAGTGTTATGGATAGTTTGTTAATGAACCAATTGTTTGCATGTTAAAGGCTAATTTTAGCTTTGGAGCTGTGGATCTAATTATTGTGATTGGATGTCTAATTATTATTTGCATGAGATCTATTTAAGAGACTCATGGGCTGTATTGTAAGTAGTTCTAGTTTGAGTTGAGCTTGGTTAGCTCCTTTTGAGAGTGAAGAGAGCAAGGGTAGCTCCTCCTAGTTCCACAGGGGTGCCGAGTGTGTATGATCAGGTTGGTCTGCAGGTGTGCTAGATCAGGGAAAAGATCCACTGGGGTACTGGTTTGGAAAATCATAAGGACTTGGTGAGGCAAGGACAAGGGTTCTTCAGGGTGTAGAGAGATCTACATGGTAAGTAAGATCAGTTGATTTGCAAGTGTTTGTGTGTGCAAGGTCTAAGGTGGATCTATAGGATAGCAAGGTCAAAGGTGACGGGCAACACAACAGGTAGCAAGATCAGGGGAGATCTACTTGGAGTACGTTGAGTACTTGGAGTGCATGGAGCACTTGTGGAGTGCATGGAGCACTTGTGTACTGGCAGTAGTGATACTGACTGGTAGTACTGGCAGTAGTGATATTGACTGGTGGTACTGGCAGTAGTGATACTGACTGGTTGGAGGTGAACACCAACTCTGTGTTTGAGTTGTATGTTGGGACCGTAAGAGAGAGAGTGAGCTCTTGAAGAGATTTACTGTTTATGCCCTAGAGGTGTGTAAGGAAGAAGACTGTGGCAATCTTCTTTGTTGTATTTCCTTTTGGAAGAGTATTAATACAATTGGGTATTGTCTCTCATATTCTGTGTTATTTCTAATTTCTAGTTACTTGTACTTCTGGTTTAATTTTGGATGTTTAGTTGCTTGGTAATCAATGGTGCTTCCGGGTCCTAACAGTTGGTATCAGAGCATGTTTGTTGTTCTAGATTCCTGACAATAACAGCCTAATCTAAATAGTCCAAAAATTCAATCACGAAGGAAAATTGGGCCAATTTGATCCCTTTCAACATATTTATGACTATAAAATGTGATTTGGAGCTCAATTTTCCCCATTTTTATCACAAAGGCAATGAGGTGAATTTGAACCCCTTGAACCTAATTTTGAGTATAGGATGTTATTTGGGGATAATTGAACCATGTGTGTAAACCTAATTTCAATTGTATAGGATGTGATTTGGACATCAATCAACCCCAATTGAATCACATAATATTCTTATAACATAGTTATATCATATAAAAATAAATAGATATAGTACATATACATTAATTAAAAAATAGACAAAACTCTTCCTCTAACATTTATTTTTAACCTCTTTCAAGAAATTTGTCCCCACTTACATTCAAGTTGCATCATTCTGTAACCTACAAAGTTGAAGACAAAATGTATCAAGTTATTTTTTTGGACCCTGTTATTAAAAGCTATCAAGCTTGTCTAGTCATGGGTGGTAGATCTCATTAAAATAAAAGGACAAATTTAAATATCAAAACACCATAGAAATTACAAGTGTTGAGAAAAAACAAAGGCTACAAATGCAAACATTTTGCTCAAGATAAGGTAAAAATATTATACCTAATGAACCAAATGTCTTAGATATTAATTGAATGTATAATGATGAATTAAATAATGATGATGAATGTTTACCTAAAAGTAAAACTTATGTTTCATGTCCATATTCAAAGCATTATGTTTTTAATTTTATTGATGATGAATCTATGCATGATGAATTACCCCCTAACAATGAGTAAAATTACATGGAAAAATAGAATTATGAAAGTAATAATGAATAAAATCCCATGGAAACATTAAACAATGAAGAAATTGTAGTGAACATAACAACATGGAAACCACATCTCAAAAAATTCCACCATTTTAAAAAACTTTCAATGATTTTGCATAGAAAAGGCAAATACTTAATTAAAGTTGATGAAAATATTTTGAAACCAATGCAAAATAAAATATATATTTTCCATTCAAGAAGAAAAAATGCAATAATTTGAGATAATTTCTTTGAAAAAATAGAATTTGATAGTAAAAAATGTCAATTTTTTAAATTTCGCTGATGAAATTGATTAAGATGAGACCTATAATGTATACCTTAGGACTAATAACATATAACATGGATGGTGAAAAAAATGAAATTATTGAAAATATACATGATGCATATCATACTATAGGCATGAAGAGAAGAAACATATATTGTAATGTTACTTGACCAATATTACAACTTGTGTAGTAAGTGGTCTAATAGGGAGAAAACACTTGATTTCAAAAACTAGCCAAGCATTGGACATATAAAAAAAATAGTAATACAATAAATTAGGACACGTAGAATACTTAATGATATCAATACCAATGAGTTACAGGAATTCTCAATAGACTTCCATTAAAAGACAAGGCTATAGTCGATGCTTTCAAATATTTACTTGCACAATTTTGAAAAGATTTTACAAGAGTTTCACCCACTACAATAGATGCAGTGAAAAGAAGAGTTAGTTATCATAACCAGGAACCACATCCAAAACATTCTTTGGATATGAGCCAAACATAATTATAATCTATATTTTTATTAAGACATCTACAAATTTATATTAGTCAAATATATTTTGAGATGGCCAAATCCTTCTATGTAAAAATAAAACACACACACACACAAGTGGATGCACAAAGTTGGGGGAAAAAAAGGTGACATTATGGGGATAGATTTTTTTTTAAAGGGTGTACACCTTTTTAAAAATTTTCCATGCCTATATTTACTTGGCATGGTACCAATTCAAAAGGGTTTACACCCTTTGTGGGTCAAAGGGTGTACGTGGTGGCATACGGCCTTATTGAACATCTATTTTTTTCATTGCTCAAACATGCAACCCATTTTTTTCAATTGAAGGAGCTATTAAATGTTAGAACAAGTATTGAAGAGGACATGCATGTTTTGGCTTTGCATCTTGCCAATTAGATTTAACATTTTGATTGAAATCTCAGGTATGTTAAGTATTAAACTTTAATTTTGGGGTTTACATTTATATGTACTTATGCTAAGGGTATTGAAATTAAATTAGAATTGAACTCTCTTGCATTTCTTGAAAAAACTTATATTTTTATAAAACTAGATGAAAAATATGATAAATCCATTACAAAAAAAAAATGTTGAACAAAATCATGATTAAAACCCTCAATAGTTTGATTTCACAAAAGAAGAAGCTAAATTGTATGAATAATATAATGTATAAAGATAAAAATTTCAAATTATTATTAATATTTTACATCACTCTTCAAGTCATAATAGACACAATTCACTTGTCAGTATATTGGAGGCCATTTTTAATGAAGACAAAAATGTCACTTCACAACTTTATTCAATGTTGCATCAAATAGAGGTGATGAAACAATATTATCCAAATAAATTATCATATGAGGATGTTAAAAAAAAGGTAACAAGATAAGATGTGTGTGATTTATTTCTTAAGCCTAGAACCAACCAACCACCACCAATGAGTTGCTGTAAACATATTAATATTGAGTGGTGTGTTCATGTGGAGATAAAAAATAACTTTTGGGATAGGTGGTAGATGGTGTTTGATGAGCATCCATGCAATAATAATGAGGTTCCATTATATTTTTTGATAAAAAATTATTATGAGTTTGTGCCTCAATAAATACAAAATTATTTTGAATTGAAGGCCTCCCAAGGTAGGGGAGGTGGGTCCTCATTTTATAGACCTAGTGCCAAGTAAGACCAAAACCACTATAATTGAGTTCAAAGATATACAAAGACAATAACACATACTTTTATCTCTAAAATATTACATCATAGTACATAGATGGACACCCTTGATGTAGTTACTAGTCTCACATAGGTTATGATTGACCATGGTATGTATATACTGAGTAGTTTTACACAAGCTACAGGTGGTGGCACATCTAGTAAGAAGTGTCCCTCCTAGTATTTGTTCTAGTGTCCTTCCTACTAATAGTGGCATAGATATTAGTCATCCTATAGTTATTTTACATCATTACTCATACTATGGGAGGAAGTGTACTAAACATCCTATTTAGGTATGACATATATAGGTTATATCTATGGAGACTAGACCTACATTTGTGCAACACACTAAAACCTAGTAGTTTATGCAAATTATAGTTGCTTCAACATATCTAGACACAAACATATAATATTATATTCCATCTATAGTTTAATTATTACCTCATGACACCAACATGCCTTAGTATATGCAATTTATTTTTACTTCAGGGCCTTAAGACACTAGCATGCCAAAGTATACATCATCTTTAGTTACTTCAACACCTCACAACACTATCATGCTAGAATATATGCCATCTGTGCCAGTTACTTCACCACCTCCCATTAGCATACGACCAATTAAGTAGGGCTTATCTACTTCACCATTTGTATTTGACATATGTGTTTAATCTTAATTATAATTTAAACTTATGTATGTAATAGAATATTAACTTTATATTTTAGTAATTTTATTTAATTGACTAATATTTGACTAAACTTTCATTTTTGGTTGTATAGATGATCATTGACATCTTAGGTAACTTAGATGGCTTATAATTTTTTATTGAGCTTGCGATTAACACTGTGGTACCCTACACTCAAATTTGAAAAGTTATAAATTACATAAAGTTGCTATAATCTTAAATAACAACTTCATACATATTATGTCTAAATTTTAGTTTTTAGTGATATATCTGTTAGAATATTACAGTTATTTAATTTTATTATTTTTTATTGTTATGTATTTCCACCCTCTTCTATGGTATATATATACATGTACATAATTTAAATCAAATTTCTCTACATGTATATAATGATGAAAGTAAATTAGATGTAAAATTTAATTCAATGTATTGAGATATTGTATTTGATTTGAGATAATGTCATAAGTGTAACATCATATATAGTTGAAACAATGTTATAAACAAAATATTCTATAGATTTGAAACAATCTCATGTAAATGTAGCATATTTGTGTTTCATTTTCAAGAAGTGTTTCCTTAAAATCTTGTAACTTTGTAAGATGTTGCATAATATCAACTTAAAATTATGCATATGTTTCCTTTTTCACTAACATTTCTATCTCACATTATTGTATTAAGACAAAACAAATATGAGCTCTAGGTCATGGTAATTTTAGATTTATAACAACACAACAACTATGATTTCGATATTAATGATAGTCAAAATATTAATAATTACTTAGTCCAAGGTATTAATTACTTGGTAAAAATGCTTAGCTCTTTATTTTTCTTTGCTACTACCTCAAAATAAGCATTCAACTACCTCTTCTGTCTAGCCTTCTCATATTTTTTGTATTTATCCTTAGAACCTTCTTGATTTATCCTCCTCCTTGTTCACTTTCTCTTTATGTATAGAAGGAATAATATTAATTTTGATTGATCTTAAATTAGGTTTAGTTTTATTTGAATCATAATTTATCTCTTTCAATTTTTGGTTTTATAGATTTTGAGAGATGATATGGTTATCCCACATGTATCAGAATAACATTTGACTAATGTTACAATTTCATCCCAAGATCTACTATCTCCCTCGAGACACTTGATTCATAGACATAGACTAGTGAGAACACATAGTAAAATTGTTTTTTAGCTTTCAGTAATGATACTACGTTGTTAGCCCTAAAACTACTTGAATATAAAAGATGTTTATATGAAACATTCTTCCATTATTTATAACCTCATGATGATTTTTGGTAAACATTGCATGACTGATAGTAGTTGTTGTAAATTCATCTTCTCCTTGCTTGGGTTTAATCAAGGAGTCAAGGATATTCTATTATATCACAAGGTCATTTTATACTAGTGTGACATATTTATTATGATAATAGTATGATGAAAATGAGTTTGTAGTTGTATGGCCTATTATACCATTTATCATGATGGTTACTAACCTCTCAATATAATTTAATTTATGGCTTGTAATGAAGAAAAACTTTTAAGTTTTTTATCTAATGAATATGACAAAGAGAGACATCCTGGTTATGATATAATTTTATGTCTTAAATTTTGAAAAGTTACATTATATTCTATGCCTAATTATTTTTAACCTACTCAAAATTACCTTGGTTGATTTATAAATCTACTATTGTTTACTGCTTAATATGAGAATATACTTTGCCAGCATTAGTTAACCCCATTTATCATTATGGAGTGCATAAAATGAATTTTTGAGTATCTTTCCATGGGGGCTGCCCTAAAAAGAGTTTTAATTATGTTTCCTCTCTTAGATCCATCTTCTTGTATTTTTTTTTCATTAGATCTCTTTCTATTTGTATCCATGAATGTATTACTCTATGATTGATCCTTAATATGGATTTTGATTATCTGCAACTGTTATAGAATGTTGTATTACTCTAAGGCTTGTATATTGGCTGAAAATGCATTATGTATGGCCATATGTTTGAATTTGGGTTGCACTCTCTTAGTATAAAACTACACTTCTATTGTTATATTCATTTGATGAAGATTACCACTATAGTTTGCAGTACTTTCTTTCATGAGTGGTGGATTTGTTTGATTTATAAATGTTTGCATTATTTATTTTGATCCTTAATCCAATTATTATACTAAAGTAAGAATTTTTAAGTATGGAAAGTAATTACTTACTTAAACATTGATACTTAAATGTATGTAATGATGCTGAGCTTATAATAATGGTGTATGAAGTTGGGTGATTCTTCAATGGCTAAATATTTTCTGTCATTAAACCAAAAATATTTACTCTTACATGAAATGGCCTATCACAAGAGGAAAAAGGTCAAACCATAAGTATTTTATTATTAAAGAAACTAATATATAAGGTCATTTAGGTATTTGGCAAGCAAATCTTCCTTGTAGTGAACCTTCTCTGGGCATAATAACATGTCAAGTTATTCATCTTGATTTTTGGGAGCAATAATTGTTAAAGGATCAATTTTTTTAATCTTCACTCATCCTATTATAAGTTTGATCAAGTTGATTATACTATGGGGTTCTAATTTATTATTTTTAAAAGATTGATTAGGTGGAGGTATTTTGTTAAGTAAATATGACTGTTGTGGAACATAGGGATGATCAATAAAGAGATTAGTCTTGTTGGATATAAATTTTAGGATGATGTGCGATTATTCATTCCTTATAGGAGCATTACATAAATTTAGTGAATAAAGATTTGAATTTTTTTAAAAAGTATTAATGAGTATAAATATTGGAAGTGAATATAAGAAAGACATTCCTACATGTGGACTAGGTTGGCAGGAATACAAGATCACAAAAATAATTCCTTACACCAATCAAGAGAGGAGAATATGCAAATAAATAGATACTTATTATACAATTAAAATAAATACATAAAACTTAAAATAATAGCATACCATAACAAGTGGTTTACGCGAGGGAAACCCTTTTACAAGAAAAATCCCACACACTAAAACATTTCAATGTATTATTCAAATCAATAAGATCAAAACACACTTAAAGAGCAAGCCTTCGTAGGAAAATTACTAGTTATACACTTATAGGAGAATAACTGGTTCCACAAAGCTTCAGTGTCTTTGCACAATCTCTAACTTACAAGATTATATAAAGCTTAGCTACTTGCATTCAAGATTCTCACAAGCTTCATGCTTCATTCACGCTTAATTACAAAGGAGAGATATATTCTTATACTTATATAAGTTTACAAAGAAGATTAAAAATGGAAAAAACTTCATGCACAAAGCAAAAATGTGCCACCCTTTAGTGGTAACATTATTTATGAATAGTGTCAAGATTGTAGTCTTTTTTATGCCTTGTAGACCTTTAGTGGCTTAGTCAATGAATCTGCAACATTCATCAAAGTCTCAACCTTTATCAGCTTCCCCCCACCATCCTTGACCATGTCTCTAAAAAGATGATATCTTACACAATATGTTTGGTCCTAACATGAAAACTTGTGTTTTTTGCTAGGCAAACATCACTCTAACTATCAAAATAAATTGTCATAGTACCTTGTTTCAACCTAATTTATAAATATAGTCTCTTAATATAAATAAATTATTTACATGCATGAGTATCTACCATATACTCTACCTCCATAGTGGACAAAGTGAACACAACATATCTCTTAGTCATCCAATTTATTGCATCACCAAATAAAGTAAACACATAAGCACTAGTGTAATTTCTGCTATCAACATCACCTGCCCAATCTGAATCCACATACTGATGAATGTCAAGAGGATGATTTTATCTAATCATTTTATTACAATAACATAAGGAATACTCTTAGGTACCCCAAAAATATTTGAAAACCCTTTTAACCGTGTCCCAATAAACTCTACCAGTATTAAACATATAACAGGAAAGAATTCCCACTACTTGGGCAATGTCTAGTTTAGTATAGACCATAACACACATAAGACTTCCAATTTCACTCTAGTAAATCACTTTCCTCATGTCTACTATCTATAATGGGGATGTAGGACATTGTGCAATAGATAACTTCATTCCAATGGAAAAAGGAACACACAATGGTCGGCAATTTTGCATGTTAAACCTTTGTAAAATTGAATTCACATACTTACTCTGACCAAGCCACAACTTTCTATTATGCCTATCTCTTCTAATCTTCATCCTAAGAATGTGTCTCACAGTACCAAGATATTTCATCTCAAATTTTTTTGAGAGTTGAGATTTAAGTTTTGAAATCAAAACTTTCCCATTGCCAACAAATAACATATCATCAATATATAAGGAAATAACTAGGAAATAATCACCATCAATTTTATAATAAACATAATGATCAGATTTAGATCACTCAAACCCTAAACTCAATACACATGTATCAAATTTTTGGTACCAAATCCTAGGACTCTGCTTGAAACCATACAAGGATTTATTTAACTTGCACACCAAATTTCTCTTACCTTTCACCATGTAATGCTCTGGCTATGCCATATAAATCTCCTCCTCCAAATCATCATGAAGGAAATTAGTATTTACATCCATTTACTCAATCTCTAAATCATAAGAAAGTACAATAGAAAGCAATAATCTAATGGATGTCATTTTAGCAACAAGAAAAAATATCTCATCTTAGTCAACACCCTCAACCTGAGAGTAACCTTTTGTAACCAACCGACCTTTGTAATTTTTAACACTGCCATCTGGACCAATATTTTTATTGAACACCCATTTTCATCCAACAAGTTTACATCCTTTAGGTAATGGTACAAGGTCTCATGTATCATTCTTCTTCAAATATGTCATTTCTTCTTCCATATCAATCTTCCAAGACTCTACATCATTTATACCCAAAGCTTCTTCTATAGATCTCAGTGCATCAATATTAGTACTCAAATCAAATATACATCTTCAATCATCAGGAGAGTACCTTTGTAGTGGTTATCTATGCCTTTTAGACCTTTGAACAAGTTAAGGTAGAAGTTATTCTTCATCTACCTCCTCTTCAAGAGACTCAGAGATTGATGAGCTCTCCTAAAATTCTTATCTCTGTCATGGCCTTGAATCAACTTTATCAAGTGTAGGAGGAAGTTGAATCACATCTTTATTTTTTATTTTCTTTGGCTGCAGTGTAACAAAAGAAGACTTAGTTTCTCTAAAAATAAAACTTCTAAAATATATTACCTTATATGCTACCAGATACCAAAGCTTATATCCTTTCACATCATAGCTATAACTGATGAAGATACATTTCATAGCCTTGTTCTCAAAAAATTTCTTCTTCTCCTTTGACACATGTGCATATGCCTTGCAACCAAAAACTCTAAGATGTCTCAATGAAGGCTTATGACTAGACCACAACTCTATAGGTGTTTTATCAACAAGTTTTGATTTAAGAGACCTATTGATCAGGTAATAATTAGTGGCTATAATTTCAGCCGAAAACCTTTGTTCCAATCCAACACCACTAAGCATACTCCTAACCTTCTCCATTAATGTCCTATTGATTCTTTCTGTAACTCCATTCTACTAAGGTGAATATGGGGTTGTCTTCTATCTTTGTATACCACAATCTTTAGAAAATCTATCAAAATAATTAGAGAAAAAATCACCATCATTTTTAGTTCTCAAACACTTAATTTTCTCCACTCCATTTTACTGGGTATAAATCCAAATTATTTAGAATAGTCCAAATTTTTCAAAATGATCTGTGTCCAAATGGGTTGAAATAGTTTAGAGTATTTAGAATATAGAAAAAATAGTTTTGAAGAAAATTTTATCCACTTCACTTTAGTGGGTATAAGTCCAAATTATTCACAATATTCCAAATGATTCAAAATGATATGTCCCCAAATGGTTTGAAATTATCCAATTTATTTAAAATATAGAAAAATGTTTCTCAGAGAAATTTTTCTTCAGTCCACTTAAGTGTGTAAGTCTATTTTTTTCAAAATATTCTAATTTATTCAAAATGATTTGTGCCAAAATGATTTGAAATAATCTAATTTATTTGGAATATAGAAAAATTATTTTTGTAGAAACTTTCCTCCACTCCAATTTAGTGGGTATAAGTCCAAATTATTCAAAGTAGTCCAATTCATTCAAAATGATTTATGCTGAAATAGTTTGAAACAATCCAATTTATTTGGAACATAAGAAAACATTTTTTGAGAAAATATTCTCCACTCCACTTTAGTGGGTATAAATCAAAATTGTAGAAAATAGTCCTTTTTATGTGTACACACATGTTCACATACACGCACATGCGCACACACACACCTAACGATATATGTATGTTCCATAGGATTCTCCATCATGGATATATTCATAGTCATGCAACCCAAGACATGTATTTAAGTGACATGTGGTGAGTCTAGAATCACCTTCTTCAAATTTTTTGTTCATGACAACTCTATCATTTTCCATATATAATTTTAATGCATTAAAATTTCTATTTCATATGTTGTGCAGGCACAATAGTTTTATGGGGTTATGGAAGAAATAATTTGTCCTTGATATGTTGAGAGGAGAGTTTCTCCTTGTAATGAGTCATGCATCACCCCTTATTTTACATCTATGGTGAGGAAGCATAAATTATTTAGAAACAATGAGTACTAGGAGAGCTAGTTGTTGTGCTAGTGTTAATTGTAGGCACAATCTATTTTGTATGTTGATATGGCCCACATTATATGCCTATATGTCACATTTTGTATATGTATAAATTATTATCTAGATTGTATTTAGATATGTCATATTTATGATCTCATTATGATATAATTTTCATACACACATATACTATTTAACATATTTAAATGTGAATCATACATTGTTATAATTCGTATAGACTTATTTGCTTCTTATATTTCATTATTATTTGTTAAACATGTTTTTACAAACATGTTATCCTTATCAAAAGTATATATGTGATGATTGTTGATCTATGTGATGGTTTCATAGTTTTATCATAGATTTCATTGAAGGAAGAAACAAATAATGAAATTATATTAATGTCCACAAATGACCAAAAGTAAGTAAATGGGAATGAAGGAAACAATCATTAGTAATAGGAAGTTCTAGGAATAGAAACCCAACGAAATAAAGTAGAAAGGCATTTTGCTTTTTTATATTATTGGAATAGATTTTAATTATGCAATTTACTATTATTCCAAGTTGGTTTTGACAAATGTCTTTTAATTCTAATGACATTATTGAAGTCAAATAATAGTTCTTCGAATGTGATTTTTCCATGTTGAAATCCATATTATCTTAATAAGGGTATCCATAATTATATTAACCATAATTTTCCTTAATAATTGAATTGGTTTTATTACTCTAAATTTGTCTCAAATTCTACATCTACACAATACTAGAAAAAAATTCAAATCCAATAAAAATAGTTATAAATGTATAAAAATGGTTACATCCTTCCAGTATTCACTATCCATTAGTTTTAACTTTTATATAAACAATCCTTGAAAGCCATGGATTATGAGCAAAATTTTATTGTACAAGATATATATTCAGTGTATGCACTAGTGGAAGACCTTCATATCTTCATCATACTACAAAAACACAATATTTGTTTCCTTGCCCCAATTGATTTGTTATGAAAACTTAGTTAAAAGATATCATTCTCTTATCGCTTAAGTTGGTCTTGACAACCACACTAATATTATAATAAAAATTATGCTTCAACTCTGCATTACAATATTTTGGAAATATTAGTCTTACATTCAAACAATTGGCATCAATAAGATTACCATTACCATAAAATACATATCATTGACATATATATTGTGCAAGTATTGAAGTGAATCTATACATGGGTGTGTATTGTTCTATAAAAATGCATTTACCAAGCATGCGATAAGAAATATATAATATTCATTCATGTGATGAGGCAAATGAAGCAATTGCTAAATTCTTATCCTTATTATAAGTATATGATAAAAATAATATAGTAGATGACACTTCATATGTACCACTTAGTGAGACTAAGGTGAGGAAAAATTAGCTAGAAAATGAAGTGTCAAAGATAAATTTATTGTTAGAGAAGATGAAGTAGTCTTGGAGGTGGGAGGGGTTGTCTAATATCCTTTATAGGTGGATGGTTATTGCCAGTAGATCACTCATTAAAAATATTTTAACATATTTAGCATGTTTGATCATGATAAAATAAAAAAATTCATGTTCTAGTTTGAGATTAGTATTATCTAAGTGCAAAAGGTTACTAATTGCTTGAACTAGCTAGCTAGGGGAGTCTTGGGTCTAAATGGAATGAGCTTCAGATAAAAGGTAACTACTTACATTGAAGGAGACTTTTGGGGTGTAGATATGAGGTGTTAATTCTTACAATTACATGTGTGAGTCCACTAAGCACCCTCTAGATGATTATCCACAGCTTAGGATGAGCAAGACATGATTGCACATTTTTTCTTACAACTAAATGTCTCTTAAGAGACCAAACGCTAGTTAGTAGGTCGTGTATCTTATGACCCACTATCTATATCTATGAACTATCTAAATGGACACATATAAATGGGTGCATACATTATGGATGTCCATCCTCCACTCTCTGTCAGGCCTTAATATTAAAAGTTGTAGTTGACCAGACAAATCCCTTGAGAGAAGCTTCTCATCCTTAATGGGAAAAACATAATTTTTTTTAATGCATGTTATAGGAGAAATATGAGGGTTAGAGATAAGCCATCAATTCCTAAAGTTTCATGTGTGAGTCAATTAATCATCCCTTATATTATTCTTCCTAGAATAGGATGAGTGAGACATAGCTGTATGTTTTCTCTCACAACCAAATGTCTCTTAAGAGACTGAAAGTTGGTCATTGGGTCATGTATCTTGTGAATCACTAACCCAATCAAAAAATAATCTTCATTAATATGCATGTATGGGTATATAAAAAATATAATGGCCACCCTCCACTCTCCATCAGGCCTTGAGACTAAAGTTCCAATTGGCCAGATGAATCCCTTAAGAGAAACTTCTCATCCTTAAGAGGGAAAATGGAGAAATGTTTTAGCACAAATTATAAGAGATATATTAGGGGTATATATAGGCCATTAATGATTCTATTCACATGGGTGAGTTTTCTAATCACCCCTATATTACTCTAATTAGCTCAAGCTGAGTGATAAATGATGACACATTTTCTCTCGCTGTTAAATGTCTCTTAAGAGACCAAAAATTGGTCAGTGGGAGGAGTATAATGTGACTCACTAACCCAATTGATAAATTATATCTATGTACATGACTTTATGGATGTATAAAAACTATAATATCCACCCTCATATATTTTTTAGGCTGTAGGATTAACATTTATAATTGTCATGATGAATCCATTAAGAGAAGCTTCTCGTCCTAAGTGGGAAAATAGATCAACCTTTTACCATGAAGTTAAAAATATCCATGAGGAGTAGAGTCCAGATGTTAGCACCAAAAATTTCATGGGTAAGTACTCATCCCTAGATGATTCTCCCCATTTTAGGACAAGCAAGACACAATGGTGTATTTTCTCTCACGAGTGAAATTCTCTTACGAGACCAAAAGTTGGTCAGTGGAAGGTGTATCTTATGAATTTATATCCAAATTAATGAAACACATGCATGGATACATTTTAATGTATGTATAAACACTATAATAACTACCCTTCACCTTTCATTAGGCCCCAAGATTGAAAGTTATAGTTGGCCAAATGAATCCCTTAAGTGAAGCTTCTTGTCCATAAGTGGGAAAATGGATCAAACTTCTATCATGCATTGTAGGAAATAAATGAGGGGTAGAGATGAACCATAAAAATATAAAGTTACACAAACAAGTCCTCTAAGTACCTCCAAGATTATTCTCCCTAGATCAGGATGAGTGAGACATAATAGTGCATTTTATATTACAGCCCAATATCTTTTATGAGACCAAAAATTGGTCAGTGGGAGGCATATATTGTGACTTTTTATCCCAATAGATGAACCATATACATGAATATATCTAAATGAATTTATAAATAATAGAATATCCACCTTCCACTCTTCATTAAGACTCGAGACTAAAAGTTACAATTGCTTAATTGTATCCCTTAAGAGAAGCTTCTCATCCCTAAGTGAGAAAATGGATTGAACTTCTACTACACATTTTAGGATATCTGTAAAGGGTAGATATGATCCATAAATGCCTAAAATTTCATGGGTGAGTCCTCTAATCACCCCTATATGATTATCCTTAGTTTGAGATCAATGAAAAATGACATCACATTTTCTATGGCAGTCGAATATCTCTTAAAAGACTAAAAGTTGGTCAATGGGAGGTATATCTTGTGTTTCACTAACCCAATATACAAACCACATTTGTGAATTCATATATATGGGCATATAAATTATGGAATGGTCACCTTTCACTCTCTATTGGTCCTTAAAGTTTAAATTTGAGTCATTTGGAGACATCCTAAAGAGAAGCTTCTCATTCATAATTGGGAAAACATACCAAACTTTCACCATGTGTTGTAGGATACCATGCGGGGTAGAGCCATAAGCATATAAATTTGAACATATGAGTCCTCTAAGTACCCATATAACATTTTGTGCCACTTAAGATGAGAAATACATGGCAATGAGTTTTCTCTCACAATTAAATATCTCTAAAAGACCAAAACTCGATCAGTGGGAGGCATATCTTATGACTTGATACACCAATTCATGAATAATATTTGTAGACTCATCTGTATAGATGTATAAATGATATAATGGTCACAATCCACTCTCCATTAGACCCTAAATCAAAAGGTACAATCATTTGGAGTTATCCTTGAAGAGAAACTTCTCATCCCTGAGTGGGAAAGTAGATCATATTTACACTACATGTTGCAGGAGAAATGTGAGGGTTAGATATAAGTCATTAGTGCATATAATTACATGGATGAATATTATAAGCAACCCATATACCATTATATTCCATTTAGGATGAGCGAGATATGAAAATGAGTTTTATATTGTGGCTAAATGTCTCTTAAGAGACCAAAAGTTGGTCATGGGGTCACACATATTTTGATGTGCTAGGCCAATCGATGAATAATATTCACAGATGTGTTTCTATGGGAATATAAACACTATAATGGTCACTCTCTACTCTCTATCAATCCTTAGGGTAAATTTTTTTAGTCTTTTGGAGGCATCCCTAAAGAGAAGTTTCCTGTTCCTCAGTGATAAAATAGATAATTATTTTTATCTTGCATTACAGGAGAACCGTGAGGAGTAAATACAAGTTTTTAGTTCCTATATTTTCATGGATGATAAAATAATCACCCCTATATGCATTTTGTGCTACTTAGAATGAGTGATATATGGAAATGAGTTTTCTCTCATAGCCAAATCTCTCTTAAGAGACCAAAATTTGGTTAGTGGGAGGCGTATCTTGTGACCTTGTAGCCCAATCAATAAAAAATCTTCGTGAACACATATAGATAAGCACATAAATAATGGAATGGTCACTCTATGCTCTTAATTGGGCCATAAGGCTAAAATTTGTAGTCATTTGGAGGCATCCTTGAAGAGAAGCTTCTCATCCTTGAGGGGGAAAATGGACCAAACTTATACCTTGCAATGTAGGAGAACCATGAGGGTTAGAGATGATCCATTTGTTCCTAAATTTACAAGGATGAGTCCTATAATGACATAATAGATTATTTTACACTACTTGGGATGAGTGAGACATGAAAATAAGTTTTGTCACATGGTCATATGTCTCTTAAGAGACCAAAATTTGGTTAGTGAGTCACATATATTTTGACTCGCTATCCCAATTGATGAACCATATTTGAAAACACATCCATATGGGTGTATAAATTTTTAAATGGTCACCTTACACTCTCCATTGGGCCCTAGGGTGGAAAGTTGTAGTCATTTGGAAGCATTCCTGAAGATAATATTCTTGTTCGTGAGTGGAAAAATAGATTGATCTTCCACTACATATTATAAGAGAATTGTGAGGGGTAGATATGAGCTGATAGTTCATATATTTTCATGGATAAGTCATTTAAACACATCCTAGATCACTCTATGCCACTCAAGATGAGCAAGACATGACAATGTGTTTTCTCTTGCATCTAAATGTCTTTTAAGAGACCAAAAGATGGTCAGTAGGAGGCATTTCTTATGAATCACTATCCTAATCAATGAACCATTTTCATTAATGAATTTATATGGATGTATAAACATTATATGTCACCTCTACTCTCTTTCAAGCCCTGGGGTCAAAATTTGTGGTCATTTAGAGGCATCCTTGAAGATAAGTTTTTCATCCATGAGTAGGAAAATAGACAAAACTTAATATTACATGTTATAGGAGAAATGTGAGGGTTAGAGATAAGCTGTCAGTACCTATAATTTCATATAAAAGTCATATAATAACCCTAGTGTATTCCATGCCACTCAAGATGAACAAGACATGACAATAAGTTTCTCTCACAGCCAAATGTCTCTTAAGAGACCAAAAGTTGGTTAGTAGGTCACGTATCTTGTGACTCACTATCCTAATCGATAAACCATCTTCATAGATATATTTAGATGGATGTATAAATTATATAATGTTCAAACCTCAATCTTCATCAAGTCTCAAGTTTGAAATTTGTAATCATTTGGAGTCATCCTTAAAGATAAGTTTCTACTCCTTGAGTGGGAAACTGGACTGAACTTCTACCATACATTGCAAGAGAACCGTGAGGGGTATAGATAAGTTGTTAGTGCCTATAATTACAAATATGAGTCATATAATCACCCCATATAGGATTCTATGTCATTCAAGATGAGTGAGACATGATAATGAGTTTTCTCTCATGACCAAATGCCTCTTAAGAGACCAAAAGTTGGTCAGTAGGTCACGCATATTTTAACTTGCTAGATGAATTGATGAACCTTATTTATTGACACATATGGATGGGAATATAAATACAAGAATGGTCACCTTCTATTCTCTGTCAGGGTTTGAGGTTGAAATTTTTAGTTGTTTAGAGGCATCCCTTAAGAGAAGCTTCTCACCCCTAAGTGAGAAAATGGACCAAACTTTTGCCACGTATTACAGAAGAACTATGAGGGTTAGAGACAAGCCATAAATGCCTAAAATTACACATAATAATACTATAATCACCCCTTAGAGTATTTTATTCCACTTGGGATGAGTCTAATTTTTTTAATAAGTTATCTCTCATAGCTAACTATGTTTTAAGATACCAAAAGTTGGTTAATGGGTAATGTATCTTTTGAATGGCTAAACCAAGCAACAAACCATATTCATAAATGCATCTATATGGGTATATAAATTATGGAATGGTCACCATGAAATATTAATTGGGATTTGGGGTCAAATGTTTTAGTCATTTGGATGCATCCCTAAAGAGAACTTTCTCACCCATAAGTGGGAAATGGATTGAACTTTTGCCATGTACTATAGGATGAATTTGAGGGGTAGAGACTAGCTATCATTGCATAAAATTTTATGTAAGAGTCCTATAATCACCCCAAAGATTATTTCATGTTAATCAGGATGAGTGAGACACAAAAATGAGTTTTATCTCATGATAAAATGTCTCTTAAGAGACCAAAAGTTGGTCAGTGGGTCATGCATATTTTGACTCGCTAGCCCAATCGATGAACTATCTTTGCCAACATGTCTAGATGGCATATGAACATTAGAATTTAAAATCTACACTCTTTATCAAGACCTAAAGTTAAAATTTTTAGTCATTTGGAGGTATATTTAAATATAAGCTTCTCATTCCTAAGTGGGAAAATGGACTAAAATTTTGCTACATGCTATAGAAGAACCATGAGGGGTAGAGACATGACATTAATGATTACAATTACATGTAATAGTCCTCTAAGCACATCCTAAATTATTACATACTAATCAATATGAGTGAGACATGGTAATGAATTTTTTATCATAGCTAAATATCTCTTAAGAGACCAAAACTTGGTTATTGGGTCACATATATTTTGACTCATGAACTTAATTAATGAACCATCTTTGTTGACACATCTGTATGGGTGTATAAACATTGGAATGGAAACCTTCCACTATTTATCAGGACCTAAATTCAAAATTTAAAATCATTTAGAGGTATTTTTGAAGAGAAGCCTCTCATCCTTGAGTGGTAAAATAGATTGAAAATTTTCCTCACATTGTAGGAGAATCGTAAGGGGTAAAGAGGAGTTGTCAACACCTACAGTTGCATAGATAAGTCTTATAACCACACTATAAATAATTTTGTGCCACTTGATATGAGTATAACATGGAAAATAATTTTATATTATGGATAAATGTCTCTTAAGAGATCAAAATTTGGTTAGTGGGTCATGTATCTTTTGAGTTGTAGCCTAATCCTCGAACCGTCTTCATCAACATGCTTTAATGTGTAGAGACAAACTATCAACTCTTATAATTTTACATGAAAGTTCTATAATACCCCTAGAGGAATATTTGACACTTGGGGTGAGGAAGAAAAGTATTTATTTAACATATATTATTTTTTAGGTTTCTCTTTATTTCAATAATATAATCTTCTCTACTCACGACACCAACCACATGAAGGTAGAAGCTCGTCTGGTATGACTAACCTACATTAAAATTTTTAGTAAAATATTCAAATAAAAATTAACATATTGATAAAATAATACTAAATTAAAATAATTAATTAAATAAGTTAACTTTAGTAATTTGAAATGCTAGATGCATTGAATACTAACCTTACTAAGTCAACCCAACATACCTTCAAGATCAACTCTACTTTTAATTGTTTTAAGAATTGATTCATGCTCAGATTCAAAAACTTTCCATAAAATTTTGTTGTGAAGCTTTCCATTAAATTTGATCATTTGAATATTTTTAGTAATAACTAGATTTGAATAATGAAACACCACACTATGTGTTTCAAAGTCCTAAAATAACCATTTTTAAATTTTTTTTTATGAAAGTATCTATAAATACAAGTTCCTGTAACCACCACAAATCCAATGGAATAAACTAGTTCTTCTCTATTCATTATAGTTTTGGTTAATTTCTTTTTTGCCTCTACACAATGAGATAAGTAGTAGTTTATTCCCTCATCATTGTCTTCATGTACAATTACTAAAAAAATGTGCCATGTATTTAAAGTATAATCAATTTTTATGGACATGTAGGAAAAAAGTAAGATATCACTAATATAACTAAATGTACATTTATTTTATAAATAAATTATGCATGGTTGCACAAGATTTGAGATGTGGTTAAAGTCAACTGATTATGCCATTTTATGATCCCCTAGTGGTCAAAATGAATTGCTAGTATCCATAGGCATTATGGATCGACAATATCATTCTTCAACCCATTCTTTTGACTCACATTCAATCCAATTAAATTCCATACAACCCATATAAAATCATGCCAAATCTCTAGTATAAATAGTCCATGAACTAGAATTTGAGCTCTAAATGGAGTGGAAATACTCGATCAAGGTATGGTACTGTAATATTCATACATTGTATTATATTATTTATTCATTAACAAAAAATAATATTTGCACGTGATAATATTTATTTGATCCATGATATTTTTTTTCATTACACCAAGTCATAATACTTACAACATTGATCAAATTAACACCATCTTTGTGCTTTCCTTGCTCTTTTTTACACATGCACTTGCACCATCATGTTCAAATTTGTCATGCTTGACCTCAAATAACTTCTAAAAATGTTGAACCCCATTATTTTTATGCATCATGTTTAACCATTAAAACATTAAATAATTATTAAACCATATTGCACAATTGTTTGACCAAATGTAGTGTGTTTTAAACATGATTTCTCTTTCATTCATATTTATATAAAATATCTAAAAGCAACCCTGGATAGACTGTGGAGAATGTGATCTATCACTCATCATATAAAAGTGGTACATCCTTAAAATATATTATTTGTCCTCTATGCTATTGGATTCATGTATAAATGTAATATGCACAAAAATTATAACTTTAATTGAATTATAGTATTGGGATTGAACCTCATTTTTTGGTCGTAGTGTGTAGTTCTTAGCAATTGAAACAATGGCCCTAACTAGGAATTTGCCCTTGTAGAACTTGAATTGATTATCAACCATTTTAACTTGTGTGTGTGTCTTACATATTGGTAGATAATATTATTCTTGAATTCAAACATTAAATCAAATACAAATACTTGGGTCATAACCAACTCACATCTCAATGACTCTTTTCCATCTTTTAATACATACATTATAGATTTGTACTTCTTAAAATCAACTAGTTATTTCCTAAATTCTCGTGAAATTTATTCATGTATATAGCTAGTTAAATGTGACAAACCACAATAATTTATTACATATTCTATCTAAACATTCTTGGGCAAAAAAAATTGTCTCGTAGGTATTTGATAGAAAATATTTGGAATCAACTCTCTTGACATTTAAAGTGGGGAAGCCACCATAAATTCTTTCTTATTATGAGATTCAAGAAATTAACTAATAGATCTAAGAAGAGAATGCTTTCTTGAGATCTTTATTGTATTCCTTGGATGACATTACTTGCTTCAAATCCAAGCTACAAGCCAAGGATGAGCGTTTAGCATAGATGTAGAGTGTAGAAAGACATAGTCCTTCCACTATAGATACAAGTACTATGATAGATGATTGAATAGTAAGTTGTTCATCTAGTAATTCCTTTCATTTAGTTTTATAAATTTTTGAAAATTAATCAAATATATATATATATATATATATATATATATATATATATATATATATATATCGTTGGCTATGCTTTAAACAAAATTCAAGAATTTAGGGTTAAAATTTATGTTCGTACACTTTTAGTTCCAATTTTTTTTTATCTCTCTTGTAAAATTATTAAAACATATATATTTATAAAAAATTAATAAAAATAATCCCGATCGATCTTTATAGTCTCCTTCCCTTTTCACCAAAAAGTGTCAAGTCATTGTAATAAATCCATCAATTTCACACACTTTTATCATCTCGGTATTGAAAAAAATTATATATTTAGAAACTAAATTCAAAATTCCATAATTTATATTCCTATGTTATTGTCAAATTATTTTTCCAAGTGTCTCTAAATTTTTTTCCAAGTTCAACTATTATTATTTTCAAAAAACATTATTTCTTTAAGCCCCCCTTTTGTCCCCATCATCGTGAATCTACCCACACCACTTCTTGTTATAGGCAACCTACTAGTTTTTCAATTTATTATGATGTTTTTTGTCATATACATTGTTATTTACATACCAACAAAATTTTATAAGAGTGTGGTAGGAGGTTCCACTAAAATCAATAAGGTAATTTATTCCAATCACTTTTTGTGAAATACCAGATGGACATTCATTTTATAAAAAAATATATTTGGATGGAACTTGTAGTATTTATGGTGGATTACCAAAATTAATAAAATGGGTTCATGATGAGAGTAAAAGTGAAATTGGACATTAATTAATTGGTTTGAGAAAATTTGAATACGTGTTATATCAATTAAAATATGTTTAATCATCTAAAAGGTGTGTGTTTGTTACAAAAAATACTTTTTTTAGAATTCATGGTCAAATTCAAGGAGGAAACTATTTATGAGAATGCAAGACACACACATAGAGATAGATGGTTGGATGAATAATTCAAGTTAAATAAGGACATATTCCCACTCAGTTATATTGTTTCAATAGTTGACTTTGCTAAGTATTACACATTAAATCTACAAATGGAAGTTAAATCACAATATTAAAACTCAATATAGGTTACCATATTCATGCATATAACATTAATGCATGTACTTAATAATACAAAAAAAGATCAAAAAATATTAAGGGAGTACCATTTATATGTCAGTGATGATCTATCACATTGTAAAGAGTATATGCTAGGTTGTTTTAAGATGTTATATGGAAAGTTGACTGAGAGGAAAACTATTTTAAATCAATATTATATTTGGTTAGATAATTGCCCATTATAATTTTAATAATGCATGGATGTTTTATTGGTTGAGTAGGATGCACATTACCACTGCCATAGAACATATTTAGAATTTCACTGAGGGTAGCATGACAATGTTGGAGCATGTGTAAAAAGACCCATTGCAATAGAGGAATTGATGTTTAAATATGATGTTATTTTGACTAATGAAAAAACCATTATTGAATGGTGTAAATAGAAAATGGGCTAGGGTGATTAATAAATTATAGTGTTCTTAGATATTTATGGTTGATGGAGGAAAAAAAATTGGGGAAGTAAGAGGTTAGTATGATCATAACAAGATAAAGTGAGATCCACTCATATTTGAGCTCAAATATAGGTTTTTGGACTATTCATACAAGATGCTTGGCATGTTTATTTTATGCCTGCATATAATTTATTTGGAATGAGTGTGAGTTGAAAGAGTGGGTGGATGAATGAGTTGTAGACCTCTAATTCTAATTGACACATATTAGGTTCTACCAACATTACAACTTATAGGTATGGCATTATCACATGACTTTGACCATGTATACAATCTAAGAAACCAAGTAGAATATTAATCATTATGTACTAAATTTTCATCATCTATCTTGACATCATTAATTATATATATATATATATATATATATATATATATATATATATATATATATATATATATATATATATATATATATATGGTGTGATATAGGGCACATTTTTGTAGTTATTACAGATGAGGAAAATGAAAAAGGAATAAATTATTACTTATGTTGATGTGTAGAGGAAAAATAAACTATACTCTAGGTATAGCCTCATAATCCCTATCATAGATGGGGAAAACATTAACTATCCCATTGGGTTTATGGTAGTAGAGTGTTGGAACTTGGATTTGATGATATCCTATCAAAAATTCAGATGTATGGTTATTTGAATACTATGAAACACATTGGAAGATACTACAGCAATCAAATCTAGTTCTTACAACAAATATTCAATTTCAAAAATATCATGAGAGGCCACTAAACAAGAATCTATGGAAGGTTCATGAGTCTACCATGAATCCATTTTTGATACTATCAAGATTACAATAGATCTTAGTGGTTCATTGGATTAAAATTCTATGGCATGTTGATTTTTTAAATGTAAATATTTTTAATTTTACCAAATTTTATTATTTTTTAGTTAGTATATATAAATTTCATTTCAATTTTAGTTACTTAATAAAAAGTTTTTTGTAGGCTAGTGGTGCCAAATAAGATTGCATCTTCACGCAGTTAGCACCGTTAGTAAAGCATTTCATATTCTTGAAGTTAAGAAAATGTTAATAAAATTAAAAAAAAAAGGTTGGTACCATTATTATATAAATCCATATTCTTTTAAGGCCAGAATGGGTACTATGTATCCTAACCTAGTGGCATTAGATATCATGGTTATGGGAACACATGCCCTTTTCCTATCTAGACATGTTGGAAACAATGGATTTACATGTGAAGGTCAAGAACTTGTCTATTAACTTCAAAAAAAAAAGTATTATAGGAATGATTACTATGAAATCTACCACACATTCATATCCAAGGTTTAATTTATATTCTCCTTGTTGAAATTAGAGGGATTCAACATGCACATGAAGATTCTTTTAGTTTTCTCAAATGACTTATGACTTTCATTTTATGTTCATATGAAGTTCACTTAAAAAGCTATAATTTTATCATATTGGGAAGGGCGTTATTGATGCTAGAATGGGTACTCCATCTCTCAATTAGGCATGATCAAAGGATAATAACCTGGTCCTAGATGCTATATTCCACCCCTAACATAGTGGTAGTGCTAATTTACAACCATGAAGCACCAGATGTGGATATCTCCAATTGACACTTCAACATTAAAAACATTTATTATCAGTGTTTTTGCACTACTGAGTAATTTTAAAAACATGCATCTGGGTGGATTTAGATGTTGTGGTCATGGAAACATGTGTCATTTACCTATATAGACATGTTGGAAATGATGGATTTGCATATAGAGCCCCCCAATATATAAATATTAGTTGGAAGACAAGAACTTATCTTTTGACTACAAAAAAGTTACATTTTAGGACTGATTACTACGATGTCTACAAAAAATTTGTATCCAAGGTTAGATTTAAGTGATATAAAATGTTATTAAAGGGATTCATTACACACATAAGGGTTTTTTTGGGTCATGAAAATGACTCACCATTTTTATTTTACATGCATCTGTACTTCACCTGGCAAAATTACAATTTTATCATATTGGGTAGGGCATTATTGAGTTTAAAATGAGTACTCCATCTCTTGATCGAGCATTATTAGAAGTAAATAACCTGGTCCTAGACATCATATTCCACTTTTGATGTGTTTATAGTTCTAGTTTTCAATAATGAAGCATCAGAGGTGGAGATCTCTAACTGTCACTTCAACATTGACAATGTTTGTTATTATTATTTTCATGCTCCTAAACAATTTTAAAAAGATGCATCTAATGGATTTGGAAGTCTTGTAAATGGGAACACATGTCATTTTCCTATATATAAGTGTTGGAAGTGACAGATTTTTATGTGGAGGTCGTGAAGATAGAAATTTTAGTTGGAGGCTCAAAACTTACCTCTTGAATGCAAAAAAGTTACATTTCAAGACTAATTACTACAATGTCTACCACAGAATCATATCCAAGGTTAAATTGACATGCTCTAGGGTGAAATTATAGGGATTTGACACACATGAGGTTTTTTTAATTTATGTAAATGATTTATGATTTTCATTTTATGTGTGTCTAAAGTTCATTTAAAAAATGTAATATTATCATATTGGGAAGGGCATTCTTGAGGCCGTATTGGGTACTCTACCTCTCAACCAGGAATGATCATAAGCCAATAATGTGTCCCTTTATGCTATATGCAGCCTCAAATATGGTGAAAGTGATAATTTATAACCATGAAACACTAGATGTGGATATATCTAACTGCTGCTTCAACATTGACAACACTTGTTAATGTTTTTATGCTCCTATGTAGTTGTAAAAATATGAATTCAAGTGGATTTAAAAGTCATGGTCATGAGATCACATGTACTTTTTCTATCTAGACATGGTATAATTTATTTATTTAGATGTGGAGGTCCCAAAGGCATAAACGTCAGTTAGAGGATAAGAACTTATCTCTTGATTACAAAAAGTTGCATTTCATGACTGATTACTATGACATCTACCACAATTCATCTCCAAGGTTTGATTAACATGATCTAAGATGAAATTAAAGGGATTTGACATGCATGTGAGGGTTCTTTTGGTTCATTTAAATGACTTATATTTTATTTTTTATGTGGATCTAAAGTTTGCCCAAAAACTATAATTTTCTTATATTGGGAAGGGTGTTTTTGAGGCTAAAATGGGTACTCTATCTCTTCCTAAATGTTATCTACCACCATTCATGTGTTGGTAATGCTAAATTTTATCTAAAAAGCATCAGAGGTGGATATATATAATTATTTCTTAAATGTTGACAATATTTATTGTCAGTGTTTTCATGCTGTTGAGCAGTTATTAAAACATGCATTCGAGCGAATTCAAAAGTCATGGTCATGGGAACACATGAAAATTAACTATTCAATTATATTATAAGTGATGTATTTTCATGTTGAGATCTTGGAGGTGTAAATGTTAGTTGGAGGATAAAAACATGTCTCTTGACTACAAAAAAGTTACATTTTAGGATTGATTATTATGGTGTCTACCATGTTTTTTATTTTACACACGTCTAAAGTTAGCCTAAAAAACTACAATTTTATCATATTGGGAAGGGAATTATTAATACCGGCATGGGTAATCCATCTCTTGATTGGGCATGATCAAATTTTAAAAACCTATTCCTAGAAATTATCTACCACCCTGACATGTTGGTAGTGCTAGTTTGCTGCCACGAAGCACTAGAGGTGGAAGTATCCAACTTCTAATTTAACATTGACAACATTTGTTGTTAGTGTTTCCATACTCTTTAATATTTTTAAAACCATGTATCATGGTGGATTTTGAATTTTTGGTGATGGGATAATGTGTCATTTACCTATCCATATGTGTTAGAAGTGATAAATTTGCATGTGGAGGTCCTAAAGGCAAAAGTGTCAATTGGAGGACAAGAATTTATCTCTTGACTAGAAAAAGTTGCATTTCAGAACTAATTACTATGGTGTTTACCATAGATTCATTTACATGGTTTGATTGACATGGTCCAGGATGTAATTAGAGGGATCTGACATGCACATGAGTGCTATTTTGGTTCATGCAAATGACTTAGGGTTTCCATTTTACATGCATCTAAAGTTCCCCTAAAAACTATAATTTTATCATATTAGGAAGGGAATTATTGATGCTAGAATAGGAAATCTGTCTCTTGATCAAGAATTATCAGAGGGCAAGAACCTATTTCTAGACATTATTTTCCACCCTTGATGTGTTTATAGTCTATTTTTTTAGCTATGAAGCACCAGAGGTGGAGATCTTAAATTATTCCTTCAAAATTGATAATATTTGTTGTCAGTGTTTTTGTGCTCCTAAAAAGTTGTAAAAACATGCATTCACATGGATTTAGAAGTCATGGTCATGGGATCATGTATCGTTTTCCTATATAAATGTGTTGGAAGTAATTTATTCTCATGTGGAGTTCTTGAATGTAGAAATGTCTATTAGAAGACCAGAACTTGTCTCTTGACATAAAAAGTTGCATTGCAGGACTTATCTACAAAATTTACCACATATTCATCTCTAAGGTTATATTAACATGATTTGAAGTATTTGACATGAACGTTGTAATGAAATTACTTCAAGAATTAAGTATAACAGCAGAATTATATCCAAATATATGATAATAGATAAGCCACTTCAAGGGGGCAACCTCCACAAGCTTCAATAAGAGCAAAATTCACAATATGATGATAAATGATTACCCACTACCTCTTATATATAGTCTAACTAGGCCATGGTTACTCCATAGGCCGACCTACTAATCTAAAGAAAGCTGACCTACTAATCTAAAGAAAGGGATAAGTAAGCCACAAGTCGGCTAATACTATCCTCATACATGTGATAGGTTAGGGGCGTAGCAAATGTGATTGTTATTTTGATTTATGCAAATAATTTATGAGTTCTATTTTACACACATTTGAAGTTCAACTAAATATTTAATTTTCTCGTATTGGGAAATGTGTTCTCAAGGATAGAACATGTACTTTATATCTTGAACAAGTATGATTAAATGCAAAAAACTTGGTCTTGATGTTGTCTTCCACCCCTCATGTGTTGGCAGTGCCAGTTTTTAGCCACAAATCACCAAAGGTGGAGATCTACAATTACTGCTTTAACATTGATAACATTTTTTTGTCAGTGTTTTTGCACTTCTAAACATTTTTCAGTGTTTTTTTACTCCTAAAAAATTGTAAAAACTTTAAATTAGGTGGATTTAGAAGTTATAGTCATGGGAGAACATGTCATTTGCATATTTAGACATGTTGGAAGTAATGGATTTGTATTTAGAGGTCTTGGAGGCATAAGCATTACTTGACTACAGAAAAGTTACATTTCAAGATTGATTACTATGACATCTATAATAGTTTCATCTCCAAGGTTTGATCGATGTGATCTAGGGTGAATATATAGGGATTTGACATTCACATGAGGGTTCTTTTGATTTGTGCAAATGAATTACATTTTCTATTTTATGCATGTTTGAAGTTCACATCAAAAATTTTAATTTTCTTATATTGGTAAAGGGTTCTTGAGGGTAGAATGGGTATTCCATCTATAGACCATGCATGATCAAAGGCTAAGAGCCTAGTATTAGACATTATCCAACACCCCCAATGTGTTCGTAGTGCTATTTTTCATCCATGAAGCACCAAAGGTGGAGATATCCAACTATTGCTTCAACATTGATAATATTGTTTATTAGTGTTTCATCATTCCTAAACATTTGTAAACACATGCATCTGGGTGGTTTTCCTCATTAAAGGGAATATATTATGTGAACCAAATGTCTAATAATCATGTATGAAGTTTATTCTAAAAACAAAAATTTAGGTAGTCACATTTATTATGTGTTGAGCAAGGAAAATAATTGGTGGAAGGCACATGCATGAAATCTTTATTATTTTATAAGTTTAATAATCATAATTCACCTAGCCTTTAGGCCATGCATATATTTAACTATAGTTTTGTTTTAAATAGCATCTAGATATAATTTATGTTTTAATCCTAATGGAAATATTGATGCCTATTTATAATAAAGGCTAAATTCATATCTCTAATCACTAAAATAAATATTATATAAAATTTGGCATGTGCTATTATAAGAATAATACAACTTTATATGCATGACAAAGGTGACTGGTACCTAGTTAGAAATTATTTTGACATTCTTTGACACAAATTCATAGAAATTAGATATATCTTCTATAGAGGGAAGGCTAACTACAACAAAAGGCAGTATATGATGAGATGCATTACTTTTACCTTATAGAAAAAGTCAACCTTATTAAATATCCAAGGCTTTTAGAGTCCATATAATGAGAAAATAGGATTTTGGAAAATGTGTGAAAATTTTATCAATCTATGTTTTGGATCACATCTCATGAGCCATCATTAGGATAATCATATGATGATGATATATCACATAATGTGATCCAAAACTTGGATCAATAAAATTTTTAGATTTTTTTCCAAAAGCCTATTTTCTCATCAACCTTATTATTCAAAAACCTTCTTTGACTTGAAGAAACATATGAATCCTAAAAATATTGACATGTTTTCTAACTTATTGTTATAATGATAAATAACACTATAAATATTGTGAACTAGTTGATCTAGATTAAAATATGGTGCATCCTTGTAAGTATTGAGAATTTGACCAATGAGTCTAACAAGAGTAGTAGAATATGGAACATATTATCCATTGGAAGACATATTACAATTGAAGAGGATGAAATTGGAAGGCAAATGTATGAAATATTTTTTATTTAATAGGTTTAAGAATCACAATTTACCTGGCCTTTGGGTCATACATATCTTCCAACCCCAATTTTGTTGTAAATAACATTAGATATAACATATGTTTTGATCCTAATATAAATATTGATTCATATAAGTATAAGATCATATGATCCTATAAAATAATAATGATTCCATAAAAACTCCTTGTAATGACCATCTCAAGCGAGTCTCATAAAAAAGGACCAAAAAGAAGTGTATGATCATGAAGATTTTATTCTAGTTATCTAGTATTATATATTGATCATCTCCAATACATCAAATATCATCCAACACCAACCCCACAAATGGAATATCCAAGTGTCAACTACTCTAAACCATCCAAACCATCCGAAAAACATCCAAGGATGGTATCTCCAAATTTCATATGTAAAGGCCAAATGATAGTGGACCAATGTAGCAAGGGTATCCACATTAGAATAATGATAACATCATATAAAATATTTGGACCATACACAATGCAATAAAGGATGCTATCTATTCATTATCTCTAAAAATCAATCAAAGGATGACATCTCAATTATTTTAACCCATAGATCATCAAATGATGTAAAGATAGATAGAAGTCTTGACACATAATATCAAACCATCATATCAATCCACAAACCAACCAAAACATGAAATGTCATCAACAAAGATAATAAGGATGAAAATAATCTCCAAAAGTAGCCAAGGATAGTACCACATTCCAATTAAGGATCATAAACAAAATCATCATATGGTGTAACCCAAACATGAGAGACACTTCACACTAATGTATGACTATATCTTAAACATTATACCATTTTATTCCATATAGTTTTAATTGCAACATATATTGAATGATTGTAAGTTGGTTTTAAAATTAACATGAAGGAAACATTAAATATGATCATATTTAAATATTTCCATACAAGCATAAAATTTATTTTTGATATAATAACATGGGCTAAAATTGTACACATAAATATTATCACTATAAAATGTGTGTGTGTGCATGCATGAGTGTGTGTGTGCATGCATATATGAATATGCATGCATGTGTGTGTGTGTGTGTGTGTGTGTGTGTGTGTGTGTGTGTGTGTGTGTGTGTGTGTGTGTGTGTGTGTGTGTGTGTGTGTGTGTGTGTGTGTGTGTGTGTGTGTGTGTGTGTGTGTGTGTGTGTGTGTGAACATGTTCACGTGCGTGTGTGTACATGTACATGTGAATATATGTACATGCACACACTTGTGTGTGCATGTGTGTGTGTGTGTGTGTGTGTGTGTGTGTGTGTGTGTGTGTGTGTGTGTGTGTGTGTGTGTGTGTGTGTGTGTGTGTGTGTGTGTGTGTGTGTGTGTGTGTGTGTGTGTTGTGTGTGTGTGTGTGTGTGTGTGTGTGTGTGTGTGTGTGTGTGTGTGTGAGTGTGTGCATAAAATCCATAAATAAATGAAAAATAAGTACATAATATAATTTTAGGTGAATTCTATACATGTATACAATGCCAAAAACACATACATTTCCATATAAGCATACAAAAAATTAAATCATCCAAGACATATCCTGCTCTTCAAAAAGCCACTCTCTCTTTGATTTCCTTAAAGAATACTCTTCCTTGGATTTATTTCTCATAGATAAATTTCCAACAAATGTATTGTGTTAATCCAACATCTGACAATGAGTATTTTTATGCTCATAGCTCACTTATAGTTGAACCTATTCTTATACAAATATTATTAGAAACATTACATACTAGACATGCAACCAAGTTTAGAAATTAATTTTAAATTGATCTAAAAATTATTTAAATATGCGCTTACCAAAATATTGTGGTCACACTAAATTTGAATTTGACACTCAACAAGGTCAATGACAGGTTGAGTTGCATGCACATGAGTGTGAAAGGAAGAAACAACATGAGGAGGTGCCCTGCTAATCATTTGGATGGGACTATTAGATGTAAGCAGACAAACTTGTGTACATAATACATTCACATAAGTTATATTTTCCCAAGTATAGAGTTAAATTATTAAAACAAATATATATTTAAAATTCAAAATTAAAAGTTGCCATGCCTCAAAGAGTGGCTATGTAGATGAAATCACATCAATAATGGCTATGTTTATTTCTACTCGTATAGATGGAGGAGTTTCCATTGTGGTCATCGACTAAAAAAAGTATGATTGTTAGTTGAGCATATTTATATAAATAAATACATGTACATGTAGTATAATATTAATAAAAAATTACCTCCATATATGTATACATTGGCTGAGTAACATCAACAAATGTAGTAGTATATGACCCATAAACTAGTTGTGAAGATGATAGTACCATCTCTTCCTATAACATAAAAAATTACATATATATTATTGAATTTATATTCAAATTAATTGTTACATTTTAAATATAAATATATTTTAAATTTAACATGTCAAATATATAAGATACTTGCATATGTGTAGTTGATGTTTGCACACCAAATGTATTTGCCAAAAACTCATCGGTCAAAATGATAGCATCTAAGACCTCAAAAGTACCTCCATCATCATTTAAAGGTCCAGTGCATATAACACCACAAGATCTCTAAGGGTGTGGTTAGGCATGCACACTATGTGGGATATCCCTATGCCCACCCTTTCTAGCATCAATCTTGGAAAACTTACTCGTATGCGAAATGAATGTGTCAGTAAGTGCATGAAGAACATACAAAGTGTCAATATTGAAAACCTCTTTAACTGTAAAGGGGATCTCATGTTGAAGTAAATTTTAGATAATGACTCTTACAAGCTAATTAGATTCATGACATGCACCTAGTTTATCTTACACAAAGCCTTTTATTTGAATCTGAAACTCAGAGTAGTCAAAATAATTAAGAATTTCATTGAGGATAAACTCAAAATAGAGTTTATTTAAAAAAAATGGAGCCTCATGGTTGTTATAAGGTGGTGATCAAAGACCATCCACCATCAATCCCAAAAATTATTTCTTATCAAATTATGTTGGCATCAGTGGATTGGGAACCATTTTGATGTTATAGAAAAGGTGCATTGGTTGATGGATTAATGAGTAATGCACAAAATTGGTCTTTTTTATTTCCTTGTCCTTCACATCACATGCTGAAATTTTTTTAGCATAGTAAGTTTGACATCTCTCTCTATAAGTTTCTTGTCTATAAATTTGACTCGTTATTGAGATAATTTGGCCTAAAAATGACTCTAAGGTATTAGTCAAATATGTATGGTGGTTGTTAGTTGAATGGGGGTAATTTTATTTTCAATTTATATTTTTTATTTGACTAAAATGTTCAGTTAAATCCACCTGATTACTTGGGGGGTCTTATGGAATTATAGGAGGTCTAAGATGGTTAGCAAGATTAGGAGGCGGGTTAAGATAATTAGGAGGGTTGGGAGGGTCTTGTATATCACTTGAATGGGATGTTCAAACAAAAAAATTGGTTTTAACAAAAAAAATGCAAATAAAATATAATTACTAAAATTTCATGTTAATAATAATGATTATTTCTTGCTTACTTCCCCTCCATGGCCGCCTTTTTGATTTTTCAACCTAACATGTAATTATGGTGTTATTTATCTTTATGGAAACAAATCTTGAACACAGTTCCAAACTTGAGGGCAGAGAAGAAATGCTTGAGGGTAAAGTGACTATTTTTCCATTTAGACATAGGTTTACTATTTTTATGTTTAGCCAATATAACACATATACATGATAATGCTTATATGTTTATTAGATTTTAAAATACATACATGTAATAAGGCATACATGTTATGGCTCGATAAAAATGGATTGATATTAACCAAGCCTTATTTTAGATAACACATACACATTATTAATATAACATATATACATTAATGCAATAACACATACACGTTATGAAAAATTCCACATAAGTATCCCCCAACTCTATGCACTTACCTCTCTATGTTATAGTGGATTATAAATATCAAGGATATTTATTGTAAAGCTAATCATAATTCTTCATAAAGGAATCCATGAAGTGAGAAGGTCATACTACAATACTCAAGCATCAAACATCATCCTTACATGAACTTGGGCCCCACATATCACAATTTATTTAGTGAATATGCTTAGAGAGCCTCATACAACCTAGATTAAGACCCTTTGACCATAAAAAACTATCAATGAATGGGAAACATCTCCAAACATCACTTACCACATCCATATGTAGAGTGAGGTTTGGGAGACCAACCTAGTCACCGCTTTAATTGAGTAGATCAGTGGGTTGTTAATTGCTTTGCACACCCTTATTTACTAGCATAGCCTTGTGGTTTGCCTATTCTTATTTGTGTTTTGTAGAGACCCATGTTATTTTCAAACCTTAAGATAAAAAATAAATTAATCCCAACTAACAATCTAAAATTTATCAACACATAAACATCCCTTTAACTAGACACACATTCCTAAATCCAATCCCCAACAAGTCATAAATATAAACATCATAATCATATCAATCCACACAACTACATCAAGACAATACATATCACACCTCATCATAAACCATCAATCTAAAATAAGCTTGTTAGAGTCCAAAAAAGCCTAGTCAAGTTTGACACACCCTACATCCATCACCCCAATCATATAAGTCTAAAATACCTAAACCACTAGCTTGTTTTAATTCATGCCATAACAAAAATCCTTATCACACCATCATCACCAACATCCAAACTTATCATGATTTAAATCCTAGACTTGATCAAGATTTAAAACCCTATCAAACATATGATTAAACAATCCAACCTCTATTTAAAATCCAAATCAACATCCCTTACATTCACCTAAATCACACCTTATCCACCCTCAACCCCATAATACATCTATTAATCACACCTTAATTCATAATCAAACATGACATAAACACACCCTTATTTAAGCATGCATTCCTAATCTAACCCCCACAAGCCATAATCGAAACACCTAATCTAAGCCAACTCCAATCCAAATTTCATATTGTCAAATCCAAAGCCTAAGGTTGTAAAAACACACCCAAATATAATCGATCCTGATGATACCATAAACTTGTTTTGATACCTATTACAACAATCCTTCTATCACACCTCATCATAAAACACCAACCTTAACATCTAATCTTAGTTTGATAAATTCCTAAAACCTTGTCAAGTTTAAATCACCTCATCAACCAATCCAAACATCCAATATCTAATCCAATCATCTGCTTAGTCCAATATGATATCTATTTTATCCAACTAAACTTGAATCATTTGAGCTAACTTATGATGTAATCAATCGTAAAATAATTAAATATACATGTACAATTACTTACACCCTATAATATAATCATTTGAGCTAGTCAGAACCTAGCCAACATCTATATAATGTAATCAATTGTAAAACAATAAAATATACACATACAATTACTTACACCCTATAATATAATCATTTGAGCTAGTTAGAACCTAGCCAACATCTATAAATCAAATAATCATCCAAAGTAACCATAATCCAATGAATCCAAACATCAATCCAACAAACTTTTCTAAGCTCTTCATTTATCAATGTCCAAAGGTTAACCATACTCTAATCAATCCAAACCAAGCTAGATCACATCCTAAATCAATCAAATTTTCTCAATTTCATCAAAATATCCATTAATATGACATCAAAAATATAATATCTACATATAAAAATGATCCACACCCAAAAACATCAAATCAAACTTGAATCAATCTAAGCAAGATCACATCAATCATGCATAACCCATATCAAACAATACAAAATCCAAATCTAGTCCACCTCATCCAAACATCCAATAATCATATCTAAATATTTCTATTTAATCCCTCACACATATCAATTGGGGCTGATGAATCACAAAATCCATCCTTTATCCCATCTTAATTAATGGTTCCCAAAACATATTTGGAGATATCCCAATTTGAATAATAAATTTTTAAAAATAAGGATGTCATCCTATTATGGCTCCTAGAAATGGGGGCCTGACTTCCTACATATTTAAATCCCATGAATCTAAGTTTTATCACAAGCAAGAATAATCAGACCCATCCACATATAAATTAGATTAATTATATCTCTATGGTATCCAATCAAAATCAAACTTTATGTCCACCAATTACAATTTTAGTAATGACATTCTTTATCATACTCGCAAAGGGAAACCTATCCTAGCATCCCTATTCTATACCAGTTCGGCCCTTGAGCCACATCAAATACCATCATATAGTTATATCCTATCATATCTATGCCAGTGATAATCAAATGATATAGAATCAAATTATTCCACATCCAAATAAAGCTTTGAATATAGATAATATATTCATCTCAATGAATCCTTAGAAGCCATCTTTCACTAATTACTTGCAAAAAATATAGTTACATATCTGTGCACCAAGCCTTTCGATCCTACCAAACCTATGCACACTTGGTATAGAGAGAGTGAATATTGTTAGTAAAAAAAAGTCTAAGGACATTTCGGTGGATGCAAAAATTTGGAAGACAAAAAGAGTTCCAAAATGAAAAACACAAATTTTCATTTGCAGAGAGTATACACCCTTAAAAAAAAAACCAAACCTATGTTGCCTTGACATGGTGCCAAGGTAAAAGGGTGTATGCCCTTTGTGGGTTATAAAGGGTGTATTCCATTATAAAATTTCATTTATACCTAAAACCTTAATTTTATTCTTAGAGACAAGCACTAGAATTTTGGAAGGAAACTAGAAAAGGGCATGTGTGCTTTAGCGTTCCTTACAACCGGACAAAGTGATTGTGCATTTTGATCATAATCTCAAGTAAGTTTTTTATTAAATTTTGATTTCAGGGATTATATTTATATATATTCTAAATTTTTATGTATTTAAATTAAATTTTAATTTCACTCACATTACCTGAATAAAATTTCTATTTTTATAAATATAAATACAAAATTTGACAAACCCATTGCCTGAAGAAAATGCCAAATAAAACCATGATAAAACCCCCAAAATTTTGAATTCATAGAAAAAGACACTCAATTATATGGAAAACATAATTCAAAGTGTAAATAATTAGAAATTATTATTAATAGTTTACGTGACTCTTGAAGTCATAGTGCACGCCACTCACCACTACATTGGAGGCCATTTTCAACGAAGTGGGAAATGTCAATTCCCAACTTGATGCAATGTTGAATGAAAGAGAGGTTTTAGAATAATATTATAATGATAAATTATCATATGAGGATGTTAAAAAAAGATAACAAAATAAGTGTGTGATTTGTTTCTTAATCTTGGAACTAATGAACCACCACTAACGAGTTGTAAACACATTAGCATCGATTGGTGTGTTCATGCGAAGATTAAAAATAAATTTTTGGATAGGTGGTGGATGGTGTTTGATGATCCTACATGAAATAATACTGAGGTTCCATTATATTTTTTGATAAAACTTTATTGTGATTTTGTTTTACAAGAAATATCAAATTATTTTGACATGAAGGCCTCCCAAAATAGGGAAGGTGGGTCCTCATTTAATAGATCTGTGCTAGGTAAGACCAAAACTATACAAAATGAGTTCAAATAAATATAAGGAAAATAAAAAATAGTTATATCCCCAAAATTTTTCATAATAATACATAAATGAACATCCTTGAGGTAGTTACTAGTCTCACATAGGTTATGATTGACCACGAGATGTATTCACTAAGGAGTTATACACAAGCTACAAGAGATGACACATCTAGTACTATACCTCTTACTATTGGTGTTATTATCCATCCTAATAGTGATGGAATAGTTATAATTCATCCTATATTTCCTAATAGTACCTGAAAAAATTACTCTCTCATGAAAATGTAGGAGTTGACAATTTGTCTTTAACCCTCATAGTTCACCTGCAATGATTGCATAATTTTTTTTCCATTTTTACCCTTAAGAAAAAAATGTTTATCTTTAGGGATTTTATGTTTGGTTGTAATTTTCAACTCCAAGTCTTGATAGAGTATATATGAAGGCCATTATTGTTTAAAATCCCAAGTTCATTTATTTAGTGTGCAATTAAAAAATACTCATTTTACTGACCAATGTTTGGTCCTTAAAGTGGCCTTTAGTTGCGAGAGAAAATGTGTTGCCATTTCTCTATTTTTTCAAGTGGAAGATAATCCTCTAAAATTTCCATAGAGGAATCTCCCATGAAATTTTAGGAGGTGATGGTTCACCTCTATCCCTTACGGTTCACCTGTAATAATTATGCAAATTTTGATTCATTTTTGTTATTAAAAATGACAAGGTTATTTTTTGGGATGGATCTGGTCAACTACAAGTTTTTATTTTGGGGCTTGACATAACACTAAATTAAGACCAATCCTATGTTTATATGCCCATATAGACTTTTCAGGAAGATAGTTCATCAATTGGGAGTGTAAGTCAAAAGATACATATTTTACTAACCAACTTTTGTTTGCTAAAGCAAGATTTGGATGTGAGAGAAAACATGATATGGTTTCTATATCATTTTTAGTGGTATATAATCCTCCTAATATTCCTTAAAAAAATTTACCATACAGGTTTAGGAGATAACAATTTGTCTCTAACCCTTAAGATTTACCTGTAATGGTTACATAAATTTTGTTCCATTTTTGTTCTTATGAACAAGAATATTCTCTTCATGGATGCATTCATACAGATATAATTTTTGAATCTAATACCTAAGGTAGCATATAAAAATTCCATTCCTACATTTATACATACATTTGAATGTGTTTTTCAAGACACTTCATCTATTGGGCACATGAGTTAAAAGATACACATTATACTGACCAAATTTTCATCCCTAAAGTGATATTTATTTTCAAGAGAAATTTTTTCACAATTTATCCATAATTTAAAAGGGAATATAATCCTACAAGGTGTTTTAATATGACTTTATCATGTAATTATATGAGCTAATGGTTCATCTCTGCCTGTCACAATTCACCTGTAATGCTTTCCTATTTTTTTTTTGTTTTTGCCCTTAAGAATGACAAGATTGTATTTTGGGATGAATCTAACCAATTGAAAGTTTTTAATCCAAGTTTTTAAGGAATTTTTATGAATACCATTCATGTTTTTATACACCCATCTATATTAATTTGTAAAGATAGTTTGTCAATTGAGAATGGGAGTCAAAAGATACGTATTCTATTGATGAATGTTTGGTCCCTAAAAAATGATTTAGATATGAGTAAATATGCAATTATTTATCCATAATCACAAGTGGAATATAATGATATATGAGGTCCTTATGGGAATCTCCCATGGAACTATTTGATTTAATGGTTCATCTCTACCCATCATGGTTCACATGTAATGTCTACCCAAAGTTCATTCTATTTTTTACCTTAAGAATGAAAAGATTATATTTGGGGATGAATTCATCAATTGAAAGTTTTGACTCAAAGGTTTTATAGAGTTCACATGAAGGCCATTATGGTGTTTATATGTCCATATGGACGTGTCCACAAAGAGGTTCATCGATTAGGCCCTGAGTTAAAATATATACATTTTATTAATGAAAAATTGATCCCTAAAGTGAGATTTGGATAAGAGATAAAGCATGTAACCATTTATAAATTTTCATTATAGTAAGATAATCCTAAAAAGGGTCCATATAAGACTCACCTATGCCATTTTAAGAGTTGATGGTTCCTCTCTACTTGTCACAATTTGCCTGCAACGTTTGTTCCATTTTTACCATTAAGAAAAATAATATTCTCTTCAAGATGCATTAAACCACCTATTTTTTTTGAATTTGGGGATAAATGAGCATGGAAAAATTAAATTACTACATTTAAACACTCATATAGATGTTTCCACAAAGATAGTTCATTGATTGGGTTGCGAGTCAAAAGATATACATTCTACTAACAAACGTTTGGTCTTTAAAGTAATATTTGGCTATGAGAGAAAACATGTCGTTAATTTTCCATATTCACATTCAGAAGATAATAATATATGGGATACTCAAAGGCATAACCTATGCAAGTTTATAATCTAAAGGTTAATCTTGACCCATCACGATTTAATTGTAATGTCTGCTCAAAGTTTATTCCATTTTTCACTTAAAATGACAAGATTTTCTTTTGGATGCATCTAGCCACTTGAATGTTTTGAATAGAGGTCCTAATAGAGTATTAAAAAAGGTAATTCCTAAGTTATTATGCACATATTATTGTATTTTAAAATTTATTTTGTTGATTGGGCATGCAAATCAAAATTTATGTGTTTTAATGACCAAATTTTAGTTGTTAAAGTGAGATTTAGCTGTGAGATAAAATGCACCTCCATTTATCCATCATCTCAAGGGGAACATAATATTTTATGGATACTTATAGGACTTTAATTTTAAAATTTATGAGGTGATAACTTGTATTTACCCATCATAGTTTGATTTCAATGCTTGTCCAAAGTTTATTCCATTTTTGCCTTTAAGAATGACAAGATTCTATTTGGGGATGTGGTTGGTTATTTGAAAGCTTAGAATCTAGGGCCCTATAGATCATGGAACAAGGACATTTATGCATTAGTACACCATTAATATGTGATTTCAAATATGGTTCATCTATTTTGGATGTGATTCAAAAGATACACATTGTATTAAGTAACTTTCAGTGTCTAAAGTGAGATTTAGATGCAAGAGAAAACATGCCACCATTTATCCATCATCATAAGGGATGAGAATCATCTAGGGGTTTATTATAGGACTCACCTATGAAATAATATGAGCTAATAGTTCATATCTAACTTTCATAGTTCACATTCCATTCTGACCCAAAGTTTGTTCCTTTTTACCCTTAAGAATGATAAGATTCTCTTTGGGTATGTGTCTAGTCACCTAAATTTTTTAAATCAGGGGATTGATAGAGGGTAAATGAAGACAAAAACTAAATTTATATGCCAATTGGAAGGGAAATATAGACTAATTATAATGCTTGATTCATATTAAGTATGGGTAAAGGTGTGTGTGTGTGTGATATTTAAAATTTATATAATAATGTATGATTATCCAATAAAGATATCATGTTTTTGTTTCCTTTTTAATTTATTATGTGTGTGTTTCCTTTAAAAAAATACTATATCCACAAGAAAGTTAAGTTTAAATTCACTTATCCCTTTGATTCTTGTTTGCTTTAATGAATCATACATTATAATTAGTCTAGAATGGCCTTATAGATTGGTGTATAAATTTAATATTGGTATTCATTTACCCTCTATCAGTCCCCTGATTCAAAACTTTCAAGTCACTAGACACATCCTCAAATATAATCTTATCATTCTTAAGGGTAAAAAAGGAAGAAACTTTGTGACAACATGACATGTGAATTATGAAAGTTAGAGATGAAATATTAGCTCACATGTTTACATATGTGACTCCTCTGAGACCCCCCAAGAGGATTTCCATCCCTTATGATGATGGATAAATGGTGGAATGTTTTATCTTACATTTAAATCTCACTTGAGAGACCAAAAGTTACTTAATAAAATGAGTATCTTTTGAATCACATCCACAATCAATGAACCATATTTGACAACACATATAAATGGTGTATACATGATTAAATGTCATTATTACATACTCTATATGGCCCTAGAGTCTAAAATTTCAAGAAACCAAACACATCCCTAAATAGAATCTTTTCATTCTTAAAGGCAAAAATGGAATAAAATTTGGACATGCATTATAGGCAAACCATGATGGCTAAAGACAAGCTGTCACCTTATAAAGTTTCAAAGTAAACTCCTTTAAGGACCCCATAAAATATTCTCTTCCCCTTGAGACAATGGATTAATGGAGGTACATTTTATCTCATAACTAAATCTCACTTTAGCAACTAAAAGTTGGTCAATAAAATGCATATATTTTGAATCACATGCCTAATCAACAAACCATATTTGAAAACACAATATAATATATGCATAAGAATTTAGGAATGGCCTTTTTTAATACTCCATCTGGACCTAGATTCAAAACTTTAAAGTGGCTAGATACATCCAAAAGAAAATCTTGTCATTTTAAAGCAAAAAATGGAATGAACTTTGGGCAAACATTATAGGTGGATTGTGATGGGTCGAGATTAACCTTCTGATTATACACTTGCATATGTGAGTCCTTTGAGTATCCCCTATATGATTATCTTCCCAATGTGACTATGGATAATCAATGACATGTTTTCTCTTGTACCCAAATATCACTTTAAGGGCCAAAAGTTTGTTAATAGAATGTATATCTTTTGACTCGCACACCCAATTGACAAACCATCTTTGTGGACACATCTGTATGAGTGTATAAATGTAATAATTTAATTTTTTACATGCTTAATTTGGCCCTATAGTCAAAAAATTTAGGTTTTTTAATGCATATCAAAGAGAATCTTATTGTCCTTAAGGGCAAACATGGAACAAACTTAGACAAATGTTATAGACAAACGTTACATGACATTATAATATTTTATAGGTTGTTTTCTTCTTGTTTACTTTGATGACATTATTCACACACTTTGATGATGTTATTCACACTTTTATAGGTACACAAAAGTTATAAAGAAAGTATGTGTATCAAAATTATGCCATAATGACATATAAAATGGGCCATATCGACATACAATATAAACCATATAGATATAAAAAATGAAACATATAGGCATACATATTTGGCCATGTAAGCATACAATATGGACCTATTAATCTAATTTTTTTTTACATATTGGTATGTACAAAATAAATTATGTCTACAATTACACTTATCACTACAACTAACTCTCCTGCTACTCAGTGCCTCCAAATAAATTTTGCCTCATCACCATAGATGCAGAACCTAGGGTGATGGCTGTACTATTAGGGGGGGGCAGACTCTCCATTTAGCTTGTGAAGGATAAAATTTTTGTGACACAACCTCAGAAAATGGTTTTGGATGTACAACATAAAAATTATAAATTAATGCATTAAAATGATATATTAAAAATGATAGAGTTGTCAAGAATAAAATTTTGCAATAAGGTGATTATGAACTCATTGAATGGAACCTAAAGGGGTCCTTCGGGATATGTGACATTTAATATATAAGTGACGATGAATATTATTAATAATAAATATAATGTTTGATATATGTGTATAAAAATATAAATATGATGTAGAGTATCATTTCTTGAATTTAAAAAAGATAATTTAACTATTTGTGTTATCACCAACCTTTGTCTTTGAATTAAGAATTGTTGGGGAGATACTGCATCTTGGGACATAAATTCCACATCAATCACATGATTCTACAAGCAAAATAAGGTATCCATAACATATCTCATCATTTTTAAAAACAAAAAATGAAAGAGTTAAATTATGAATCAATTAAAAGTAAGCCTAACTTAACACAATTTTAAATTATTCCTTCTACATAAAGAGAGATAGAAAATAGTAGGGAACTATAATGTTAACTGTAATGTTATCATCAAATAATATTATTATATATGGGGTAATAATAGTGCCTTTCATTTAATATATGCAAATAAATAACAAAATATAAAAATTACAACTTACTAATTACTTTCCCAATCTAAGTGAAGGGCATTACAGTGCTAATCACAACCTCAACAATAGAATCCAAAATAGGTGGGGAAATTAAAATATTGGTTATCATCTATACAAAAAAAACATGAAATAATTCAAATATTAATCAATTAATTAAAAATAAATTAAAATATAAAATTACAATTCCTTTACATGTACATAAACAAACTATAATTAATTACATATGTGAATATATATGGTGAAATAGGTAAGTCTCTCATATCTAACTATGTGTTCACCTGAGGTGGTGAAGCAAGTGAAATTGGCATATAATATTTCATACTAGTGTAATTAGGTGTTAAATTAATAATAAATGGAATATACTATTGTGTACTAGTGTCGAAAGGTGCTGAAGTAACCATATATGGCTTATATTATTATGTACTAATGTCTAGTACAATTGTGTGTATAATATATGTGGATGTGCCTATTAGATTTAAAAATGTAACCCATGCATGTATAATCTAAACATGTAGTCAATTCAACTTCTTCCCACATGATTTAAAATGATGTACATGAACTATACAAAGCCCGCTAACTATGCCACCACATGAAGCACCAAATACTATGAGGGACACTACTAGATGTGCCACCACTTGTAGCTTATTTACAACTCCTCGGTGTATGCATCCCAAGTTAAAATATAACTTATGTGTTACTAATAATTTACATAAGGGTATACATATGTGTAATAAGATGAAATTTTTTGGGGATGGAATTATGTGTTAATGTCCTTGTATTTTAATGTTAGTGGTTTTGGTGGATTTGGTCCCACTTGGCACTAGGGCTATTAAATTAGGACCCAAATCGCCTACCTTAGGAGGCCTTCATTTTAAAACAATTAAGTATTTTTTATATAACAAACTTGTTGATGGGTTGTTTGGCATGGATCACCAATTCTAGGTTGGGTGCAAGCACCCCAAGCCTTTCCTCAAAAGGAAACAAGAAATGCTTCCCCCAAGGTCTCTTTCACCAGGTCATGGCATATTAGATACCTCAAATACCATTGAGTTTACTATTATAGTCAAGTGGAATTTTTTTGTTCTAGAGTATGTTTAGATAAATGATGGATGATGAAGGTATTATGGTTTGTTTCTCAGGAAATCAATACAAGTGGATTTAACATGAAAATACAATTGATTTAAAATATGCCCATCACATACAAATTTAACAATGCATAAACAATGATAAATAAGGGTTTGAAATCAAAATGAAACTCGTATGCATGGATTGAATTTATATTTAACCTACCTACTCTAATAGATTTATAAAAAAGAGTAAAAGATGAGAGAAAATAAGAAAATTGAGCCTATTTTGCACCAAATGAAGGTCTGATTTTCCTGATTGAATAGAACCCACAAAATTAATCTTACAATTGGATAATATTCACATAACCAAAAATTAAGAGAATGAAAGATTCTAAGGATAAAATAACTAGGAAGAACACAAATATCATATACACATGCAAGAAAATGAACAAAACCTTCCACAACTACTAGTAAAATATGTTTACTTCAAAAACAAAGTGTTTGGGTCGATTACAATTCGTTGAATATAAATCAATGCCTCAAGAAATTACTACCCACAAAATATAACTAATAAAATATGAAAATACATAAATAAAATGGTGTTTGGTCCTCTTTTATATATATTAACTAAAAATGAACTAGCCCTTTACAAAGCCAATTAGTTAGATTTTTATAACATTTCAGATCTGTTGACTAAAATGAGACTCTTTAAAATTCATTGCAGTCATTAATGAGATCCATCCATTAGGTATTAAAGAGGAAAGTTTTCCCACTAGGTCCTTATATGCCACAATAAATTTATGGTGGTGGCTATTTGTAACAAAACACATCAGGAATAGTACATGCCCTCTTATTTGAGCTAACAACAACATAATTACACCATGAAAATGTGAATAGGTTTCAAGTTGTGCACTTATGCTAGTCAAGCCTTATATCATTTTGAAGAGAGTGTAAATATATTTCCAACATAGCAAATGACATGTGAAATAAAGTAACCATTCAAAAGTTATGGTTGAAAAACCATTCAACACTTTGATTCTTTGTGAACCATGTTGCATGTATATTTATTCCTCATGATTTGGAACATGTTTTATCCATATTAAGTGAGGAAGGTGAGATTTTTAATTTACTTATATCCAAGTGGGTGCATCCCCCTTCTCACCCAATATTATAAAAGTGAAACAATAAATGTCACAATTACCAAATATACGTAAAATTGAAATAAATCAACATTTAAAAGTAATGTGATTAAATCATGATATAAATTTCCTTATATGTGACCCATAACACCATGAGGTCATTGACGTAAACTTATCAATTCCATTGACAATTCAAAAAATGGAGCTTTGACATGAGAGTTATGGGTGAAAACAAGTATTCATGTAGTTTAGCACTTGAGTGGGAAATTTCAAATAAATATTAATTTTATTAAAAAAAACTAAAAAAAATAACATGTTAAATCACCTACAACTTTCAAACTCAGGAATAAATCCATTCAATCCTTTCAAACTTTGTATGCACACCCATCACAAGGTTTACATGAGTTCCATGCTTAGACCCTTGTGTCAAAATTTTGTGCTCGACCCTTGTGAAGAACTTTTATGCCCAACTCTTGTGCTGAAATTTTACACCTAACTATTATTATAGAATTTTGCACCCAATTTCTGTGCCAAGATTTAAATCCCAAATCTTGTGCCATACTTTTGTGCCTAATTTTTGTGCTAGAATTCTATGGTCAAACATCCTCTTACAAAAATGGAGGTCAAGAACTCATTTTTGAGAGAAGTGTTATACATGAAAGTTTGTCCCACAAACTCATTGGACATCATGAGATGGAATATAGGACCCAAAAGTGCATGAAAACCAAAATATGTGAATATGATGACCATATGCATGATAAAACAACCAACCACACAAAAGCAAGGTGAGACCCAATTGGACTATAGCAAGTGAGACCATAATTGAAGCAAAGAGAGGTACCCTGCTTTCCATATAAATTAGGGCATGTTATGTGAGAAACAACACATGGAGACTTTGATGAAAGATACTTTTATGTATTTTGAAATTAAATAAACATGTCTATAGACCTAGAATATCTTGTTGATACGATACATGGAACATGAATAAGTTCATAAAAGGGTAAGAAAGGAATGAATATAAGATGAAATATGATACATTGACTAGTGTGTGCATGTGCATTCATTCACTTTTAAGGACTTCAAAAAGACCAATTAATAAAACCTAGATCATTGAGCTAGTGAATTGTACCCAGAGACAATTATTTGGACATTATTTTGCTACTAGCTAGGAGTCTATAACCCTGATAGAGATATCTCTGATACCACTCAAGGCCTTGATATACTTCCAACCAAGCATCCATAGCCCTAGTAGAGATTGCTTGAATCACCCATAAATTAAGTTTTTTAGATAATAGATTTTATTTTCGCTATCTTTTTTTATCATCTCAATTATGGGTTAGGGACCATCATAGTGATCAAGAGGTAAAATTATAGATTTTTCATTCTAAACATTGACTATAGCAGTTTCATCTAAGCAAACACAAATAATTAAAATGTATTTTTGTGTGAGGCTTTGAGATAATATCTTCAAAATTTAAAAAAATTACTTGAACTTAATAAATCATAAAAAAATCCATAACACATGTGTATACACATAATATTTTCAAACTTTTATTGATTACTGACACTTTGTATCTTGTAGGAACCCATTGAGTCTCAATCTCTCTTATTGCATGCCTTAAGGGGTGCATCGAGAAGGGGGTGGGCAGAACTTTGGTGCTTCATAAGAGTTTTGTCCCTTTTTCCACTTACCAAATACACACTTTTATCCTAAAACCATTTACCCTAAGATTAGTGTTCTTAGTCTTACCCATTTCAAACATTTGTCATGCTTTATCCTCCTTTTTATTGCCTTAACCCCCTTTCACTAGTTGATTGTACTAGGTCTACTGGGTCGAACTTGTATATTTTTTAGCCTCTGATTACTATACAAGGTTGACGAGGTCAAATTTTTACTTTTTAAGGTATTTTTCACTTTGATTTTTGTTATCCCTTTGACCAACCTAGCTCGGGACCTAGTGATTTATCTCCCAAAAACATATAGGGTCGACTAGGTTGACCCTGTACAATTGACATATTCAGAAGGATTTAGGGAAAGATATACCTATATATACCAATTCATTTATAACTATTTGATAAGAAATAAGTGAATAATAATAAGTGTGAATGAACATCTGCTTATTGACCATTCTACTTGAGAAATAAAGCTTAGGGTTCTATACTTTTGTGGAGATACGGATCTTATCTTGTGGAGAATTATTTTGGATGCATATATAGGTTGTGTATCTTATAGATGATTTTTATTTGTTATACTTACATAGCAAAACAATCTCTTATGAAGCGCCTTAGACAAGGGAGAGATTGAGGCTCGCCAAGTTCATCTTCAAGGTAAGTATTCCTAACTTCATTTCTCCTTTGTAAGAGTAGATAGATAATGTAGTTGTGCTTCTCTTCCATGAATTAGGATTATATATACATTGATGTGAGTATATTTATTATATGCATGTTTAGTTTAGTTTTTTAAATTTCTAACCCCCACTTTGTGCCACAAATTTTGGTGAGCACTAGATTAGATTTACTTTATTGTTTTTCAAAATAGAGTGAACATTAAACTTAGGATTTTTTTAGGGTTGTTGCATGATTATGTTAGACTATATGATTTTGAACCCTTCATAACATGGTTTATTGTGACAAGTGATCCCCTAATTGGGTCTAGCAGATCCCCATATTGGTCATGCTCCCACTTAACAAATGTATTCCCAATCAAAAGTGTAGGTATGCTCTATCTTCTCTGAGTCAGGATTGATTTATAGACATGATGCATTTATAATTACATACATTCTAGTGAATCCAACATGAAATAAAACTTACATGATTTATTTCATTCTTTCATTGTTTATTATTATTATTTTTATCATATATTTACCATACTGGGTCAACTGCATTGACTCAGCACTAACTTATGTGTGTAAGTTTTTAGCTATAGGCTATTGGATCGACTTAGATGACCCAATACATGTTTTTAGCTTTTTAGACTTCTAGTATAGACTACTAGGTCAACCTAATCAACCTTATACATTTTTATACATCAGGTTCAACATATTAGGTTGACCGAACCTATGCATTCTAGACACTCACCAATAGGTTTATGCAAAGTTTGATCGACCTAGTCGACCCAGTTAATAGAATTTTAAAGAATACATTAAGGTTCTTAAACAACAATATTCATTCTCTACATCTATAATTCACCAAGGTTAATTTTTATCTCTTTGTATCTTTATTTACAGTCTTTTCTTTTATAGTTTGCAATCTTTAAAACTGGCCCTACACAACCAACTAAATTGAACTTGTCGACCTAGTTCTATGTTCTATGTGCTTTTTGGATAACTAGGTTGACTCTGATGACCCTGTTAATTTTTAGACCTTGCTTCCATAGTATAAGATCGACCCCATTGACCTTGTTCTATATTTTTTGCATACACTATTGACTATATCAACATTGTACCATGTTTCAAAGTTGAAATTAACCTTAAATGCTAGTAATTACTTCACACTTTATTTTCTTATTGCTTGCATGATTATAATAGACCACATAACTTAATTAAGTGGTTTTTAATTAATATTTTAGTTTCACTATTTTCTATTTTATGCATACATGAAAAAATCACAAAATCTAAATAAACATTTTAACATTTGACTACCCAAGGCCAACCTACTTGTATTTCATCACCAAGGGGGAGTCGACTTGATATTATGGTCAAGTATAAATCATGGTTAATGGTATATTATGTCTAATCACCCAACACCATTATCATTATGGTGTGTGAAGTGAAGGGGTAATCCCCAATACCAAGCCTATATCATTACCACTATAGATCCCTTTCAACCCAAACTACCTGAAACCATCCTTAGATTGCTTTCTAGTTTTTTGCTTACACCCAACTTCCCATCACATTTAAAATCATATCTAATAATATAATAAAAAATCATGTTGACTAATTAGTTAGCTCTTTACTTTCCAAGTTTATTGATTGTTTTTTTCTCAATTGTATTTTGTATTACAAAAACTTGCATTAGCCAACATTGGTGTAAGGTTTTGTGTTGTGTTCTTAAATTGAATTGGCCAACGTTAATCTAATTGACTATTTGTTTCCATTTTGGTAATTATTTTCAAATCACTTTCAAAATTTATCTTGTTTTAGTTCACAAATTTGTTATAGGTTTCTTAATTTTCCCTTTCTACTGTACTGAATCAACCCAGTAGACCCTATACCTTTTTCTAGACTCTGTTAATTATACTAGATCAACCCAGTCAACCTTGTACTATTTGCAAGCCTTGTCTTCTCTTTTTATAGCCTTTGTTCACTATACTAGATCAACCCAAATGACCTTGTACTATTTATAGACCCAATTTTTGTGTTAGGTTGACCCAATCAATGCTATACTATTTTAGTCATTTCATATTTTCTTAATTTCTCATCTCTCTTTCTTTCCTTTCATCATGGAATTTCTTCTTGATGAAAATATTGAGTTGTAGTCAATAGATATTATGAATTTTACCAACCCTCATAGGGTCTCCCATAGATAGAGTAGGGATCCTCTCTTAGATGTTAGTAATTTTCACATTGACACTTGCACAATGAACTATGTTACCCCTCATAATACCTCTTTGCAACATAATACTCTTTTCTCATTAGAAGACAAACTTGAATTAGAGCATACCCCCAAAATGCTTTTCTTTATTTCTAAATTTCCTCAACATCAAGGAAAATATCCTTCTACCATTTACAATCTTATGATTAGTGGTCAATTCAAAGAGCCTTATTCACCTACTCCTACATTCTCAATTGGATTAGGGGGGTAACACTTTATTTTATTCTTAGCCTCTTCCTTTGATTATGATCCCTTCTCATATGACCTCTTCTTCTCTAACTTATTTTACCTCCATGCCTAGTATATCCACCAACATGGCAGGTTCTACATCTAGTGGGCCTCTCATAATATCCACTATCCTTAATCCTCACTAGTGCTTTGTTTTCTACCCAAGGTAATCATGATACTAGTGCTTCTTCTTCTCAACCATTAACTAGTCCATCTTTTTCTACACAAGCAAATTTTGCCACTAGTGCCTCACATTGTCATAATTCCTCTCAAGCTCCTATCAACACCAATAGTGGTATCAAAGCCACTAATGCCACTATTAATGCTTCTAATAATGCTAATCAAACACATCAACTATTGTTACAAACACTTAATCAAATGAATATATTTCAAGCTCATAACACAAATCAAATGATGAGAATACAAAACCACCTTCTTCATCTTCAAAATAATCCTCAACCAATGGCTTGGGGCACACATAACCAGAATGTTCCCCCTCCTCCTCTTGAAGATTCTCAAGGCAATCTTATTTCTAAACCTCCTTTGATTAATAAAACCATTAAGCATCTTCATAATGAGCCTCTCACTACTCAAATTGCTAACATTGATATATGAGGTATCACACCTACAATTTCTTATAATGGATCAACCGATCCCACCCTTCATCTTAAAACATTTGGAAATCTTTATAAGGATTGGGTCAAATTTAATACCTTTGTCACTACCAAAATCTTAGCCAAAACTCTCACAAGTAATGTATTTAATTGGTACAACCAACTTAGAAATCATTTTATTACTATTTTGGAGGATTTAATGAATGATTTAGTTCAAGAATTTCAAACTAGTGATCTTCCTAAAAACAATTTGGCCCACTTCATAAATTTCAAACAACTTGAAAATGAAACTACTCAAGACTTTGTTAAAAGATGGAAAACTTTGTCAAACAAATGTGAACATAAGATGGTTGATGATAATCTTTTCCATATTTTTACTAATTCACTTTTTCCTAAACTTCAATATTGGGTCCGTACTCTTTCTCTCCATATATATTGGAGGAGGCTATTGGCCAAGATAAATGAAAAAATTTCATTATGCATCAATTTGAGCCACCCCAACCTTCTGTAGGTCCTCACCTCTTACTTAAGAAAAAAAACCACAATGTTACAAATGATGGTGTTATAGATTCATATGACACGATTCGTAATGTACAAACTGTCATTCACAACCAATCTTCAGAACTGGCCCCTCCTCAACAAAATACTAATCTTCACTTATCTTCACCAAATAACATTAATGTTTATAAACCTTTATCCTCAGCTGAATTGCTTAAGTGCCTACCTAGACCTCGTCCATGAGAGCTTAACCCTGCCCATCCTATGAAATCTGGGTATGATCCTAACAAATTTTGTTGGTTTCACACTAGTTGGGGTCATTCTCATGAAGCATGCAGACAACTTGTTAATTTATCTATGGTCTTTCTTCTTGTTCCTAATGTTGATCATGATTACATCATTCAAAAGTGTAATAAGCTTATGAAATTGACTTTAAGAACTATAAATCACATGATAAATATCAAGCCTTGAACCAAGTCAATGCTCACTTGGATATCTAGAAAGATCCTCTTCCTAATCATCAACCTATCCAAGACAATCAAGACAAAGCCACCCCTTCCACCAATAATGTAGAAAGTCTTATTGAACCCACTTCCAAAGAGACTATGGTTAACATGACTAATATACAAAGGATGGTGGCTTTCATTGATTCCCAACTTATCTACAATCCTCATTCATCTAGATCATATCATGTTATCTAGGATTCTTCCCCAATTCATTTAAATGAGTTGGTGTAAGATGACCTTATTACTTTTGATGATTTAATTTTTGATTCTCCCTTGGATAAAACTTCTTTTTCTATTTCGACCACTCTTTCATCATCTTCTAACACTAATGATACACAAGATTTTACTAACACTTCTTCTACCAATTCTCAAAATAAAATTGAATCAACTACTTCATCATCATAACATAATTTACAACCTTGTTCTAAACCTTCTACTTCTTATTAGCATAAATTCCAATGCAATTCAGCTCCTCCTTTTGAGGACCTTTTTAATCATTATGCACATATATCTAATAGCCTTCTTATGGGTTATGATGAGTGGAATACAATAATGGAACTCACTTATCTCCCATCCTAGATTATGTTTCTTGAGTTTATGATGACTTCTCCACGTCATAAAAATCATCTTATGCAACTATTTTTTGAAATGAATGTTCCTCATCCTCCCTTGGTAGGATGAGAAGTAGACTTATCTGGATCCAAGGATAGTACAATGTGAAGAGATGTCTATAAATGTTGATGAAACTATAGACACTTCTCTTTCCTTTAAATTTTCTATAGATTCTATGATTCTTGACAAGATCCTACTTCATGTAGATGATCCTCCCTTATTTATAAGTGTTTAAATAGGTGATGTCTAAGTTAATCTTGCATTGATTGATGAAGGTTCTGGCACCTACATTGCCTCTCTCAACTTTATCAAGACCCTTGGATATTCAAAATATAATCTCAAGTCTACATGCAACACCTACCAAGGATATAATAAAAGGAAAATGCCTCCTTTAGGTTGTGTGTGGCTTCCCATTATCATTCCACCTATCACTGTTCATGTGAAGGTTCCCCTTTCTTATAACATCTTGGTTGGTAGGATATGGACCCATTGTATGAGAGTCGTTACTTCTTTTGCCTTCCAATGCATTAAATTACCTCATAATGAATCCATTTATAGGATTCAAGGTGTCACTAACCCTTGAAATTTTGAACAATTCCAAGACCGTGTTGTCTTCAAGATTTTTACTCTTGAACTTTTGCCTAGCATTCCATTTCATGAGTCTCAACATCTTAAATTTCTTGTTAATTCAACTTAAGGTTACAATGGGCATCCTAAACTCATTGGGAGCATTCCCCCTAACCTCTTAGATTCTAATGATGATGAGCCCGATGAGATTAACCTAAAGATTAAAAATTCTGATCTCTCACCTCACCTTATCTTATAGCCTCTTGCTTCCCTACAACCTCATTCTAACAAGCTTCCTTGTGATGATATTCCCATAGTCTTGACCAAGACTCAACATTCTATTTAACACACTTAATCAGATGATAAGTTCATCCTTACTTGTGTCATTTATCTTTAAACCCTAGATTATGATGATGGTTATTCCCTAAATGATCCATTTTTAGGTGGGATTGTATAGGCTCGTGATGTTGAGATTATTCATTATCCTTACTTTTACTTAATTCTTTTTCTGTATCATCCCATTTTCCTTTGTTTACAATTCCTAATTTTAGTATTTGTTTTCTTTATCACAAGGTAGATATGGTGCTAACACCTCCAATTTTTGAGGATCCTCGTAGGAGTATGCTTATACTCATGCTATGATTGGGCCTTATCATTTTTCTAGGTACCCTGATCATCATAGTTGGTTTACTCCTGAGATTAGTGTGACCCTTGTTAGAAATTCTATATATCACGCTCCTCCCTTAATAGATCCTTTATTAAGGACCATTCATTCTCTCACTATAGTTGAGCCCATTCTTACTCTTGCTGTAGTTGAGCCTATTCCCACTCCTACTGTCATTGAGCCTATCCCTACTTCTCATTCCATTGTTCTTTCCATTGATACTAGTTTGATTCCTCTTCTATCACTACCTTCCCTTGGTGATGGTTTTCTTCCCATGCCTAAGATGGTTATGTTTCCCACCAAATTGGTTGATGAGTCTTCTTCAGCTTCTTTCACTCTTGTTACACCTCTTTTGGTGAGTTATTCTCCTAAGACCACTCACAAACATATCTATTGCTTTCATGGGACATATAATCATATTTATACCCATTTTCATAAGTTAAGACAATATATTTATACTATGCATCCTTCCTCTCCTTCCTTAGACAAAGCCACACCTCCCATAAAGGTGAATATATACCTATGTATGGTGAGGTCTATTATCTATGGCACCAATATGGTACCCATCACATCAATCATTGTCGTATCCTTAAACAACACCTTATATGTATTCTTGGACATTATTCTATTCCTCCCATAGGTCATTCCCATAAGAGTGATTCTCATTCTTCTCCAATGGCTTCACCTTTTAATGGTCCTATCCCCTCCTGTGGTCCTTTCATCACCTTCTATGCCTCTATTTGTGATTCCTTCACTCATGGATCCTTCTCCATTGATGATTCATGCATTTCCCATAGAGCCCACTCCCATTCATTCTCACAAGAATCCTTTACCTGATTTACCTCCTCAACATGATCCCTTGAGCATTCTTAATTTTTATATTGAGGAGATTAGAAGAGATGTATTTTCCCAATTTTCATTGAAGATTGATGAGAAATTAGCAACAATTCATATATAGATTCATAGAGATTTATATGATGTCTTGGATAATGTGTGTGGGCAGATTTATCAATACTTATGAGCATATGCATGGTGCCTTTTCATTTACATTTTGATTAGACATGTGCTCCAACTTTATTTTTATCTAGTTGTTATATCATTTGATGTTGTGTCAAATTCATATTTTTCTTATATAATGATTTTACCTTTTTATACTATATATTACTTATATTGTCATTTATATTTTCATATGTTTGTCTTCTTCTATTATTTCTTTCTTTCTTTCTTGAGTTTTTATCAAAACTCTCTTATTGTCTTTTCATGATTATTTGCTCTCTTGTCTCTATTTTTCATAGATAATTATCATTGTGACTTGGTTATACAAACCCTGTTCCCTTTGGTCCTTGTCTCCTTTTACCATGTGATTAGTTAGCCAAAAATTCATCTCATTATACTTTCCTTATACCAGTCCACCCTTGGATCTCCTTTTTCCCTTCTTCATTTTTCACAAACTAAGCATATACATGGTTGAGAGATCACATGATCGTTCATTGTTAAGCTTAAGTATCCTTGTCCATCTTTGTATTTGGTTACTTAGCTTCCTTTAGCCTTAGCCTAAAGATAATTCATGTGTATCACTACATCTCTCATGATTGATCATTCCAAATTCGTAAATCATTTTACAAAAGGCAATGCTATAAAAGGAAAAAATATTCTTAAAATTTAAATCACACTAAACAACATGATTCAAAGCACATCTCCTTATTCTAGTCAAAGATCAAACTCCATATTTGGCCTCACGATAGAGCCAAGGTCCTTTGGGGTGTGGTAGGCTAGTAGATTAGAAAAGGAGAATAAAAAATCTTGTAGTGATACCTATTTTCTCACACAAGTACCCAATCTTCAAAGTAGATTGACAACTCTATAAGGGGTCCTAAAGAAAGGAGAACATGTCACGGGAAGGTAGGTCCATATTAAATTTTCTTGTACCAATATACCTTCATGAATTAATCTTAGTAGCATGCTTATATGCCTACATAGATTTGTGTCTATAGAGAATAGGTTGCCTTTGTACATTGATGGTCACTAGTCACTTAGTGTCTTCTCATTTCCTTAGTATGCCTCTTGTCTCATAAGGTCTTCTCATAAAATGCCTACATTATGATTTTTACACTCCATTTTTCATTCCCTATATCCCTCATATTTTTTATTGAAAAATATTATTTTGTCTACTGATCACTCCCCTTGGGATATCATTTGTGAGTTGCTTTGTAAGACCATGGATAGGACCCAACATTCATCACAAATTACCACATTTTTCCTTCTTATTACCCACATCCTTTTTTACCTGATTTTTCTTGTTTGTTCCACCCTAGTGGTGTTCTCTTTGTGAGTAGATTTGTAAGACCACATATAGGACCCAACATTCCTCACAATTTTTTTCAATAATACAAGTCACAAACAAAATTACATGTGTCAAATATGAGATAAGATGTGATTGATTATGAAGTTACACATCATTGACATGCTTCCCAGCTTGATTTAGTGTGTCTTATGCTAACTTAATTTCTCTTTCACTTTTATCTTCTTATTTTCTAAGTGCATGTAAGAATACAACCATTTTTTGAATTTTTTAAGAATACAAATCTTTTACCAATTTTGTTTTTATTTTATATTTCCCAACATGATTTAGTATAATTTATTGACTTAATTAATTTATTTTTATACCATTTGTGCCCTTTTACTTACCTTCCATTTTATTACATTGTTTTCATACTTTTCAATGTGATTTAGTATGATTTTACTTATTTTAATTCGGTGTAGAAATATTTTAATTTGGTTTTAAAAAAATTCTTTTTACCATCTTATTTTACCATCCCTTGGTTATTTATACTTAGTCATATTTTTTTTATTACACATTTCCCTACTTGAAATAGTGTGTAATACATTTTTGATTGATTATATTTTTCCAACTCCTTTTTGAATGTTTCTTTTTAACCATGATTGTGTTCTACATAATGCTAGAAAAGAAACCACATCTCATATATTTCATATAACACATACAATAATATAAATACATGTTCTAGAAAGAAATATATCCAAAGCATCAATAACCACAACCATAATAATAACAACATACACAATCAACATCAATACACCAAAATGATACATCATATATATATATCTTATGAGTTTTGATACAACAAGTACAACCATATAAAATGTTCTTGATCTATGGCTAGGATCCATCATGTCTATCTTGTGACCTAGCCACATTGCCTTTCGAGATCTTGATATGACTCCTTTGAATAGTATACTGTAAGGAGGCCATCTGAGATCTCAATCCATCTACCTATCCCTCTAGATGTGCCACCTATGCTTTTAATTGTGCTAATTGGACTAAGGTTTCCATGTGTGTCACTCTCTCTTGCTCTTACACCTATGTCATATGGGTTAGGTTCATTATATGTGCCTATGTCATTTATGACACTATAGCTAGATGCACAACTCTCTCCTTTATAAGGGCCTACAATGCATATATCTCACCTACACCCTCATTTATTGGGGATACATCCTCACTCTCTATGATCATATCTGCCTCACTACCTCTCTTGATAATTTGAACCAAGTCACTTGAGCTAGGTTAAATAGTACACTAGGGTCCTCTAATGCAACAAGGTCATATGGCTATAGAGTCTCATCTAGTATGTCATGGAGTGCTACCTTCAAAAAGGACCCCCATCTCTTTTCCTCATCCTCATCTATGCCTACAAAATCACACCTAGATAGATATTAGATCACTATTATATCTCACAATATCTAGTCAAAATAAAAACTTATGCAATAATTTAATCATCTTTATTACCTATCTATGTCTCAGCCACTATGGTCTCATCATCCATGTGATCACCTAACAAATTCTCTCCATTCATGGGGCCTCTTAGTATTTCCTCTATAGGTCACCTCCTCAACTTAAATCCAACTATCATGGCTCATGTCTACCTCAGCTTGATCTTGATTGGCCTTTTTATCATCCAACTCTCCTCAGGCTCACCTACTAGATTGTTAGGGATGGTGATAGTCTCCACTCTCTCTTACTCTTCTTGCCTCCATCAATGCATTAGTGGTCATAGCTCATCTCACTATGAATATAATGCTAGTATCTCTAGTACCACTACCTTCACACCCATCTCCTTCTGCTCTTCTCCCTATCATGCTCACCCAATCCATGGTCACTCATGACATAATTTAAATATTGGTCTCATCATTGATAGTCCTAGTCCCCTCCTCCCTTGTAGATCTCTCACATTCCAAGCCCACTACTCAAGCATCAATATCAATGTTACTATATGAGGTAAGATCATCTATCCTGGTACCTATGCTATTGGATGTGTCTATCTCCACTAGGTATAATGTCCAAACACCTATGTCCTCACTGTAGCTAGTGTGAATATGTCTTATCTCGGCCATGTAGTTGATATGTGCCCATATGGATACCACACTATGTCTACACATCTCACCATCTATAGTGATGACACATGGGGCATGGCCCATGCTACCTGGTCCTCTCTCTATCTCTGCACTTGAGGTGGCCTATCATCGACTGTATGGGGCAACCTAGTTAATCGATACATGGGAAACCTCTCATATATCCAAGCCTTTAGTAATATGATTGGTCCTATCAAATTTTACCCTTTGACCAACACCTCATACATATCATGTATGAGATAGACCCATATGACATAACCAAGATAATATAGTACTCCCTCCTTTAAGATCATCTTGCTTAAGGCTACCATGAATAGTGGTACCTTGCCATCTAACTTGTGACATAACACTCACTATGTCACAAGTGCTATCACTACCTTCTAGATATCCAAAATCCATGATGTGTATACCTTGAACATACTAACTCTCCTACCCACCAATATCATCTTTGAGCCTATAGCCCACATGGCTAAGGCTTTCTTCTCCTCTACACTATTTGGTATACCTGTAGTTAGTAGTAATCCCACTACTAGTATCCCTAGGATGGTATGCACATCCTTCGAAGTGATAACTACCTCTACCATGTCCTAATCCACCTCCCATCTGAAGGTGTTAGTCAATTTTTCCAAACACCCCAAGAACATGACTAACAAATCCTTTCTTAGGGGAATCCTACACATATCATCTATCACTCTTAGGCCTATAAATGCTAGCCTAGCTCTATCTCCTATCATTAAATGCTCTAGTAGATCTAGTAGCTAAGACATGTCTACTAATCTCCAGAACTTGGGTCATCTCTGTAACTAAAAAATAACAAAAGATGTATTATATCCTCCATGTCATGTATAATCAAAATACATGCTTTTTACAATTTTAATAAAAAATAATCCTAAATTTATTTAATCTATTCATTTTTATCTATTTTTAGCCTACTCGTTCTTTTTTGCCCTTACTTGGTCATCTCAGGCCATTCTATCCTTCTTTCAGTCTTTTTCATGTATTTTTGTACCATTCTGGTTCTTTAGTCAAACTAATTTAAACAAAATTTCCCTATTTTTGGCTTGGTTGGCTAAAAAATCTAAGTCAAAACTCTTCTTTTTCCCTCCCTAGTATTGCATTATCATTTTGGACTTTTTAGATCAGTTGACAAAATTGTACTAGGTTGGTAGTCTACAAAACATATGGGGTCGACACACACCTACTAGGTCGCCAGTATGGATTTTGCTCCTTTTTAGTCTACTAGGTTGACTGGGTTGACCTAGTTGTTTTTTACTGTTGACCCTTTGCATTTTCCTAAAAAAGTGCCTTTCGATAATTTTCTTCCTAATTCCTTCAAACCCATTTCCTGTCTTGGATTTTCCAACCTATAGAATCTAATTTGGATTTATTTTGACATCTAGAAATGTTAAAAATTATAATTTTATAAAAATATACTTAATTCAATAAAATATTCCAAAATTGGCTTAAGATTCATAGTTGCGTACCTGTAGTGCACCTATTGCCACCCCTGGAGCTCCTCCTTGTCTAGCTTGTCGTATCCTCACCATCCTAGATTATTTGGTCTTCAGAGCTATTTTCTCTCCTTCATAAGTAAAAATAACCAAATTACTTATCTTTCCCCTATTTAAAAACACTTTTCAAAATTCAAATTCTACAAATATTTATAAGTAGATTCCTTGTTTTTCCTCTATCTTTATTTTTATTCATCCATTTTTCAAACTATAAAATGCATTGAATTCTTGATGACGTAAAAAATTGTTTCCACTTGACCATTTTTTATACTAACTTCTACAGGTTCTCCTAATGTTCTTCACATTGGATGCCTTCACTCTTTTCTTGCAGTCTACTTTCATCTACAACACTAATATAAGTAAAGGTATGTGTTTTTCAATTTTGTCCTTTCCTTTATCTTATTTTATACTTACTACACTTTACTTAACATCAACATTATGTGTTATCATGTTCTATTCTTGAAGCACCATCCCATGTTGCACTCACGTGACATGAAATGAGCTTAGAGTGGGGCATATGTATACACATAATATTTTCAAACTTATATTGATTACTAACACTTTGTATCTTGTAGGAACCCATTGAGTCTCAATCTCTCTGAGTGCATGCCTTAAGGGGTGTGTCGAAAAAGGAGTGGGTAGACCATTGGTGCTTCATAAGATTGTTATCCCTTTTTACACTTTCCATCTACACACTTGTCTCCTAAAACCATTTACCCTAAGCTTATTCTTCTTAGTCTTACCCATTCCAAACATTTGTCATGCTTTATCCTCCTTTTTCTTAACCTTGGTCCCCTTTTTCTAATTGACTGCACTAGGTCGATTGGGTTGACCCTATATAATTTTTAGCCTCTAATTACTATATAGGGTTGATTGTGTCGACCCTGTACTATTTAGGGTATTTTTCACTTTGAGTTTAATTATCCCTTTAGCTAACCTAGCTCAGGACCTAGTGATTTATCTCCCAAAAACATATAGGGTCAACTGGGTCAACCCTATACAACTGACATATTCAAAAGGATTTAGGGAAAGATCCACCTATATAGACAAGTTCATTTGCAACCATTTGATAAGAAAGAATTGAATAAGGATAAGTGCAAATGAACATCTTCTTATTGACCATTCTATTTGAGGAATAAATCTTAGGGTTCCATACTTTCTTTGGAGATATAGATCTTATCTTGTGGAAAAGTCTTTTAGATGCATAGATAGGTTATGTAGCCTAGAGCTAATTTGTCTTTGTTATCCTTACATACCACAATAATATCTTGTGAAGAACATTGACCAAGGGAGATATTAAGGCTCGATGGGTTCATCTTCAAGGTAAGTATTCCTAACTTTATTTCTCCTTTGTAAGAGTAGATAGATAATGCAGTTGTGTTTCTCTTCCATGTATTAGGATTATATACACATTGATGTGAGTATAGGTATTCTATACATGTTTAGTTTAGTTTGTTTTATTTCTATCCCCTACTTTGTGCCACAAGATTTGGTGAGTACTAGATTAGATATACTTTCTTGTTTATTAGAATAGAGTGAACATTAAACCTAGGACTCTTTTAGGGTTGTTGCATGATTATGTTAGACTATAGGCTTTAGAACCCTTCATAACATGGTGTATTATATCAAGTGATCCCCTAATTGGGTCTAGTAGATCCCCATATTGGTCATGCTCCCACCTAAAAAATGTATTCCCAATCAGAAGTGTAGGTATGCTCTATCTTCTTCAAACTAGGATTGATTTATAAACATGATGCATTTTTGATTGCATACAACATGTAGCTGTACAAACCTTTGAAATTAGACTTACAAATAGAACCTTGTATCATAAAATACATATAATTTTTAAGCACCAAAGTGCCACTGAAGTTACTCAATAATAAACCCATGTTTTCTTCTCTATGCACAATAGGTACTCATAAGACAAAAAACAAAGGCTGTTTTCAAATTATAAACAAAGATTAGTGTCTTCTCGAATGCAAAAATGACCAAAATAGGGAATGAAATGCAAAAAATGACGAAATAAAAAAATCAAAATAAATAAAAACAAAGGAAAATATGTACAAAACTAAAACTCTATACAAGATCCAAGAATGTCGTACTTATGATGATGCTAACCTTTTCTCTAATGTACACTCTCCCAATGACTGTTATTTATGATTTTACATTCAAATTAAGTAAATTTTTTTATTAAATACATTAATGTATTTATGCTTAATTAAAAAAAAAATTGGGTTAGGGTTTAAGAAATACCTTTGCCCACATGGTGAATTATGATGATGGATAAGAGTGAGTATCTTCACATACCAAAATTATTGGAATGCCTAGCCCAATGGAGATGGGCTCTGTATGGAAGCTAATTAGTGAATCAATGGTTGGATGCTCTTTTTTTGATATGAATGTTGTGGAAATACCCTTATTATTATCTTCATCATTTAGAAGGCATATGATAAGTTTTTCACATGTCAAGGATCTTATGGGTTTATCATCTATGGTAAAAGTATGCAGAGAGTTGCATTGGATCAAGAAATTTTCATTTTTGACTTCCACTAGTTTAATTTATTCATTACATGGGCCATCATGCCCATGATTACACATTTATATTTTGACTACGTCTACTACTATGAGGTGAACGAGATTGATACAATTAGATTTGGACTACTTTGAATGATCTAACTCTTTAAGTATAGGAGAGATAACCTAAATTTTATCTTCTTTATGCAAAAAACCAAGCTCATCATTAATTTTTTCTATTTCATCCATCTCTAATGAAGTGATGGTGGCACACATATTGAAATAGAGTTACTTATATTCCTAAATAAGCTTTCCAAATGTAAGAGCAACAATATATGGCATGAATGTTTTAGATGCATAGGATGCATATTCTTCATCTAGATACTCCAACTCTTCCACTTCAGCTTCTGGCTACTTGCAAGATATGTTTAATTTGTATTCTTATAAACATAACCCTTTGCTTCTCATATATTTATCTATTAACTCACCTAAGATGAATATTTCTACTTCATCATCACACTCATCTTCATCATTACTATCAGAGACAAGCTCCCACCTACTAAGTGGGAAATTTTTAGTCAATAAGACTACTTCGACATTCATCTCATTTCTACTCTCGTAAGTTACAAAATGTGAACTTAGGAATGTAGTCTCATAGGTTGATCCAAAAATTTCTTGTTTATTAACTCCTATAAAAAATGACACTTGAAGAGTAACAACATAAAAAGACTCATGATCACTAAAAAAATGAAAAATAACCTATTGACTAAATGTCACATTAACATAATTATATGCACTAAATGTATCATCAAGGTTATCATTCATCACAATAAGGTTGGATTGATTGTTATTTTGGGGCAATGCTTAATTATAAGGCACAAATTGGTCCATGGTTAAATTATAGGTGAATAAATCAAAGGATTTTGGGTGTAAACAAGTGACTATCTTGTCGAGTAAAATGAGTTAGCACCATAATCATGTGGCATTGATTGAAGTTCAATGATAAAAGCCTCTTGGTAATCCAATGTCAAAGATGGGAGTGTAGATGAATTCCTTCAAATTAGCATAGTAGTGAGGGGATTCAACACTTTAAGATAAATATCAATAGACACCCATTTTATTTGTAGGAATTGGTCTTTCAACCTCCTATACGACTGATGAAAGTGAAAATTGAATGTGATAATGGGTTAATTAGGCTCTCTATGGGTAGTATAAAATTGATGGTACAAAGTATAAGGATCAGTGGGCACGCTAAAATGATTAGAAAAATATTTTCAAAGGTGGCCCATGAGGTGATGCACCCATACGGTAGGTCAAGGTACCATCTGCAAGTAACCTCATCCAAGGAATAAGGAAATAGATGATAGGAAACATATTCATGCTATATTTTAGTATGGATAATGGCTTATTTAAACTCTTGAATGTGATCTTCAATAGTTTGAATCCTACCATGTTTATATTTCAAATATAATTTATCAAGATTCTTAGGCAAGTCATGAGTAGGACTTAGAATGTTCAAAGAGCGGGAATTTATAAAATTCTGATAATAAGGCTTAAATATTAAACAAGATTAATATTCACATCCTTTTTATAGTGACAATATATTGATGGGTTATTTGGCACAACTCACTAACTCTCGGTTTGGTGCGAGCATGTTAAGCTTATCTTGAAAAGGAAACATCCAATGTCCTTTCACTAGGTCATGACATACTAAATACCTCATTAGATGTTTTGTTTATTATTATAATCAAGGGGAATTTACTAGTTCTAGAATAAATTTAGATAAATGATTGATGATGCAAGACTTTTTATTTTTTCCTAGGAAATTAATGTAGGTGGATTTAGCATGAAAGCACAACTAATTTAAAACATGTTCATCACATATACAAATTCAAAAAAGTATAAATAAGGATTTTAAATCAAAATTAAACTCTTAAGCATATATTTAATTTAAATTTAACCTACCTACTCTAATAGAGTTATAAAAAAGAGCAAAAGATGAGGGAAAAGAGGAAAAATGAACCTGTTTTGCACCAAATGAAGATCTAATTATCCTGATTGAATGAAAACCACAAAACTAATCTTCCACCTAGCCAACATTTTCCAAACCACAAAATAAGATAGTTCATGTGTCTAAATATAAAACAACCAAGAAGAAAAACACAACTATCATATACACACACAAGAAAATGAACAAAACCTTCCACAACTTCTATTAAAAGATGTTTGCTTTAGAAACATAGTGTTTGGGTTGATTAAAATTAGATAAATACAAATCAACGCCTCAAGAAAACACTACCCAAAAAATATAAATAATAAAATAGGAAAGTATATAAATAAAAGGATGTCTATTCCTCTATTATATATTTTAACTAAAAATGGACCATCCCTTTAGAAAGTGACTTAGTTGGCTATTTATAACATTTCAAATTTATTGACCAAAAGTGAGTTTACCTCCAAAAGTGGTTTTAGAATTTAATGAGATACATACAATATGTATTAAAGAGGAAAGGCATTCCACTATGTCCTTAGAGGCCATAATAAATTCAGGGTGGTGACTGGCTATAAGAAAAAACATCAGGGATAGTGCACACCCTCTTGTTTGAGCTATAAAAAATAAAACTCTGTAATGAAAATATGAATAGGTTTCAGGGTATGCACTCTCCTAGTAAATCCTTATATAGTTTCAAAGAGATTGGAACCAAATTTTCAATAATACAAATAACATACAAAATGGAGTAGCAGTTCAAAAATTATGGCTGAAAAACCAACTAGCACTCTACTTTTGCATGAACTCTGTTGCATACATATATCTCTTCTTTGTGATTTAGATCTTGTTTTATCCATATGAAGTTATGATGGTGAGTTTTTATTCTATAAATTTAATTATCTCTAAGTGGGTGCATCTCCTTTCTTTCTTAATCCTACAAAAGTGAAATAATAAATGTCACAATTCTCAAAAGGATGCTAAATTAAAATAAACATGACATTTAAAATCAACATGATTAAATTATGATATGATAGTTTTATGATTTCAAATTTACCTGTATGGGATGCATACCACTATGATCTCAATGATGTTAGTTTCTCGATGCTGTTGATGGCTTAAAAAATGGAGCTTTGACATGAGAGTTATGAATAAAAATGTGTTTTCATGTAGTTTAGTGCTCAAGCAGGAAATTTTGAATAAATATTAATTTTATTAAAAAATTAATATATTAAATCATTTAACACTTTAAAAATCAAGATATAATCCATTCTCACCTTTAAATATTTTTATGCACACCCAACACAAGGTTTACATGAGTTTCATGCTTAGACCCTTGTGCTAAAATTTCATACCCAACCCTTGTGCCAAACTTTTGTACCCAATTATTATATAGGACTTTCAAGCCCAAATCTTTTAAAATAATTTTAAGCTCAAATATTGTGCCCTAATTTAGTGCCAAACTTTCATGCCCAACTCTTGTGCTAGATTTTTGTGCTCAAACTTGCTCCTACAAAAATGAAGGTCAAGAACTCACTTTTGGGAGAAGTGTTATATGTGAAAGTTTATCCCATAAACTTACCAGATTCAAAAAGGTGGGATATATGGCCCAAATTTGGTTTCAAACAAAGATATGCCAATATGATGACCATGAACATGACAAAACAACCAGCCACACAAAAGTAAGGTGGGCCCCAACTGGATTGCAACAAATGAGACCAAAACTAAAGTAAAAAGAGGAACCCTAATTTTGATAGAAATTAGGATGTGTTGTGAAAGCAATAACAAACCTCACTATGAATTTTTCTTAGAAATATAATGGAATTTTATTATTATTACATGGAGGCTCATCAAACATTATCCACCACCTATCCCAAGAATTTTTTTTATCCCTACATGAATACACCAATCAATGCTAATGTGTTTGTGACTCATTGGTGGTGGTTCAGTGGTTCTAGGCATAAGAAACAAAGCACATAATTATCATATATATATATATATATATATATATATATATATATATATATATATATATATATATATATATATATATATATCCTTGTATTACAATTGATCAAAGTAATATTGTTTCAAAACCTCTCTTTGATGTATCATTGCATCAATTTGGGAAGTGATATTTCCAACTTCATTATAAATGATATCCAATGTATCAACAAGTGAATTGCATGCACTAAGTTTTGAAGAGTCATAAAAAATATTGATGATAATTTTCAACTGTTACTGATTATCTGAATTATATTATTGATATAATTCAACTTCTTCTTCTATAAAGTCAAAATGTTGGGGGTTTTATCAGGGTTTTGTTGGATGTTGTCTTGAGGCAATAAGTCCATCGAATCAATAATCTAAATTTATGAAAATAAACATTTATATTAGGTTTTATTTTGGCAAGGATTTCATGGGAGGAATGTAATATTAATTTCAATCCCTACTTGCCTTATGATTATTATAAAAAATGCATCACAAAAATGTTGTTGCAAACCTTATGCTTCCCCTAACGGAAAAAATAACATATCTAGGATCATGGTGCAAGTGTGAAATCTTGGTGAGGAGTGTTTGGAGATGAATAACATGAAAAACCTAATTTTTTCTCCTCAATCACAAACAAAGGTTTTTTGGAGAAATAAAACATGGACTTGTATATGTGGAGGCATTTTTTATTTTTTCACAAAGGTTGTACACCCTTTAAAAAAAAGGGTAGATACCCTATAGGGTTAGTAATGAACTTTACATTTTTAATTTGTTTGTTTTGTAAAAGGGCTGTGCCCTTTTAAAAATGGTGCTCACCCTTTTTGTGAAATGAATTTTTGGTATAAGAGTGCCCCCTTTTTTAACCCCCAACTTTGGGCATTCACCCTTACTTCTTGTAATGATGGACTATTTATTATTAAAATTACCCATCTATGATGGATGTTTGCTTAAATTATGTTCCTCCTTGTGTATAACTCTTATGTGTGAAGGAGAAGAAATGAATTTTTTATGTATTACCCTTTATAAATAAGTGTATGCTTGCATCTTTGATTTGATAACCATGCTTGTATTTTAGCTATGTTTATTGATGTTATGTAGGTTCAGGTATTCCAACTAGATTTTTGATGACATTACTAGTGATATATCAATGCATCACTTGGTGTGTTCATTAACTTACACTACTATTACCTCACAGAGAGGTGTTGAAAATGGGTCTCTAATGGTTTGTGTTCTATTAGTGAGAGATTTTATAAATTTGTGTGAATTTTATGATAATTCTAACCCAATTGGAAGTTTTATATTTATTTTAACATATGGATGAGATGATATATTGATGATATCATATTTGGTTAACATTAATATTGGTGGATGCATCTATTAATATATTACTATGATAGCAAAACTTCAGGATGAAATTTCCTGAAGGGGAGAAGTATGTAATGCCCCTTTTATCATCACCCTGGCTTAGGCACATGGTTAAGTATTTATCAAGGTTTGGCATGTAACTATGTCGTTATTCATGATTATTATCATGTTAACTACTATATATATATATATATATATATATATATATATATATCCTTTGGAGATATTATAATGATTATCATTGTTATAATAAATAAGGAATTGGTTAATGTGCTTTATTTTTATCTCTTCATAACATAAAGGTACAATGATAAGTTTGGTGCATGTGCATGAAATAGGTATTTTAAAATGGGTCATAATTTTATATACTAACTATGAGATGATTTGGTTGGGTTCACATTCAATCCATCAATGAGTTATTTGATATTATGTGGCATAAGTGGGAGATTCAACAAAGGGACAACTAAAGTAAGCATGGATCCCAATAATTGATTGGCAATAAAGTTCATCTTCAGTGCAACCAAATGTGTGGAATATTGAATTCATAGGTTACTATCACTTTAAGATTGTGTGGCATAAACATAAGATGACATTGTAAATTTATAAGGATCGTTGTCCATGTGTACATGGAGAGAAAATGAAATAATGTAAGAATACAAAAGGCTTCATGTCTTGTAATTGTAATTTATATTATTACCACCAATCATCAATAACCATGATCAAAGACACGATGGTTGGAATTTTTTTAAATTTTCAATGGGTTGATAGCCTATAAAGTTATTATGATAAAAAAACTTCAAAAAATATAGTTGCCTAACAACTAAAATAATTTTAGACAAGATATAAAGTGGTCATAAATAGATGTATGTGTAGACAACTTGCAAAATGGAGATGAAGACTTCCAGACTTGGAATGATAGCTAACCATGACACCCTATTGAAAATTAAATGTGATAAGAAGAAAATGCACCTATAGTAAATATTACAGTCAAGATACAACATGAAACACAATCTTGGATTTATTGTGAGTGGTTGAAGTCACTCCAAGAATAAATGATCACAAAATCACTCCTTAAGGATAGAATGAATGAATATATATATATATATATATATATATATATATATATATATATATATATATGAATGTTTTTTTGAAGAAAAGGGGGTTCTTTATATTTTAGGGAAAGAAGGGAGGTCTTAGAGATTAAAATTAGAATATGACTCAATGGAGAGAAAGGTCAAACATGTTACAATGCTAGACCAGGTCGAGTGATTCTAGCATGGAGCACATTGACTAATGAAGAATAAGTCTCCATTAAAAGAGAATGGAATGACAAGATAGACTCTCTAGTTTCACCCTATGGACTACAAACAAATGATATGTGGGTGGCTGGGTGGATCCTAACATCAAATCATCTCATAACTAGTGTAATTATGTGAGCATTATGAAGTATGTTAATCAAAAAATGTGTCTTGATATTCTGGTGAATGCATTCTAACTTAATCATGATTTTATTTCTCTTAAGATTATAAGATATAGATAGTAAATCTAATCATCAATTTTGATACTGCTAACAAAGTCTAGAATGATATTCTTGGTTACTTGTGAGGTTTGGATTTATTATAATAAATACTTTAGCTTGAACTCAATGCTTTGCCCAAGGCATAAATTATTGATTTTTTCTCTTTGAGATAATAGGAGTCATAATTCAATCTATGTGATTCATTATTTGGTTATGGATTCATACATTTTAGTTCCCTATGTTGAATGTTTGGGAATATTTGTGTTTTATATTCATAAGATTAGATTTCCTAATTAAAATATTAATGAATCTCATTTTCTCTACATTTAGGGGATAAGGTGATAATAATTTGATAGTAAGAATGTGTTAAGTCATCTTACATTGGGTTTTTGTGTCTAATGGACTTCCTATCCTTGTGAGGAAGGATTGCAACTTTCTAATAGAAATAACTACATAGATTAATGGGTTATTAAACCCTGTTTATTTTAATTTTCAAGAAAAATGCAATGTCCATTGATGGTATGAATGTGACAGACCATTTGATCCTAAGGATGGACAATATGTAATAGTATGGTTATAAATGGTTAAGTTAGATCCATACTCTTGTTGGATTGAGTCTATGTTTTATGTAAGCTGCAATTGAAACATTCAGACTTGAAAGTAATAATAAGGTTAAGAATTCTAGTTATAGAATTGTGTATGTGGATATGATAGACATTACAAGTTATTCAACTACCTTATTCACATATAAATGAAATGATAAGTCTTATGAATGATCAAATATATGAGCATGATTAACATCTATTTCACATTGGACAACTTGGAAATAATCTTAGAAGTTGAGATTGTGGCTGATGGTTAATGGGCGATCATAATAGAAAATGTCTAATATGATTTAGGTATAGATAAGCCTTTGTAAGTAAGAATGTGATAGTTTATCTAATCTTGATTGTTGATTTTCATTAATCTTTCATGTCATTAAAACTCAAAATTATTGTTAAAAGGACTAGTTTAGCTTTCTGAAAATACAATATTATAAGATAAAAAACAATTTCTATTTCTATCCCTTTACTTAATAAATGTTTATGCTTAAATTTAAAATAATTGTATACAACGGACTTGAATGTATTCTTTTTAAAATTAATAAGATAATTAATTGAAAGCAATATTATTAATTTAATATGTGAACTATTCAATGACCAACCTTATAATTATATTTGATTAATAAAATGCTTAGGTGATGCAAATTATTTGGATTCATGGCCAAAATGTGACTTTGTGTCAAGTCATAACATTCACTTAATTAATTAGCATAAGGTTTAAAGAAGGCTCTAATGCTAGAATAAATCTAGATGTAGTTCAATTAAGTGAAATAAGGCTTGAATAAATGAAAGCATGGGTATATGATTCCATATCATCTATTTGAGTAATGGAAGATGAAATTAGGTCTAAGTTGGATACTCACACATAGATATGATTTCTCCTTGGGTAAATGATTTATAGATTTACTACTCAAATTTCAATCAAGTATATACTGGTTGGATTCGTTATAGACTAATAGGTTTATCCATTTGTGATAAGTCATTTAGACCTCTGTAAATCAAAGGAAAAAAGGTATTATTAGAAATATGTTTCACCAGATCCATTTTTTATCACCTTGAAGTTTTGGATCTAGATCTCCCTTTTTGTATTATAAATATTATAAATTAGTTGCATGTGTTTAGCTTAGTCGCATGGCCTTGGTGTTGTTTCTTTTTTAGTAATTGAGTACGCTTATTTTTGGTTACCTTTGTACTTGGCCAATGATGAGATTATATGACATCTACGTTAGTCATACACTTATTAATGTTTGGTCACCCATGTTCTTAGTCTAATCACATAATAATGGATTGACACTATTTTATTTACCTTTACAATTACCCTTATTAGTCATCTACATTTTGGGAATCATTTCATGGGGATAACCTAAGCATTAATTGATTGGTTTAAGTCTTTTAGTGTCAAACTTGGCTTACTTTTATTCCTTTACACCCTTTGAGTGCTTAGATAATTTTTTTGGACTTAGCCATTTAGCTTTTCATTACCCACTTGCACAAGGCCAACCACTTCTTAAGATTTTTAGGATTTTAATTATTCATATGATTTGTGCCTAGCTAGCCCAACTTGAACACACATCATTATTGCATCACAACGTAGTCCACAAACCTTTTTTGGCCATATTTGTTAAGGTAAAAATTTGGACCTAGACCCTTTATGCCATGTGTCACAAATCCATGAAATCACATACCTGCAAGTCACAAGGAAGTTAGTATGGGGTTCAAGGCCTATAGTATTTCAAAGTAATTTGAACATGCTACTTGGCTACAATGCATTTAGTCACAGCCTCACAACTTTAGTCTAAGGTTTTTTTTTTGAGTAGTCCACATGCCTGTAAGTAAGTTGCATGTTACCATGGGGATGGACCTTGGGCATCCCTTAGTTCTAAGGGGTGTGACCCTTTCACTAGAGGCACATGTTAAAATGTCACAAATTCATGGATTTGGGTGAAGGCATTTAAGGTAAGTAAATTTATGAGCATAAAAATGAATCACATGTCATTACATGGATAAACCTTATGTTCTTACTTAGTTATAAGGGGTGGGAAACCTGAATATAGGACATGTGTTTCCCATTCACAACATCATATCTTATATCATAGTGAGGTTTTTTTAACAACCCTATCGTATGACCTTGAAATAATACAACCAGTGTCACCATAACGCTTGCTTGCAAAGGAAGGGTAGTGTTCATGTTCATGTGATTGAGCCCAATCATAAATATGTGAAATGGTGCCATTTGGCATTAAGATTAAATCATGAGGACATGACATCACCCATTCAACAAAGTTTGTGACTTAGTTGACCAAAATAGCCTGTGAGCATCTAACTAAATATTGATAACTTTTTCTCATCAAAATGTCAAACATGTAGATATAGTAGAATTTATAGACAACTTCTATCGTCATCATTTAAAATGATATATGGAAATTTTGTGAGCCTAGATAATTTATGACACTAAACCTTACATACTATGAAATGGGTTGGGTACTTAAATTATTATCCACCTATGTCTTTTTGGATTGATTAGGATCGATCAAAGTGGTTGTTCCACTAGGAAGATGTGAGATAGAGGGTGGTTTTGAGAAATACATATAGACACATATATATCTAGTTTTGGTTATTTATGAATTAAGGTATTATTATCCCAATGGAAATTTGACCATTCAATCACATGGTTTGAGATATTTCTGCATAGTAATGATCAATTGATAGCGTATATGTGTGTGTGTGTGTGTGTGTGTGTGGCCAAAATTGGTAGGAATTAGCTTGGGAAGATACAATAAAGGTTAATGAGATAACTATTGTTTACTTCAAAATCTTGATCCAAAAGGCACTTATGAGATTAAGTGTTCTAGAGAGAAAAGTGGAAACAATAAGGGACATTAATCCTTTATTTTAGGATTAATTCTTGATCAATCCATGGCACAATTTCATGTATGTGGCTCCATGTTGTAGCCAAAATAGATTAACTTCCAAGAGATGTAGTTTTACTACTAGAATATCAATACAAATTATTTATACTTGTGATTTAATGTTTTGATCTTGATACTAAAGTTAATGTGCTCCACTTTGACACTTTATAAAATAGGGGAAAGGTAGTTCAATTCCAAAATGAACATAAAAGGAGAGGGAAGGGAGAGAAGAAAATAAGATTTCCAATCAAATGAATGCCAATGCTTCAAGAACAGAACTACACTAAATCATAGTTATACCAGTATGTTCCTGGCTTGGAAATTACACAAAATTGTAAAGACATAATGGGATAGCTTTTAGGGACATAAATTTAGATTCTTGACTAATAAGTTATTAACTACTATTAATTCTCATTGGATATGTAACAGACTGCACATAAAACTTTTGAAACACTTTATAGTTGAAAACACATAAAGCATAGAGCATTCAAAAGTAAACTAAAAAGAAACAACAAGGACTTAGATTAACACAAACACAATCTAAATATCACATCCAAATATGTCACTAAGCATAAGATTAATCCTTTTGCACAAGCATAAAATTAAAACTAGAAACAATGGACAACATTCAATGAGCAGAAGATAGAGTCAAACATGTAAATGCTATATTACAATTTTTATAGAGTTTCATTACATGAAAATGTTGAATCTTTACAAAGGGAAACAACATATCTTATATAGATATATTTTTATATCAATCTCAATCAACCACTACTAGGGTAGTTACAACATTCAATGATGGCCTAAGAATGTAGTTGAGATTTTGAAAGATCCATAGGCTTGAGCATGTTTTGTAATTAGGAGCCACACCTTTTTAAGGCAAATATTTTCCCTTTATATTATTTACCTCTTATAAATCATCATCATGTGCATGACATGTGATGACTCACATCATATTGGTTTCTTTGCATTCAATTTTATGGGCTAATAGTAATCAGATTCAAATATCATTGAAAAATTGTCATTGGGATGTTATTAGGATAATCATTCCACCATGCCTTATATACAATTATGCATTTAATTTTATAGGCTAATTTTATGAGTACATCTTATTTTTGAATTTAGGTCCCTCTAAATCAATTCATCACTTTAATAGCCTTGAATTCTACCACTTATGAGTCCTTAAGTTGGTGAAAAACTAATTACACTCATTTGTGCTTTCCAGATTTGATGCACAATCCTTTTGTGAGTTTTGATGGCCTTTTAATGGCTAGATGGACCATCAATTTAAAGATATTATACTAATTATTCCATTATCCATGTGTCCTTTGATGATGAATCTTACCACATGTTTTCTGCTTTCTCTTTTTCTACTCGGCTTGGGGATCAATATATGTTGATTGTGCCTTGGATACGACGTAATAGGATGTTTATATGTTGTGACATCTTGCTGATTCAGAGCTTAAATGTGTACCAAGACTATATGAACCAAACTAAGGTAGCAGTTCATTGGGATCATGCCACATGGCACAATCTCACTAATCCACTTGCCTAGAAGCATTCATAATTATAAAGATGACTCTAGGATAGTGGGTTGTTATGATGATGCCACTTGGTAGTATCCTAACAATAAGGGGGTTTGAAGGTTCCCAGCTAAAAATAAATCACTAAAAGTGGTGTGAATTAGTGGAAACTTGCCACATGGATTCGAGATAAATTTTTGAAGAAATAGATAAGTTTTGAAGGGTTTTTTTAAAAAGGGTTTAGTACTACTGGGAGCCACAAAAGACTACCACATGTCTTCAAAAATGAAGTGGGAACCTACAAGCAATGACATAAAGAAACACAATCAGTAATTTTGAAATTTCAAAAATAAATCGTCAAGAAAATTCAAATGAAAATGGCTATGCTTTTCCAAATAAAAATGGTTAAGTTTTTGAAATAAAAGAAAAAAGGGTGTAGAAACTTAATGAAGAGAAAGACATTTTTATATAATTCAAAGCTAAGTTTTTTCCCATTTATACGAAAGTGACTAAGGAAAAATGGGAATTTCATAAACATTTAGTCATTCAACATTGAAATAATGCAAAAGTTGGTTACACTACTAAAGGAAAAATTACAAAAAACCCTAAAAAAGATTAGATCATTATATCTTTTAATCTAGTTCTAGATGTGCTATTCAAACCAATGATTTATAATTAAGATTTACTATGTAGACTTGATAAAATCAATGAATCATAAATTCAATATTTTATATTTTCACATCTAGACAACTAAAAATCAAAGGCCTAATAGAAAGAAAAAGGGTTTGGTTATGAAAAATTAAGATGGTAAGACTTTGTTCCTTAAAAAAAATAGACTAAAAAGAAATCCTTAGACACAATTAAAAAATAAGGCACTAAATTTAGCTACAAAAGTGACCTACTAAGATTCATATCTGTAAAAATACCATCAATGTGTGTGAAGTGATAAATTTTCATTCAATTTATTTTAGAATCCACATAAACAAGTTCAGATCAAGTTAGGCATTAGAACTCCTGAAAGGGGATTCATTAGCTAATGGCTTGTGGAGGAATGGCATGGGTATTACTCTGCTTCCAACCAAGTGTCTATAGTCCTAATATGAATACTTTTAGCTCCACTCAAGGCATTGTTCCATTGCTAGAAAAGCTAAAAATCCTGTGATGGAGGTTGCTTTAATCACCCTTTTGAGGAAAGAGATTTGATTTAGAATTTTAAACTTAGTTGTTATTATGGATTTCTCTTTAAAAAGGGAATTTACTATTTAGTTCATTGAGGGTTGGGAGCCAAACAATGGGTAATAGGATGCTCAAAAATATCTAAATACCCATATTATCTTAGATTGGTGTAGTGTTTTCACATTACTTTAGGATGTTCAATCAAGTGCAGTTTGATGGTTTTAGACAATAAAATGCAACTAATCTAAAATTCACTTATTTTGTTATGAACCATAGGCCTTCTAAATATGAAATGTCAAGAACTAATTATAACATTTTTCCTGTTTCAAAATGAAAACTTATCTTTAGTCCTCTAAAGTTTGAACTATACTATCCATGCTTTCATCCACCCTTTTAGTGAATGGCCCATTAATACAAGGAATGTATGGCTTCCATAGGACCTTCTCTATTGATGTATATAATCTAGTGTAGCTAGGGAGAATATTATTCATTATGTACTATTTAATTCCATTATATATATTCATATAGTATGATTAAATTTTTTTTTTGTGATACAGGACATGTTTTTACAGCTATTGTAGACGAGGACAATGAAGAGGGGACTAATTCCTACTTATATAAGTGTGTAGAGGAAAATAAAAAATTGACTTCCACAGTCATATATGGGTAAAACATTGAGTATCCTATTGGATTTGTGGTAGTCACTATAACTTGATTTTGATGATATCCAATCAAAAATTTAGATATATGGTTATTTGAAGACTTTGAAATACACAGGAAGATAACACACTATTAAATTTTGGATCTTGCAACAAATATTCAATTGAAAAAATATAATGGGATTTCATGAAACATGAATCTATGGAAATTTCATGAGTCATACCATGAATTTTTTCTTTTTACTATCAAGATTAGAGTAGATTCTAGTGGTTCAATAGATTGATATGTGTAGGTATGTTGACTTCTAAAATGTAGATATAATCAATTTTATCAAATGGTTTTGATGTTTTAGGTAATACATATAAATTTAATTTTTAATTACTTACTAACAATTTGTTTTAGGTTAGTGGTGACATAAAATCTTCCATCTTCATGCAGTTGGAACTATTAGTAAAGAATTTCATATTCTTGAAGCTAAGAGAAGATCAAGCTAAATGTATTTAACATTTGTCCTTGAAATGGCATTTCCTTAAGTGAAGGAAGGTATATAAGGTGCATCATGGTTGTTTGAATTGTTTTATGTGGTCAAATGCCTTCATGAGTTGACCTATATTTGGGGATGGTGGTCTCCTTGATTCTATTTAGATCTTAACTCACCATGTCCTTAACTTCAATGCTTCACTTCTTCTTGAACCATCTTGTTTTCAACTCCCATGAAGTAGTTTCATTATTAGAGGGTAGTTTTAAATACCTTCAATGCTTCCTTGAATCCATAAAATGAATATTTTATTTCTCAAGGAATAGAGTTAACATGTATAACATTATTGAAGCCTATTTCCTATGATATTGATGACTTTGAAGGCTCTATTACACTCACTTCAAAAAATACACCCTTATAAGTTTGCACTTTTGATGAGTTTTTTTAGTATTATTATCTTAGTTTGAATCATATATCATGGTCTAACTATATAACCATTCAAAATTTATTCCTTCTTACCTGCATGTAAATGATTACCAACTCCAAAGTTGTCACTTTATCATTCCATTCACTAGCATCTTCATGATATTGATTGATTTTCAATGTAGGATCCCCACTTATGGCCATTAATACACATTTACCTTGGAAATAAAGTTTAATAATCTTTTTAAGTCTTAATACATCTCAAAATATGATAAAAAAACATCAAATTAGAGACCTCTTTCCTTGAAGAGGCAAACTAGCTCTTCTTGATTATTGACTACACCAATTCACCTCAATAATGTAGATAAGTTGGATAGTATATAGATCAAGATTATTATGATCAACATGAGATATTACATCTAAAAAATAAAATAAAAGTCATATCTTAAATCATGCCAACCTTTCACCTAGGGTCATTATCACTTTGTTTGCAAGAAGGTTCACTAGGCCACTAGCTTGCTAGGCTTGGTTGGAGGTGGATGAAGAGTAATATTTGAGTTATGAGATAAGAATCATATTGAAAAATTTTAACACCCTTTGGATACTATTTTACATCTTCCATATCCATTAGAATATCCAATACCTTCACAAAGTGATTACTTGCTAATTAACCTAGCTCATTTAGGCCTAGAGACAAGGCCATGCTTGAGAACAATCATGTAAAAATTCATTTTTTTGGATTTTAAGGATGGATAAAACTTAAAAAATATTATATATATCATTAATCACATTCAAATCAAATTTTAGGTCATTTGGAGAAATAAAACTTGACTTATAACACTTTTGGTTTGTTTTTCCTTCATTTTTGCATGTGCAGCTCTATGTTTTTATGTTTTACCTATATTTAGCTTATGTATGAAAATATAACCAATTTTAAAATTTATGAAATGGGAATTCATAACTTCAATCCAAATTTCAAGTCATTTGGATATATAAAACCTAATTTATGGCCCTTTTGTATTGGGAAAGTCGTTCTGAAGGCCAAAATGGATGATGGATTTATCGATTGGGAATGACAGGAGGACAAGAAAATATTCCTAGACATTATACACCCATAATAATGTGTTTTTAGTGATATTTTAAAATCAAGGAATCACTTTAAATGGAGTTCTCTAACAACATCTTGATCTTTGACATCATTTGTTGTCAGTGTTTTTGCCATCTTAAACAGTATTAAAAATGTATTTTGAGGTGGACTTACACATCAGGGTTGTGAAAACATGTGTAATTCACCTATTCAAATGTTTTTTATGTAATATATTTTCACTTGGGGGTCCCAGAGGTTAAAATGTGTATTGGAGCTCAATAAGTTGTCTCTTCATTCCCAAAAAGTTGCATTATAAGACTAGTCACTGCAACTTATGCCAATAATTTCTCTCAAATATTTAGTCACAATTATCCTAGGTGAAATAAGATTTTTCTAACACATAGGAATTATCTTATAGTTCATCTAAATGACTTATAATTCTTGTTATGTGCATGTTTGAAGTTAGGCTAAAATTTTGCATTTTGCTTTTATTGGGAAGGGCATTCTTGAGGCCAAAATGGGTGGTTGGTTTATCGATCATGCATGATCAGCGGCCATTAACATGGTCATATATGTTATGAACCCATCCAAACATTTTTTTGATGCCATTTTTTAGTGAAGAAGCACCAGAAATGGAGTTATCAAACAACATCTTGACCTTTGATGGGAGGCAAAGAACATGGTCCTAGATGTCATTTTCAATCTAGATGTGTTGACAATGTTATTTTTCAATGAATAAACACCAAAAATGTAATTCTTGAACAACAACTTGAGATTTGACAACATTTGTTGTCAGTAATTTTTGCCTTCCTAAACAATAGTGAAAATATATTTGTGGGTAGAATTGGATGTTAGAATCATGGAAACATGTTTAATTCCCATATCTAGATCTTATACAAGTGATATAATTTCATGTGGAGGTCCCAAAGATAAAAAAGTGTGTTAGAACTCAAGAAATTGTCTCTTCATTGCTAAAACATTACATTTTAGAACCCGTCATTGCAACTTATGCCATGAATTGCTCTAGAAGGTTTGACCAAAGTGTTTCAGAGTGAAAGAAGAGTTATCATACATTAAAAGGATGGATCTTATAGTTCATCGAGATGAATTATGATTTTTATTCTATGCCTATATGAATTTAGGCTAAAATTATGCATTTTATTGTATTGGGAAGGGTGTTTTTAAGGTTAGAATGGGTGGTAGGTTTATTGACTGGGCATGAAGAGAGGCCAATAATGTGGTCCTATATGTTATCTACCTATTTTGACATGTTTTAAATTCCAATTTGGAGCGAAGAATCATAAAAAATAGAGTTTTCAAATAATAACTCAAATTTTCTATCCTCCTAAATAATAGTGTTTCTGTCCACCTGAATAGTAGTGAATAATCTCAGTGGTCTCTAAGAAAGAAATATTTTTTCATATCCATTCAAAATAATGTATGGGATCATATTATCTTTCTACCTTAGAAATCAAGCCTTTGCAATATCCATTCAACATCATGTAGGTTCTATACATGTTTATGTTGTTATGTTATTTGTACTTATGGTAGAGAAACACAAGGGAGAATCTTTACCATTTTTCATGTTAGTCCTTCATTTATATTTGGTTGTACATCCATAGGACTTACCCAGTCTTAATTCTCAACTAGATAAATGATTATAACTTCCACCATATTGTTAATATTATTTCACATTCATTTTCATCTTGGGATTCAACTTATATCTAGTTATTTCTTAATTGGGCATGCACACTCTTTAAGTTCAATATGCTTCTCCAAAAATGAAGGATATATGATCTAAAATTTGTGGGGAAGACATCTTCATAATATCATTTTAGGTTAAAACTATCCTTTTAGATCTATTAAATTATCTATACCAAAGTATTGAGGAATGTTCTTGTCAATTAAGAATACCATCCACATGGGTCTAACTTCGTGACAACCTCTAAAATAATTCAAATTAACAATATTATAATATTAACTAATAGATTAATATAATATCTATATTACTATACTTTCACTTATGCACTCAATATAATTAAGGTCACACCCAACTAATAGCTATTCATAATCTCTAACTGTGTGGGTGATCACATAGAATGTGACTTACATGGTCCCATATTATAGAATTGAGTGGCTATCTGAGCTATTTTAATTGTATAATCCATTGCAAATATTTTATCTACAATATTGGAGCTTCTTGTGAAGGATGTGATACATAATGAAAGTTTTTGTCTCACAAATATTATATCTTAGGATCTATATTAACTTTAAATCAACTCTCTTCCCTATGCACATATAGAGTATAAGGTTATTTTGGTATGATTTATGGCTTATTCTTAGAAATTTTTTTAGGTATGATAATACAAACATCACTTTGATATTCTTCTATCCATATTTCCATTGTATTGATGGTCATGTGATCATCATAGACTTATTTATTCCCAATTAGATTAGGTTAGTGAGTTTCAAAAATATTAATGTAAATAAACCTAAAACTCCCCACACAAACTCAAGTCATCTAATTTTATTTCTAAATCTTCAATTCTTTCAATAGGCTCAACACAACGATAATATTCAAAACTCAACGTGATAGGATTGTAGCTTAGAGATGGCCTTCAAATGGCTTCCCATGTGGATATGGGAATCATATTTATAGTGATACCAAAGAAAAATATGACATTAAGGACTTATAGATTATGATCTTGATAAACATCCTTGCATCCACATCTAATGACTTCTTAGTATTTACATACTAGACCATTCATTATAATATTATATACCCTTTATTTGAACAATCTAGTAGATTATACAATAATTTTTTGATATTTTGAGAAATATATTCATTGTGAAAAGTAATTACTAGTTTTAAGAGGTCTGTTAGAGTTGTGAATACCCATTCTTATCACATTATTCACACTATTTTCTCATACATCAAGGATCGATAGTCATAGTATATCCTTCACTAGTATCTTTATTTATAATTAATGAAAAAATGGTCTACTTCATTCATCAAGACATTCTCTCTCACAAGATCTGAATATCTATCCTCATGCACTTTCCAGATGGGAATTTATTTAGGCATCTCTAAAGGTGGGACACATTTTCTCTGTATTGGTTTTAGATGATAACATAAATGAAATATTTATATTTTGGGTGAGTGATTACATTATTCACATTGCACACCATATTATCCTTCCTATGATTTTATAGTACTCGATAATCTTTCATATTATGTTATATCTTGTGACTCTAAAATAAGTCCAATAAGTTACCAGTTAAGGATTGCATGGGAAGTTTCATGTGATATGAATTATCTCCCCAAACAAATATAAATTTATTGGATATATATAATATATGTTCCATTTCTTATGACTTTGGTAGCTACCAGGATAACCTCCCTATCTTTGGGGTGATCTTCATCACTATTGTTGATTAAAATACCTACCATACTATCTCTAGTGATATGGAGGTGCATAATTCGCTTGATATTTTTACATAGGGGTTGACTAATTGGGTTATTTTTGATGTGAAATTGGATCCCAACCTTATAAATATTGAGATGATGGTGGCCTTTTTCCAAGATGATACTATAGAGAGTGACTGACCCATCCTAATAAATGTTTTACAGCTAGGAGACTATATTTTTCTTACTATTCCATATTGACATATTAAACTAGTGCAATGGATTTAAAAAATGAGGTTGATACATTATTACTACAAAAATATTTCTAGTAATATCTTGTTTAACACTTTTAAAGTCCTACAATTTTGAAATTACACTTCATTGTTCAAATCACCTAAAATTATCAAATGTGGATCAATTGTCAAACATTACAATTCATTGTCGATAATGGAAGTCAAAAAATCTTATTTATCATAAATTAGCTTTACAATATAATAATAAAATCCATAAAGTATTATAAAATAAAAACGTAATAAAATGTCAAGTAAATTCCATATAGGCACATATACAATGTCAATAATACATATAGATTGCCATATAGGCATACAAAAAATGTGTACATTAGGCCATATAGGCATACAAAAAAGTATATCATGTAAGATATGAGACAATCATCAAATAATCTCCCTCTCTTTTCCTTTCTCAAAGAATACACTCCCTGGGATGCCCTACTAATAGATGGAGATCCCTCAAATGCGTGTGATTAATCTAAGGTTTGACTGCGAGTCCTAGACTCATAGTTCACTTGCATTTGAATATATTTAAATACAAGTATTATTAGAAAATTAACATAAAATACATGCAAATAAGTTAATAAATTAATTTTAAAATTTAAAAAAAAAGATTAAACATGAACTTACTACAATCTCATGGTCCCACTCAATTTGATTTTGACGCTTGACTGGGTCAATGACAAGTTGAGATATATGAACACACATCTAAAATAAGGATGAAATATGAGATGTTTTCCTACTAACCATATGAATTGGACTATCAGATGTCATTGGACAACCCTACATACACAATACATTTACATAAGTTATATTTATCAAGTAAGTATGTAATAAAATTATTAAAAATATATATTTTACAATTCAAAATTATAAATTAATATTTGCCTCTGTGAGAGCCTATGTATATGACATCACTGCAAAAATACTTGTGTCTATTTCCACTTGCAGTGATGGAGGAGTGTCTACTTGAGACATCAACTGAACAAACAAAGTCTCACTTAGTTTTATATGAAGTATCAAAGATATATGGTATTTTTTTCTCTTTTATTAAACCAAGAGTGTAAGATGTACTCAAAATTTTACCTTTGTATAAGTAAAAGTTGGCATGCTAACATAATCAATTTTAGTAGTGAATGAGTTAGTAGCTGGCTCCATTTATGTAAATAATGGATACATAAGATTTAACCTTGAAAACTTAGAATGTGATGATGAAGGCACCATATCCTCCTAGAACATACAAAATTATATTAATTATTCATTTTCTATGTAAATTAATTGTTATATTTTAAATTTACAAACATAACTTAAATTTGACATGACATTTATATAAAATATACTTTCATCCATGTAGTTGCCGATGATTGCACCCTAAATGTGTGTGCCAAAAAATCTTCACTCAAGAGTATATCATTAAATCCCTGTCATCATCAAATTATCTAGTACATATAGCTCCACAAGATATGTAAGGATAGGTTTGGGTATGCACAATAGGTGGCATATCTCTAGCATTAGTCACTGAAAGCCTACTCATATACTGAACGAGTGTATTAGTAAGTGTACTAAGCACATATAGAGTGTTGATATCCACTAACTCCTTCATCAGATAGGGGATCTCAGGATGAAATGAATTTTAGGTAGGGATCATTATAGGTTAATTACACATATGACATGCACCTAGTCAATATTGCACAAAGCCTTTCCCTCAGCCCTGAAACTCACTAATATAATAATGTTTTAGAATCTCATTGAGGATAAACTCATAGTAGAGTTTCTTAAAAAAATACAATGGGGCCTCATGGTTGTTACACAGTGGATAATCAAACACCATCCACCATCGTTCCCAAAAAATAGATTTGATCAAATTATGTTAGAACCTATGGATCGAGAAACATTCAATAGTTACTAGAAATGGTGCACTGGTGGATGGGTCATTGAATAATGCACAAATGTTAGTTTTTGATTTTTGTTTGTTTTTGACCTCATGTGTTGATAATTTGTCAGCATAATAAGCCCTACAACTATCTTGATAAGATTCCCATCTATCAATTTGACTTGTTATTGAGTCAACTTAACCCAATAATGACTCTAGGTTATTCACTAGATAGGTGTCATGGGTGTTGGTGGATGTGGGATCCCTCATTCTCTTATTAATTATTTATTCAATTTCAAATTTATTTTCCACAATGTGTGTAGCTAGATACTCTTGACTACCTAGGGGATCTTTTGGAATTGTAGGAGGGTTAGGTGGAGGAATATGAGGGTTAGGTAGAAGGTTAACTAGGGGATTAGGAAGGTCAGGTGGAGGGTTAGCCACATGAATAATAGGGTCAATTGGAGGTTATGAGGATAATTATGGTCTCTTGTAGTGGATTGGTCTATTTACAATAAATAATTTACAATTTAAACAATGTAAAAAACCAAAAAATGGTAAAATACAAGGTTATTAGATGTAGTTTTTGATCACTTATCTCATCTATGTAGTGACATTATGAATTTTAGGACATATTGAGCTTTTCAATAAACTTTTGGTGAGTATTAAGGCCTGCCTGAGGAGAAATGTGATTGTGAAATGACTTAGCACTTGCAAAAATGTAAATTGGTGAATTAGGGAGGTCACATGTTTAAAATAAAAACATAGTCAATGCATAACACATACAAGTTACCATAATGTGTATGCGTTACTATATAATGTATACATGTTACTATATAATGTGTAAACATTACACAATAATGCTTACACATGATGGCTTGGTAATTACTAGGCCATGTTTCAAATAATGTGTATGTATTATTCACATAACATGTATGCATTGTGTGAATAACATGCATGCATTATGGGCATGTCCACATAATTGTCCCCCACTTTATGAACATACCCATCTAGCTAGGACATTTTATATGAAGGGTCAAGGAGTAGAAGAATAAATCTTAGGCATGGAGATACATCTGAGACAAGAAAAACAATAAGCTTTGGTTATTTCAACAAAGGTATTTGGAAAAGATACTAACTAGATTTAGTATGAATTATATGAAACCATTTAATATCCTTTTTACTTCCCATTTCAAGTTTTATTCAAGTTTACGTCTTAATAGTGATGAAGAAAAGTAATATATGTCTCATGTACCATATGCTAGTGCAGTAAGAAGTTTAACGCATGTTATGGTATGTACAAGGCCATACATTTCACATGCGGTTGGAGTAATCAGTAGATATATGGAAATTTTAGGTAAAGAACATTGGGTAACAGTGAAGTGGATATTTTTTGCATATCTTATAATAGATTTGGTGATTATATTTATGGATATGTTGATTTTGATTTTCTAAGAGATCTGGACAAAAGAAGATCAACATCTAGTTACATTTTTACATATATAGGTGGACCTATTAGTTAGATGTCAAACTTTCAAAAGACTATTGCTGCATCAACTACTAGAGCAGAATATTTGACTTCCTATCATGCTTGTCAAGAGGTAATTTGGCTAAAGAACCTATTGGGTGAGTTTGGAAGAGAGTAATACAAAAATAATGTATTACATGTGATAGTCAAAGTGTAATTTATTTGGCCAAGAATCCAACTTATCATAGTAGGACAAAGCATATTGAGATCAAGTACCACCTTTTCAGATAGGCACGATTGATGAATGAAAAGTAGCACTTGAAAAGGTTCACACAGAGGAAAATAGTCATAATATGTTTGTTATAGAATTTAAAATGGTGTTTATATTATCTTGGCTTGCAGAAAAGGTGATGAGGTGGTCAACAAGATATCAAGAAAAAAATGTTGTCAAGGTGGAGATTATTAAATATATGACAACAAAGTTAAATTTTGGATCCCTTTCTAGCACAATTCGTAGTCCACATCTCGACAGAGAGGTGTGAGTAGGGGGGGAAATACCCCTTTCGCCCGTGACCAGCCCCCCTGTCCCCCCGTTCCCCCCCCCCCCTCGCCACCCCCCCAAACTATTATCATAGGGGGTCCAGGGAGGGTGATCAATTCTTATAGAGCTCCCCTAGTAGGGGTTTAGGGGTAGCGCCCCTGAAATAGAAAATCAATGAGTCAAACCCTTATTTATAGGAAGATGAATTCCACCAAATTCTATTTTTAGGAAGGAAAGTCCTAATGACACATTTATACTCTATTTTTAGGAGGAGGAATCCTAATAGTTCTTTGTTAATTAAGCGTATTTATCTTTATGGAGTTTACATGGAATCTACATAATGAGTTAGCATGTAATCTGTTCATCTTGAAATTAATAAATCTTGATATTTTACACTGTAAAATTTTCCTTAACTTTGCTAAAGTTTTATCACATTAATAATGTGTTTTATCTCATGCATGTTAGGTATTTTATTTGTTTAATTATCAATGTTATTGCATTATGTTATTTTTTCGCTGTACAAAGTGCATGGTTTCTTAACATGTATCACCACCTTTTGTAAATACCATGATTAGTGTGGCCAACAATAAAATGAGGGATAGCTCTTATTTTAGCTATATACCCTCATCTTTATTTTTTGTAATTAAAATTTGAATATAAGAAATTATTTTTTGCTATTGAATTTGACTAATTAAAAGAAGATTTTTTTAAACCAAGTACAAACTTCAAATTAATAAAATATTTTTTCTCTTCATTATTATTTATAATAGATGTATATATTTTTTTTAGTATATTTTGTAGTTATTTAACTTATTTTTTTCTCTCTATATATATTATGTGATTAGTTTTACTTATATAAATATATTTTTACTTTTTTAAGTTAGTTTTATATATATATATATCCCTCTCAAAAAATTGTATTCATACCTTTATCTATATTGATCATGTATCACATAACAAGAAATATTTTATTAATAATCAGATTGCAACTTCATCATTTATATGATACCAAATATTTTATTATCTAAAATTTATTATATTAATAATTTATATCTATTTATTAAATATTGAAATTATTAATTTTTCTTTTTAATAAATAATTGTAAAGAAATATATATTTAAATACATTATGTTTATTTTAATTTAACATTTTCTTTTTATTAGAAAAAATTTGCAAGCTTAAATTAATTTATCTTTTTTTTCTTATTAAAAAATATTTGCAAGCTTAAGCAGAGCATATTAAATTTATTTTATTTGCGAAATGATAATGAGGAGCTTTGTAAATAAATATCTAAACTACAAAAATTATAGTTAGTAGATAACCGATGTCATCATCCTAAACCAAGGTGTATTGTAAGACATTATCAACCGAGATTGTAACATAAAGTTATGAAAAGAGAAAATGAGAGGTAATAGGGATAACAAGAACTTTTGAGGGAAAGGTTCGGTTGATGTTATAGTAATTTGAAAATTATATTAAAAATGATAATGGATGATATAATTATGTATAAAATTTTATGAGATAATTTATTTAATTTTTATATATTTAAAAAAATTAATGTTTGATAAATTTTATTATAAAAATTAATAAAAATTATTAATTTTTCTTTTTAATAATTAATTGCAAATACTTTATGTTTATTTATTTTAATTTAACTTTTTTTTCTTATTTAAAAATATTTAGACTTAAATTAATTAATCTTCTTTTTTTTATTAAAAGATATTTGTAAGTTTAAGCAAAATATATTAGATTTATTTTATTTGTGAAATGATAATGAGGAATTTTGTAAACAAATACTTAAACTATAAAATTTATAGTTAATATTTAATCCATGTCATCATCCCATTGATGATATAAAAATAAATGATAATGATGCTCTTAAACCAAGGTGTATTGTAAGACATTATCAACTGAAGAGATGATGTGACATAAAGTTATAAAAAGGGAAAATGAAATTTAATAGGGATAACAAAAACTTTAAAGAAAAAGCTAAGTCGCTGCTATAGCAATATGAAAATTATATTAAGAATGATAATAGTTAATATAATTATGTATAAAGTTTTACAAGACAATTTACTTAATTTTTATATATTTAAAAAGATTAATATATAATAAATTTTATTAAAAAATTAATAAAAAATAAAATATAAATATATATTATTATTTTTCAAATAAATTTATTTTTTAGAAATATATTATATAATATCAAAATCTTTAAAAATCATACCAAAATATAATACATATAAATCTATTTAGATTTTAAAACAAACAATGATAAATTACATACAAACCTATTTAATTTTTAAAGTAAAATCAAATATATACTAGAAACATTTGTTGTATGATAACTTCACTCCAAAATTGACCCCAATGATAATGACAAGCTAATATTCAATTGCATTTATTTATTACTATACTATTTTCAAGGACAATGGAATGTATGTAGTCCTACGTTTATTCATTTGATATTTCAATTATTCATGGGTATCGGGTTTAATTAGAAGATAAAATTTTCCAGTTTTTTGAACTAGTATGATGAACTATTCAGCTTTATGTGTTCAAATGTAATGGAGGGAATGAAAAATATATTAGGCCTTCTTTTCCTTTGATGAATAATCATAAATAATGATTCAAAATAAAATATACCTGGGAGTTTTCAAATCGCATATACAATATTGGGTTGGGTTTTTGAATTTATTAAATTTTTAACCATTAAACTGACTCTCCCTTAACGTTATTAAGATGTATTCCCAAAATTGGATCCAGGAATCGCTATATGATGTAAATATACAAAAATCATACAAGCATGGCATCGTATTCCAAAATAAAAATAAAAATAAAAATACCGAATTCGGTTTGTCTTTTGTAGATTTCAACATATTATTGATGTTGTAAATTTCAAAACATTATCATTGTTGGGATTAATTCATTTGCATTTTTTAATAAAAATACTGAATTCAGTTTGTCCTTTGTAGATTTCTAACATATCATTGATGTTGTAAATTTCAAAACATTATCATTGTTGGGATTAATTCATTTGCATTTTTTTCTTTCAAATTCCGAGCTGCAGTCTTTTGGTCCAACGGATGCAAGTATTGATCTTTCTGTTCTATTGCATCCATACCATGTCAACTTTACTTAGATTTTGGCTTTTGAATTTTATGGTAAAAACCCTGGACTATTATTTTTCAATTTATTGTTTTTGTATTCCAGCATATTGTTGATGTAAGACTTATTCCTGTGTATATGTTCTGTAGATGGTAAAATGTGTTCTCTTTTGGTGTAAGAGATCTAAGCATGAAACCTTATAATTCATTGTAATGGGGTCTTCATGTGTCTTTATTCATAACTGCATTTGAGAAGTCATTGTTTTTACATCATGTTGTGTTCGGAGTGATTAGAATGTTTCTTAGCAATGTCTTCATGTTCAATTAAAGCAATCACACCTCAATTACGTAATATGCACACACCTCATGTTCATTTGTTCACAAACAGTAGGGATCACCACATACATTTGGCCTGTTTGGTATAACTTCTACCATACGACTTTGTATTATTTTTTCACCACTTTTAATGTATGATACACCTTATATCTATGTAGAGCAGAGATTCAGAAACATTCCGTAATATATACACTTTTTGGTTGGCAACACATTTCAAAGAAAACATATATTTACCAACATGATAAGTGACATTCCAAGTTTGTGTGAATCCATGTATTTTGCATTACCATGATTTTATAGTCTATCCTAATGATGCTTGTCTTTGTGACACAGATTCAACCAGCTTGTTAAACTTCTCAATCACATTGTCGCAGAGAATGTCCAGGGACCTAATACTCCTTGCTTCGAAATTAGCATTGATAATCTTCTATCACTTATAACACTCATGTTTTCATACTTTTTGGGCTTTGAAAAACTAATATATATATTAACTCTTCCTTATCTGATTTTCTTCCTACAAACATTGTCCCAGCAGGTCTGTTATCTTCATATATTTATGTTTACCTTATTATAGGGTGTTTACCTAATCATAGGATGGCAATGTTCATATGTTACTTTCATTGTTCTCCCATATGCGTATCCATGAAAGCTTTGTTTCTTATATGAATACTGTTGTTGATGTTTTCATGCCTATCAGCTTTCTGTTGTGCCGTTGGTGGCAACTGATAGTTAGTAATATGTGCAGAGTTTTTAGTCGCGAAGTTAATGCCATGCTATTTTAAGCTGACAAGAATTTTATCTAGAATAACATATATATTGAGGGACAAAAGTAAGAATGCAAAGTATCATATTAGATAGAGTGACCTCTATGCATTTATCCAAACCAACCATCCGCAATGTGATTGCCTAACATGAAGGTTAGACAAGTTCTCAATGAATGATTTGTTTTTAGAATAGTAGTTTTACAAAATAATGGAGTAACTATCCTTGCCCAGATTGCACAGTTGGTAAGACATTCACAGTGTAAATGAGTGGTTAATGTTGTAATTGTATTTTTGGTTTTTAGTTCTTGATACTGTTTTGCACAAGAAGTGGCCATCTAACAAATTATGCAAGTTGTGTTTAGGAAAATTATTATTTTAATAACTTTTGCTCAAAATCCTCGGCCCTACGGATCGATCCACGATCACTCTGATATTCCAAAGACCGCTTGCACATAGTCCAGTGCCTGATATCCCAAGGACTGCCTGCACAATGCAAATAATACTAATGGTGAAAGTAATTCAAATCATTTCATATTTAAGGCCGGGCACATATAAACAAAATAATCCAGCCTTTATCAAAACCTCCGCTTCTTGTCACCAATTTGATATGCCAATAGTATAACAGTACATTTATTGAAATTTAAAAACAATTTCACGTTTTCCTCTTACTGCCATATTAGCCGGCCTTACATTTTATGACTACCATTGCAAATTAGCTTTCCATTTATCGTGTGGCTTATATTGCTTTCGGCATTCAGGTTATATATACACAAACGCAGAGTTCATGCAAACGAAAACAACCATAGAGCTCTAGCCGATGAAAATATAACTACTCATGGAAATATCATCGAGCATGGATTATATTCTTATTGTAGGAGCCATAACAGTTTTTGTTTTGGCTATAATTGTAAGAAAACATAATGTAATCTATAAGCATAAGCTGCCTCCAGGACCCCGAGCTTTGCCCATAATAGGCCACTTTCATCTTCTCCAAGAAAAGAATAAGCCATTACACCAAATTTTAGATTCCCTCTCAAAAGTCTATGGACCTATTATGCATCTTAGATTTGGCAGCCGCCCAATTTTGATTATTAGTTGTTCAAATCTTGCTAAAGAGTGTTTTACTGTAAATGATGCCTCTTTTGCTTCCAGGCCTCAAGTTGCTCAAGGACAGCATTTGGGTTATAATTATTCTACGCTGGGTTCATCCTCCTATGGGACTTACTGGCGAAACGCCAGAAAAATATGTACACTAGAGCTTCTATCTTCCAAACGCATCCAAATATTCCAATCAAAGAGGAAAAAGGAGATCTCGAAAACTATACATTCAATGTTTCAACAGGCTCAGTTGGAAAACAATATAGTGAACATGAGAAATGTTTTGTCTCAATTGACTTTGAAATTTCTGCTCACCATGATAATAGGTGAGCGATATTTTGCAGAGCAGTCCCTGATTTCATCGGGGGAATTTGGACATCTGATTGAAGAGACTTTTGTGCTCCATGGGGTTGTTAACATTGGAGATTATATACCCTGGCTGAAGTGGCTTGATTTACAAGGCTATGAAAAGTCTATGAAGAAGGTACAGGGGCAGCTCAATTCTTACCTGCAGAGAATAGTGGAGAAGCACCGTGAAAACCCCGTAAAGGAAGAGGAAGATATGGACTTCATTGATGTTTTAATTCTCAAGCAGAGGAAAATAGCAAAGCAATTCCTGATAAAGACGCCTTCAGCAAAGCCATTGCTTATGTAAGTTGTTTTTCCTTTCCAAGTTTTTAAATGTCTTTATAAATACGAATATAAATATTGATGAGACCGGCTTTTGGAATAAAGAGTCATGGCAAGTACTCTGCAGGCAGCTAATGTAAAGAGTCCTAGGCTCCCAGATTCTCGTCCTTATAATCACAAGAATCCTTGACTCAGAAGATGGTATCAAAATACCAACCCCCTGTAGGAATAGGCTTATATTTACAAAATGTAATTTCATCAAGCATTTAAGAAATTCACATAATACCTCTCTTAATGGCTTAGTGCTTTTACATGTCATAATTATATATTACTATTTTCTTATATAGTTAATTTTTCGAATCATGCTTGTTTAAGTTACATTAATATGACTTTAACATAAGCAATAATTATGTAACGACATTTTTCAAATGAGTACTAATTTTCTTGTTTTGGTTCAGGATATGATTAGTGCAGGTTCAGACACTTCTTCGGTTACCTTAGAATGGGCATTGTCCTTATTAATGCATCATCCCAATGTAATGAAGAAGGCACATGAGGAACTAGATTCCATAATAGGAAAGACTAGACTGGTTGATGAATCAGATATATCACAGTTAAAATACCTGCAGGCAATAGTCAAAGAGACTATGCGGATTCATCCACCAGCGCCTTTACTTGTGCCACACAAATCTATAAAAGCTTGCACAGTTGGAGGATTCCATATTAGTGCAGGAACAATGCTAATGGTAAACGCATGGTCAATCCAGAGAGACCCAAGAGTGTGGGATAAGCCACTAAATTTTATACCAGAACGTTTTATGGAACGAGACATGGAGATAAACAATATACACCCAAAAGGTAATGACTTTGAGATGATTCCATTTGGGGCAGGTAGAAGAGGATGTCCTGGAGCTTCTTTGGCAATGTGTATGGTCCATATAACTCTTGCTAGGTTGTTGCAGAGTTTTGATTGGTTTGTTCCAGATGGGCAAAAGGTTGACATGAATGAAGGAGTTGGTCTAACAATGCCACGAGCGGTGCCTTTGGAGGTTGTTGTCAAGCCTCGTCTTCTCCCTCATCTCTTTTTAAATTTGGTTGAGCAACATGAATGATGAAAGTAAATTATGGAGAATTTGTAATATGTTTTTAGTTCTTTTTAAGTAATTGAAATTTGATATCATGTAAGAGTCTAGAAAGTTTGTAAAATATTTTAAATTAGAGGTTATTATCTTTCTCTTTTTAATTTGATAGAGCAACATTTAAAAGTAGATTATGGAGAACTCGTAATATGTGTTTCTATATCTTTTAAACAATTGAAATTTGATACCATGTAAAAGTGCAAGAAATTTGTAAAATACCTTAAAACGTTGTAGTCAAATGTAATATTTTTTTGTTAATTCTAATCACATAATACTGTAAAGAAAAACTAAGTACAGCATTCCAGACACTTGGATAACCCCTAAGACATACTCATAATTTCAATATACGAAAATTAAAAATGGTTAAGGTACAAAAAAGGGGAAAAAGGATAATGTGCTCTTTCTCCGAACTATATTCCAACTATTATACCTATAGGAAGAGGTATCCAAGCCATGTCTCTACAACACCTAATATTAATTTATCGAACTTAATAAAAAATACAATGCACATTACTAGAAAAAGGCCTTTGTTCTCCGAAGACATAAATATTTAGGAAGTTGTTGAATATATAGGCATTGAAGCCATAGTTGTACACATGATAAAGTATATATTTGGCAATTTCATAACACTCCAATATTAATTTTTGGAAGATCTATGCTACTCACGTTTAGGGAGGATTAAGTGTCTTTGACATTGTAAAAAAGTTAACATGTTTATATTTAATAGATTGATAGATAGTTTGAAGTCACTAATTATTAGTAGTTGTTTTAAAAGTACAAGTTATATTAGGAAAGGTATTAGGAAAGGTGTGATTTGATGTTTTAATAAAATTAAATTTTATAATTTTAAAGTGAAAGAGTGTAAATGATCCCATTTTACATTTTATGCATATAACATTAAGCAATAATAATATGATATTTTTAGTAGAATCGACAGTAAAAAATGAGGTGTTGTGTACCTTCTTATGATATGTTAATGAGTTATCTCTGGAGGAGACATTCTATGTCACAACAGGCTTGAGCAATAACGAAGTGGTGGGAAAGAGAAAATTGATATAAAACATAAAATTGATGAAACATTTCAAGGTGACCAAGGTTGTGACGATGAGGAGTAATCATAGGGTATTTTAGATGATGGAGTTTAAGAAGCCTAACCAAATACACATGCAAAGTCTAGTGACATATCACTTATATTAATGCAATATTAGATTCTATGAAACTATTTAACTTACCCAATACATGATTGAAACATGTATCATCTTAATGAAAATAAGTGTCTATTATATCAGTTTTGACTTCCACTTTTATATCTTAAATTAAATAATTGTACATAATCATTATTTTACTTTTAATTATTTTAAGCTCTTCTTTTATTATTAAATGATGCAAATATATATTTATATTACCATGAATATGATTATTATTACCTTATTAATATGATATGATAATAATGATGTTTTACAAATACATGACATAAAACTACGATTATGATTTCTGTTGGACTAACTCTATTATTCCATATAACTTCTAAAGAGTTATAAAGATATATGATGAGATGGATTATTATATTTAATTGCAAACGTGGCTTTATTACTTATCATTAATTGTTTAAATAGTTATTATTAATTATATATTCATGTTATGTATGGATAGGAGTGAATTAATCCTTTATGTAGCTATACTTTGAGTTAGTACCATGACGAGTAGAAATAGGGACTGGACATGCACCTTGGCACGTGAGGCATAAGTTTATATGAAAAAATGCTTATTGCATACATGACTGGTCCACGAAATTCCATGATCTTCTTAATTTTGACTTTACTCATATTCATTACAAGGGTAACTTGATGGTTGTGGCAGGTGATAGGATTATGTGTGATGGAAGAGAGGTGGGAAAAAAAGTGACCATTGACCAAAATGAGCCTATTCTAGATTTGTGTCTCTATGTGTGTGTGTCATCTTTAAAGTGTAATGCAATCGCTTTCAGATAGGTCTTTGACCACAATACATCACGAGTTGAAATTCCTCTCATATAACATCCATGACATTGAAATTAGTGTTGTATAAAGTGTAATGCAATCGCTTTCAGATAGGTCTTTGACCACAATACATCACGAGTTGAAATTCCTCTCATAAAACATCCATGACATTGAAATTTGTGCTACAACACTAGTGTAATACAAATATTCTTATGACTCTCCCTAGGCATATAATCATGGAATTATATGTTTAAGGAGGTTTTAGAGAGATGGACAACAAAATATTTGGAGGATATGTCTTTTCATGATAGGCTTAAAATGTCAACAAATCACTTCTTTTTTATATGGTAATTTATAAAACATTTTCTAAATTTTGATTACAACAAAATTTTAGAGTTGAAAGTAGATTGTAGAAAGTATAAGAAAATAATACTTAAGAAAGACAACTTAGTTTTGGTAGAAAAGTTTATATTGTTTATATTATTTCATTGTTATTTTTTGATCAGTGTTCAAGAATTAAAGAGTTTCAGGCTCTTACTCCATATATAGCATAAGATAAAAGGTGGTGTAGACACCAAAAATTTGTACATCATAATTCCGAATGTCGAAACATCTTTAGATCGCTTTAGGACCCCTTTGGAACCAGTTTGAACTTTTGACCCCTAATCGACCTTGACCATGGTCAGTTTGACCAACTGACTAAGCTCACCCTTTAACCACCTTTTTAAATTGGCCCTCGACCACTGATGATCAGGGTGACCGCTAATAGTTAGGTTCTACCATCTAAACCAACTTAACACCCACATCAGCTCCACCTTGCTTTTCTAAAAATAACTCATCTAAATCTACATGCAAGCCATTACATGCGCAAGTTATAATTAAAAAGCCCATTTAACGTCTTGTTGCACCTCTCCTTCCTTGCCTATAAGAAGAGAGGAGTAGGAGGTGATAATCCATCCACAACTATCAAGAGCTTTTGCATCCAAAGCTTCTTTTGTAGCTGTTCTTCTAGCAATCTAGCGATTCAGCCATCATGTCAGAGAGATGACTTACCATCGCCTCTCGATCGATAACTAAGTACTGTTACTCTTATGGAAACACGTTAGACTCTACCAATAAGCTAACCACCTCAACCACTCATTCAATCAATCTCCTGCAAGCTAATTATTTGTTTTCCATTATGCAATTACTTTATTTGTATTTCACAATCAACCTAGCATAAACCCATCTCCCAGAATTGCCTTATGGAATCTCATCAATTAACCATTTATTACCCACATCCCACACACAATAACCATTGATAGTCACCTTGACCGTCGATGGTCTGTCCAACCATTGATGGTTACCTCAATCATTGATGATCACCTTAACCGCTGATGGTCACATCAATCGTCGATGATCACTATGGTAGAAAATAATAGCAAGCTATTTTCACCCACTTACCCTCAATCAAACACAAATTCCTATGTCCCTGCCTATTCATAGACCCCTATCCTATTTTTTGAAGCACATTTGACCCATTTAGCATTAGTATTAACTTATTTATTACTATATTAGTCATTTCTAGCCTATTTATTTATCAAGATTTATTGTGTTCAATTTCAGTAGCTTTTGATTATTGATGTAAGCATTTTATCTTCTATTTTCTAAACTTAATTGTTTAAAATATGTGGGTTAACAGCCCTCAAAAAAGCTCTTGCTTTTGAGATCTAGCTAGTGCTAGGCAATCCGCCTAGCTATCTATCTAACCAACCATTTGCTTTAGTGTCATCTTATTTTCAAGTCATCTTCCCAAGCTAAAGAGGATATCTTCACGATCATCTAATTCAACACGTGCATAATTGAACAGGTTTTCCAGCCATACCCATATTTAGTTTCTTCTTCTTTCTTTCTTGAAATATATGTTGAAATTCGTTAAAATATTCTAGCACACCCAGTGGGACCCATAAGTCTTTACTCGAGTTTCTCTTGTTTGCATCTATATTCTCTTCTCTCTATTCTATGCTCATAAATGACATCCAAGTTTCTTTTGGGCTTAAAATTGACTGCATACATTGATTGCTTGTAAATTTAGCTCACGTAGTTTAAATTAAAGCAAAGTAATTCAATCGTAGAATCACTTTTGTTGCACGCACTAAACCAAACCACCTACATCAAAAAATCTTGAGATAAGGCCCAACTAAGATTTTTCCACCTAGAGGTCACCTTACTCTTTCTCGACAATCCTACTTGAAAGTCATTACCAAGGGAAGAACCAACTCAGCTCTCTAGTTGAGTATACACTCTAAAAATTGATATGTACTGGCTAAGCACCCGACACCCTTATCACTGTGGTGTGTGAAGTGAGGGGGTAGGTACCAATACCAAACCACATATTGATTTCCAATACAGATTCTTTTTGAGAGCTTGAATAACTTGAAACCAACCATATACTTCTTTTCTAGTACCCGCTCTATAAGCCAATTTCTATCACATAATTTTGTGAAAGCTTAAGGCATAAGCCAAAAGAAAGGCTAAAAATAACTTTAGGACTTAACGTAATTTCTAGTGTGTGATTGATTTATTTTATCATTTCTTGTCTTCTCTCTATTTGAGTGGTGAGATTATTTATGTATTCTCTCTCCCTTACCTTGGATGGTTCTAACTCTCCAACAGCGAAAGAACCTAGCAAAACAAAACCCATCACCAAAATAATCAACCCCTTCTACCTCCTCATCCATGGAGTACGTTTCTAAACTATAAAACTTTCCTCATCCTTCAAGAAGTCCTTCCTTCCCTCAGGAAGTTCCCCAAGGAGATACAGACTTTGCCACCCTTTTAGATAACAATCTTGTGTCCCTTCAACATTATCTTAACACCATACCTCATCGTGCCCCTCCTTTAGTTCCACCTATGGACCCACCTTATGGCATGCCTTCTCACCTTATGGAAAAAACTTTCATTGCCATAGTCACCACCCAACCATTAATTACCCATGCTTCTTCATCTACTAATAACCCTTTTGACACTATTGTGGAAAATAACCCTGTCCAACCTACAAACACCCTTATACCTTCCACCCCCACCAAAAACTTGTCTACCTTAGGAGAAACTTAGCCACTAACCACCTATACTCCCCTCACCAAACTTCCTTCAGATACCCCCAATCCACTAATTACTAGCCCACTTCAAAATATTATGGTGTTTATACCTTTTACCTTACCACCAATTAGTACAAAGGTCACTACCCTTTCTTTGATCACCAACATAACCACTACTCTTACCCAATAGATGCCCATTTCACCAAACTTAGGTTACCTCCCTAACCCATAAGGCCATGTACCTCTACCTACTACCCAACCACCTGCATCCACCTATCCCTACATACCTTCCATCCAACCAAAGGTGTCCACATACCAATATGTGATATCTCCTTAACCCCCTACCAATTATCCATATGTTACCTAACCACCACAATAATATGCACCTTACAACCCTTCAATTACACAACCCCAAGTAAATCTAATGAATATGCTCATGGATAAAATGACTACCTTAGAGTCATCAATTCTTGGAGCTCACAACATCTTGTCATATGACCAGATCTACAACAAACCAATCCACCCATCTATCCTTATCAGACCATATCCTCCTCAGTGGGAGCTCCCCAAGTTCTCTAAGTTTTAGAGTAAGGAGGATCCCTAACAACACCTCAGGGCATTTAGGCATGCATGCTATTTGATTGACTAAAATGATACCCTCCTTCTTCATACCTTCCCCATGTCCCTATCCAATATAGCATTAGACTGGTATAGTGCCATAACCAAACACTCTTTGTTTTTCTTCACACAGTTGGCCCAAACTTTCTTGGATCACTTTTAGATAAATATCTCCAAGAAGGTTTCCATCATTGACCTTTAATCTATTTGACAATTTAATGATGAATCTATTGTTGATTTTGTAGCTCGTTGGAGGAGCCTAATCAATAAAATTTCCTTCTTACCCCAACCCAAACTAATAGAATTTTTTGCTTGGGCATGTGCCAAGCACATCTCTTCTACACTGTGTGTCTATAGCTTTAGAACTTTTGATGAATCTTTTACCATGGTGCATAAGCTAGAAAATAGACCCATGAACGAAGGAAAACTAAAGTTGAAAAACAAGAACTCTACCTAAAAACTAAGATCCCTTTTCCTCTAAACCAAGTAACCAAACCAATACCAATGCCAAGAGCAAGGGAATTACAAATGCGATTGTCCTTAAAATTTCTCTTCCACCATCGATTGATCAATTAAACTCCTCTAACTCCTCAAAATAAAACATGAAAAACCAAAACTAGAACAATTAGAAGCATTTCACCCCGCTTGGGGAAACCTATGCTTCAATCGTGGAGAAGTTGTTGAAGGCTAATATCATAGAACTTCCTTCTATCAAGCCTCCTCAATAATTTTATTATTCTCGTCCTACACCTAGCTAGTAAAATGAGAATGATCTGTGTGATTTCCATTGAGTAGTAGGGTATGACGTTAGTAGGTGTAATACCTTCAAAAGCATTGTCCAATCCCTCATTGACAAAAGAGAGCTTGTGTTGGACAACCCCAATGCACCTCAAAACCAAGCCCTTGACATATTTAGCCAACCTTTTCCCAATCATGCACTTACCAAAAATGAGAGCAACAAGGTTGAGTGTTCTCATGATGCCCATACTATCAATTTGGTTCTTGATATGCTCATTACTAAAGAACCTACTACCCAATCTACATATTCTTTGCCTTCTCCAATTATTGAGGGAGTGGACTAACCTTCTCCTCTTTTGGAGACCTAAACTGAGGATGTAAAAATTTTCTCTCCTCCACTTGTTGAGGTAGTGGATCCATCAACCCCTCCTTCAACTAACATACTAGAACAAGCAACCATTTTAATGTCTTCCTCAAACATTAAACAACTCGCTACCCCTTTGGAGATCATTCCCAAAGAGGAAGACACCATGTTTGTACCTCCCACAAAGGAGTCACCCATCCAAACCTTGCATCCTTTGATTGTGTAAAAGGATGAGGTCACCATTCCCCTTTTTCAACCTATGGGCTTATCTTTCAAGTCCACTACCCAGGGAACAAAACTAGTCTATAAACCATTCTCTAGGTTAGTGTATAAATTGGAATTTGTCTCCAGCCCTGACATGGATCAAGCCACCTTTTGGTAGTAATCAGGGCTACCTTACATCACAAAGTAGGAACCTCCAACCACACCTTTAACAAACCAACCCACCACTCCTATTATCCAAACCCCTATCTTACCAACCAAATTGATAAAAACCTCTACCAACCCAACAATTTCTCAACCATCTAATGAACCCAAACCCCAAACAACAAAATGACCTTCTCCAACCAAAACAACCAAACCAACCCAAAACCTTGGCACCTTCCCTACACAGAGCCTTGATCACCCATATGTGAAAGTGGAACTTACCTCACCAGACCCAATAACCTAACACAAAACCAAATCAACCAAGGAAGTAAGGCCACTAAAAGGTTAGAGGGCCAAACTCCTACCTCCCTTAACCTTGCCCTCTATTTTGGGGCCTCATCCCTCCACTTTGATTAGGAAGCTGATTGTCTCAACCAAAACCCAACCACCATTGTTGTTTACACCATCACACTTGCTTTTAGACACACCTATCTTCATCGAGCAATCAATCACCAAACTACCTACCCTAAAACCTATTACCTCTAACTTATCAACATCTACCTTACCAAAACCAAAACCATCAACTAAGAACACTACCTTACCCAAACCTCCTACCACCAAGCCTAATGCCAAAAAGAGTTCCATCTCACCAACTAAGACCAAAACCTCTAAACCCTCTCCACTTTTAGCTGAATCCTACTCTACTATTTTCTAAAGGTTATTGTAAGCTTCTTTCTTGACCTTACCTCCCATTAGATCATTTGAGACTCTTGGTCCAAATCTAGTCTGGTATAACAACCACCAAGTATGATCCTATTATAGGATACCAGGGCGTGACATAGAGAACTGCAAGGCTCTCCAAACCATTATCCATCAGCTTTATGATGAGGATGATCTATTAACAGATGAACCTCTCACAAACTTGTTACCAATCCAATAACCAACAACCACTACCTAATGCCTACCTACTCCCCCAATCTCACCTCAAAATGATGAGTAACCAAACTAATGTCCTACCCTAACTCTTCCCTCTATCCATACTATCCATGTGGTCACATGATCACATATTCAAAAGAAGGATAATGGGAAGGCTAAAGTGTCCATCCCATGGACATACCCATATTCCACCTCCCAACTAAGTCAAATTTAAACACCTTCACCTTCAACCAAACCCAATGTATCTATTTTGGGAACCTACCAATCCAAACCCTCCAAATCAATCAGGAGAGTGGTGCTCAAACAACTTCACCAGACCCTAGTAAAGATGAGCCTATATGAGTTGATCTCTACTTCACTTCATCATTTCCAAACAATGATAGAGGCACTGCAATTAGTAGAGGTCCAACCTGAAGACCCCCAACCTCTAGCAACCTTTGTTGGTGCTCTCCAAATTTATAACCTTGTCACCTTCAAGGATTTGGAAATACCTTATATCCATCTTGATTACCTATATCCCCCTCTGTTTATTACTTCTTACATCAACCAAACCCGTATTAAATGGGTCATGATTGATGGGGGAGCTATTATTAATATCATCTTCTCCCATGCCTATGAACACTCAACTTGTTAGATAATGTCATGTTTGAAACCTTGGTCATCATATGATCCTTCAATGATGCCATGGCCACTACCCTAGGAATTGTTGTCCTTCATATCCATTTAGGACCCCACATGCTCCCCAAAATTTTCTATGTAGTATAAGGTGAATTCCAATATAATGTTTTGCTAGGATGACCTTAGATCCAACCATGGGTTGTGTCCCCTCTACCCTTCATCATTGCATTAAATTTGAGAATGAAGGTTAGGTTGTCACTATACAAGCTGACCTAAGCCCTTTTTCATCATACAACATGACTTATCGACCTAGGGACATCCTCCTACCTCCATCTAACACACCCTCCTCAGCCAAAGATAAGACCTCAACTATGAAAGAGGGAGTCATACATTATTCTACCAATGAGGTGCCAACTAGCTCATCCATTCCCTCTGATCAGATCCCCACCTCAGACCACTTGGAATCCACATTCCAACATCTTTCACTAGGGGAATATCACCTTCTCACCCTTGATGTTTTCCCTACTCCCCAAGAGTATGGGAAACTTGACCAACAACCCAAGTCTGACCCCAATGTCAGAGCCATTGTTCCTTTTGGACACTCACACTATAAAACCCATTTCATCTATGGGGGACTTGACAAACTACTTATCCCTTGTACCACCTCTCCTTCACCTCAACCATTCACCTTTAGCTTCTCTTATCTAGACAAACTGAGTTTTGCCAAGACATATCTCCACAAGTGTGCTTGAAAAGGATTTGGTCTTGGAAAATATGAGCATGGCCCACACAAGTTGATTTCTATTGAGACCAAAAAGCCTCATGAGAAAAATGACCTTAATTTCATTCTACCCACAAAGAGGAAAACCAAACCACCTACTGTCACCATTGTTGAGGAAGACATCCCTTCCTCACCAAATTCTCCTCCACCTACATGTGAGGATGAGGACATCATCCCCCCTAACTTTTTCTTTGTCAACATGATCAACCTTAGAACCTTAACTTATCAAAAGGAGGGGGCAATCGTAACCATCTCTTTGGCCCATCCTGAGATGATAGGAGATGACTCTCTTACCATTAACACTGTTTAGTGCCAGGATGATGATTCTATTCTCACCTACCTTATTACCCTTAATTATTCCATCCACAAATACCTTCCTCCTTAAAATTTGACCACATTGAATAAATCCACCATGGATATCAACTTGGGCACTCTAGACAACCCTCACATTGTCAAAATTGGCCAATCACTGAATTTCAAGGAACTTCCAGACTTCCCCTCTTTCCTCCAAGACCATAACATAGAATTTGTTTGGTCTTATAGAGATATGCTAGGAATTGACCGTACCATTTCCAATCATAAAATACTCACCAACTATGAAGACAAGCCCATCAAGCAAAAATTTTGATGCATGTACCCTCACATAGCCCTTCTCATCAAAGAAGAGCTTCAACACCTCCTATCTAAAAATTTAAATTAACCCATTGACTAACCCCAATGGGTTTTGAATGTTTTACATATCACCAAAGCCATAGGGGAATTACACATTTATGTGGATGTTCATGACCTCAACCTTGATTTCACCAAAGATGACTTTCCTCTACCAAGCATTGATCAACTAGTTGATATTACAGATGACCATGAGATGTTATCTCTCATGGATGGATTCTCGAGTTACAATTAGATCCTAATTACCCCAAAAGATCAACATAAAACTACATTTATCACCCCATGGGGAACCTTCTGCTATAGAGTCATGCCTTTTGAACTAAAAGAATGCTGGTGCAACCTACCAACGTGCCATGACTTACATCTTCTATGATTTTATCCAAAAAATTGTTAAAAAATATGTCAATTAACTTCTTGGGAAGTCCAAATATTGAAAGGACCATTTGTCGATTCTCATGATTATCTTTGAGCACCTCATCCATTACTACGTCTGCCTTAACCCCAAGAAGTGCATTTTTGGGGTCTTTTTAGGAAAGCTCCTTGGCTTTATCATTTCTCTTCGGGGGATTGAATTTGATCCTACCAAAATCAAAGAAATCCCTGACATGCTTCATCTAATAAATATTAATCAACTTCATAGTTTTCATGGGAAGCTCCAATCCATCCATCACTTTATCTCCCAGCTTTCGAACTGATGTCAACCCTTCCACCACCTTCTGAAGAAGGATGTATATTTTAGGTGGAATAGTGACTATAAAAAGGCCTTTAATTCACTCAAAAAGTACCTTTTGTCTCCACCTATCCTTATACCTCCCAAGGATGACCAACCTTTATATCTTCACCACTGACCACTCCTTAGGGGTAATGCTTGTTCATTGGGATGAGCAACACAAAGAGCAAGTCATCTACTACATCAACCACACGTTTATAGAGTAAGAGACTTGGTACACCCATACCAAGAAACTTTGCTTAGCCTTAGTCTTTATGGCCACCAAACTTTTTCATTACCTCCTTAACCATAAAACCTATGTCATAACCAATACTGACCCACTCAAGTATATACACTCCAAGTCGTACCAAAACTAATGTATGGCCAAGTGATTCATAATTTTAGCTGAGTTTGACCATGATTTTCTTTAGCAAAAGTCAATTAAAGGTTAAGTCATTGCTGATCAATTGGCTAAAGCACCATTAGAAGACAACCAACCTCCCCTCTTGATTTCCTTGATGAGTCCATCATGACCCTCTCTTAGGCAGACTTCACATATCATGTCACCATGTTCTTTATGGAACAAAGTGTTAATAAGGTGGGGAGCTGGTATCATTCTTATTCCCTTTAATGATGAACCTCTTCCTTTATCCTTCAAGCTTGACTTTGAATGCACCAACAATATGGTTGAGTATGAAGCCCTAGTGATAGGCTTTCAGATCACTTTATCCTTGGGAATAAAAATAATCAACATATTTGGTGACTCCCAACTCATGGTCAATCAAGTCAACAACCTTACTAGTGTAAGAATGATGTTTTACAATATTATAAATAACTAGTTGATGAACTCTTGACATCATTTGAACACTACCGCATCCAGTCAACCCTATGATCTAACAATAAGTCAACACCATGGGTTCCCTTGCCTCTCAAATCCCATTTGTACCCCCTGACTCTAAGCTATCTATCATTATTCACAGACTTACCTAGCCTTCCTATGTCAAAATATATTCTCCCACCATCTTCAATGTGGAAGAGACCCAACATAACCTTTGGTATCGGTAGACCTTTGACTACCTCAACCTTACCATCGTTCCTTCTAGTATTTCTAGGAATGCTTGAAGAGTGTTTATCTAGAGTACCTCACATTATACCATTATGGGAGGAATTATTTATAAATGAGGTTTTGATGGTTTCCTCTTTCGTTGCCTACAAAGTCATGAAACCTATCACGCTATCAAGGAAACACATGATGGAATATGTGGGGGACACTTTAGTGGACTCATCATAACTAAATGCATCCTTTTCCTCAGTTATTAATAACCTACCCTTAACAAAGACTATTGTGATTATGTGAAAAAGTGTGTTAAGTGTCAATAACATGCTAATTTGCGTCATGTACCTATCCATAGTCTTCATGTCTCTACTGATTTCTAGCCCTTCTCATAATAGGGCTTGGACCCCATTTATGATATTAATCCCCATTCTTTGCAATGACATCATTATATCACCACTATGACTGAGTATTTTATGAAATGGGTATAGGCTATTCCTCTAGTTTCAACCAAAACAAAAAAGATTATCAACTTTATCAACCATCACATCATTTGTTGCTTTGGTGTTCCTTACAAGATTATCACCAATAATGGTAAATATTTTAAAAATAAGCAAGTCCAGGGTCTTTTTGATGCATTTGGTATTAAGTTAAGTTTTTCCTTTCCCTATCATCCTCAAGTGAATGGACAAGTAGAAGCCTTTAACAAAACTCTTAACAACATGCTCACTAAAATGGTCAATGCATCTGATCGAGATTGGCATTTGCACATCCCGTTTGCCTTATGGGAATATTGCACTAGCATCCAAACCCCTATAGGTGCTACACCTTTTTCACTTGTGTTTGGAGATGAAGTTGTCTTACCTCTAGAAGTTCAAATCCCATCTCTTCACATATCTTTGTAGGATCTCATTTTTAAAGATGATTATCATCAACACCGTCTATCCTAGCTTGAACTACTTGATGAGCTTCGCTTAGCCACCCTTACTCATCTTCATGTCTATCAAGATTGCATCACCTATAAAAACACCTTAGAGTGTGAGAATTCAACATCATAGACCTCATCCTAAATCAAAATCAACATGTCACCAATATGGAGAAAAACTAGGGCAAGTTTGATTTCAATTGGCTTGGACCTTATATCATAACCCATAAGTATGGATCAAGAGCTTATCAGTTGTCCTTTCTTGAAGGTAACCTAGAAATTAAGCCCCTTAATGCTTCGCATCTACATCCTTTCTTTTATTAAAAAGGATCAAAATCACCTTCTGTCTAACTTAAACTCATCCTTTACTTACAAGCCACATTCATCTCCCTATTTTAGGGGCAACCGATTAAAAATGAATCATGTGATTACCCATCATAATCATAGCTTAATATTGAACAATGGGTACCATGGCTCTACCCATGGCATGATTCTCATGGTACTTTCCACCCCATTTTAGATTTGATTCCCATGATCATTCTCACCTAAACCTCTTTACACCTAATCAAACTTCTTTTTGATTTTAGTTTTACCTTCATAAAGGTGAACCCTTAAGCCTATATAAGCAAGTCTATGTCAAACAAAATCAAATAAAGAAAAAAAGCAAAATCTAAACCAATAGAAATCATGGGTCATTCCTAGCATTCTTAGACTTCTCCCTTGAAAGACATCCATTGAAAACATATTTAAAATTTCTCAAAGTAAGATGGATTCTTCCCTTGAAGGACAACTATCAAAAACATTAAACAAAGCACACAAACTTAGACCACTCCATCGAAGGATGGTTGAGTAAAACATTTGTCAAAATAATAAATTTCTTGGAAGCTTCCCACATCGATCTGATTCCCCAACCCTCCTAAGAAAATAAATAATATACCCATTTTTAAGAAATAGCAAAATCAAAATAATTTTTGAAATTCACAATCAGCTCTCATAAGTAATATAATTTTGAAAGTTGTAATTAACTCTCATGAGTATACTTCCCACATCGATTAGTCTACACTTTGTATGACATAGACTTGTTTATATTGACTCTCTATAAACCTATAGAAGAGGCATGCTCGTCTCACAAGAAGGTTCCATTTTCATCCATCTCCCTTTTATACACTATAAGCAAGAGATTTGAGCTTACTTGATATTATGTGCTCAAGACACTTTTTTGACCAAATAACGAATGCTAATGTGAAGCATTCGAAGGGCTTATGTTCCTTAAGCCAATCTAACTTTGGTTTTATTTTAGTCCTTGTCAAATATAAAGCATAATGCCCTCTTATTATCCTCTAGTAAATGGTTGATATATTCACTAAAACATTTGTCTCTTAATTATATCCTTTGTTCTCACATCTAGTGTTGTTAATTAACTTACTTAATGTGTTTTACCTCCAACAAAATAACAATAACCATACTCATAAACATCGTGCATCAACATATATCATAAGCAAGAACATACATCATTAGCACATCCATCAACATGTCAAAGTCAAGAATCCATGAAGAATAAGTAAATCAACCAGTTTCACCACATGTCTAAATATAAATAATAAAGCATATACTCAATAAAATGTAGCATGTCAAAAACATACATGTCATAAAGCATAACCATAAATAAAAGCCATTACATGCCTAGCTAGGTGAGTCTACATCAATATCCAATATCCATAACGTAAGAATAATCAATATAACATGAGCACAATAAATATAAACACCATAAAAATCACATCAAAGAAAACCATAGACCATGAGCAATAAAAAAGGATCATATCTATAAATCATGAGTCAAATAATATCATAATGTATAAACCAATATATATGTCTCTCTCTCTCAAAATGTACATCTCACTGTATCGAATCATAGGTCAAAATCAAAATGATATATAACAATGTATAATATATCCAAACTATATCATACCTATGCCCCTAGGGCACCACCATCTCCTAGAGTACCACTAGGTCTTGGTGCTTGCCCCCTAAAGTACTTGTCTGTCCACAAACAGATGTATCCCACTAACATGGTGTCACCATGTTGGCACCACCTGCCAAACTCACTCTGTACTCATCCCATCGACACTCACTAGGACACCACCTCAAAATTATAGCCTCGTAGTATCATAACTCCTCCACTGTGGCCATGTATCATGCCATGGGGATGGTACCCCATGGTCCTATAGGTGTTATGGCTCCTCCTCCCCTCTATCTCAAGGATTCTCTCTCCTATGTAACTGAGGCTAGTGAAACTCTATCTTGGTCTGTATTCCTTATGATTTTAACCACCTAACCCTGTAAGACTACCACTTGACCTTGTAAAGTTATAACCTATGCCTATGTAGTGGCTAGTACCACTCCTACCTATGCATCTAGGGTACCTCCCTATACCTGTGCCCTTTGGCCTCCTCTCTCATCTAGGTCCACATCTATCAGCCTTATGCCACCATCATCTCCACCAAAGTCTAATATCATGTATAGACCCTATTACCATACACGGTAACCATCTAAAAAACCTACATCATCAATCATTATCTTTACTAGTAGCTCCTCATGATCAAGTAATATCCACACTAAATATGGGTATGTTAGAATGATCTATGCATCCTCACACATATATATTCAGAATGGGCTTGGGATCCCTTGAACTAACTCAAACTATCTCTAAACCCTATCAAAAGGGGTGATCTCTACCTCCCCATCTTGACTGTAAAAGATCCACCTATAGCTATGTAAGGATAGGGTCTACCTCCTATAGATATCCCACTCTAGGAACCCTACATATGGTCTCTAAATAACATCATCGATCACTAATGCATCTAGTGCACCCCTAAACCAATCTACATCGTGAGCCCCTCCACCTACTCTTAAAATGGTAAATTCAACTCTCCACCTCATATACCCTACTAAAAAATATATCTAAGTGTATCCCATCCATGGTAGCCCCACTAGCCTTAGCACTTGGATGTGCTCATAAGCCCAACAATTTACAACCATTCCAACACTAATGCCAGATCTCATATGGGCCCTGAAACCCCATAGATCTTTATATATTTACACCAAAAGCATAGGTACCCATCCAAACACTGTCCATCCTAGCAACATCTCAACCAACACCCCCAATAGTAAGTATGGGAACCTCTTCTTGCCCACCACCTTCTGATATATCATACTATAATTTAATCCCCCAGTGTGCCACCTGACACAATCATAATCATCTCCATACATCAGCTCCAACAAATCATCTTACTCCTCGCTCTCAATATGATATATAGGATCACCCCATAGGGGTAGCTGAGTGATCTTATGGATATCCTCTAACAATATCATCATCTCACTAGTGGGTAGTAAGAAGGTGTTTGTGGCCAGATCCCATCTCTCGATGAGGGCCATGATCATAGATGCATCACACAACACATAATGGTAGTATCGCATCACTCCCAACATAAACTCCTCAATATGAGCCCAATCCATTGGGGTCATCCCTTGGTTAACCTATGAAAAGATACATGATACCTGATCATGAATCTAAATATGCTCCTATGCCTACATAGTTCATTAGCAAACACATTTAGTCATATATAATATTTTATTTGTGATCTTTGATTCTTTAATTATCTTGTTTACCTTTACACCCTACACAATGACCTATTTATCTACCCATCTTACCCATTTAACTAGTACCTATACAACCCTTTTACTTTATCTATCAACCCTAGAATTTGTGCTATTACACAATACAACCTACTATTTAACCTACAGGGTCAACCCATACCAGATAATTAACATCTAGTATGCCTTAGCATTTTAAAAAATTTCAAAACCATCTTGTAACTAGTTTACCGGTGATGGTCATGGTGATCACCGATGGTCAAACATCCTTTTCCTCACATATGTTGACCATCGATAGTCAGACCTGACAATCGACAGTCACTTTGGATGTTTTATGAGTAGAACACCCAAAACCATAAAAAAACTACCATTTTCCAAAAAATATCCTACCCAATCATACCCCCAGCCTACCCTAACCAACTTACCCTCCCTAATTTAGGAATCCACTACCATGATTAACCACAAATATTAAAGTCCTACTTAGGGCACAACTAGACCTCTAAGCCTTACCCACCCACCAATCAACCTCAAAACTCAATGTAAATATAATTCATAGCTACTCTACCAATTCAATACAACACCTACCTCATTCCTCAATTATTGTTGAGGAGGAATACAAGGACCTCTTGCCCATCCTCATTTGTATCCATGCACACCCTACATCATCACTGGTTTACTCAACCCAATCATCCACCTCAATAATCACCCATCCACCTCAACAATCACCCTCAACTAATTTTGCCCAAACCTAGAGCTCCAAAGTTAACAAAAGCAAATGTTTAAATGAGTAAAAAATATTCACTTTTCAATGTTGAATGTGGCCTTTTAGGGTTCATACCCTGACCATCAATGGTTAAGGTGATTATCGATGGTTGCCCTTAAGTACCCTGATCATCGATGGTCAGGTTATTTCCTTTTTGGCTTTTACCTTGAGTAGCCATTTTAGAGCAAACCCAAATCAAAACACCCACCCATGGAGACTACCTTATTCACCCACCCCAACCACCTCGTCGCCTTGTCATTGATCTATTTTAGCCCAATTAACATGTGTTTTATGATGAATTTTGCCTAGTCTTTTTGATTGTAATAATAACATTTGCCATGTTGACCACTTTTTTAACCAGCACCATCTCACACATACCCAACCCAATTGGTGTCTTCTCAAGAGCACTTATTACTTCAAATAACTATGACTCCACTTGACAAGTTTGTGTTTTCTTTTAGAGCACTTCCTACCTTAGATACCTATGAAAACACTGATATTATAGAGAAGACTTACATTTATGAGTGTACCCAACCACCATGCCTAAATGCAGTCATGCAATCCACTTGTCACTTATCTTCTTTTCACTAACATTTACTTTTACCAACTTTGGTAACCTAGTCTATGCGTGATCTTGGCTATCACAATTTTTCTTAAACTTCATCCATGTGTTGACAACCTATCACCCACTTTTATGATGTCCACCTTCATCATCACCTTCATCCACCTCATCAAATCCACACTCAATTCTATTTCACCTCATCACTTCTTGGTTTAAGGGGGAATACCTCCTCCCATACTCAGGGAAACTAGACCTTTGACCAATAATTAGTTTTTGTTTTACAGCTTGTTGATTCAAATCTACATAACAAAAAGGGAAAAAATGTAGATACTGTAGATCTACACACTGGAGTTACAAAAATCAAAACACTTTTAGACCACCTTAGGACCCCCTTGGGACCAATTTGACCCTTTGACCTCTAACTGAGCTTGAATAAGTTTAACCAACTAACTAAGCCCACGCTTTAACAACCTTTTTATCTTGGCCCTCAACCACTAACAGTCAAGTTCCACTATCTAAACCAACTTAACAGCCACATCAACTCTACCTTGATTTTCTAAAAATAACTCATCTAAATCTATGTGTGAGTCATTACATGCACAATTTATAACTAGAAAACCCAGTTAACATCTTGTTGCACCTCTCCTTCCTTGCCTATAAGAATAGAGGATTAGGAGGTGAGAATCCATCCACAACTGTCAAGAGCTTTTCCATCTAAATCTTATTTTACAGGTGTTCTTCCAATAATCTAACCATCACATCAGAGAGCCAATTTTCCACCACTCCTTGATCGACAACCAAGTACCATTACTCTATTGAAATCACACCAAAATCTACCAACAAGCCAACTACCTCAACCACTTATCGATAAATCTTTTACAAGTTAAGTATTTATTTTCCATTATTCAATCACTTTATTTGTATTTTGCAATCATCCCAACATAAACCCATCTCCTATAATTTACTTTTGGAATCTCATCAATTATCCATTTATTACCCACAACCTACACATAATAACCATTGATGGTCACCTTGACTACCAATGATAACCTTAACTGCTGACGGTCACATTAACCATTGACAGTCACTATGGTAGAAAATAACATCAATCTATTTTCACCCACTTACCCTCAATAAAACCCAACTTCTTGTGTCCCTACCTATTCACAAACCCCTGTCCTATTTTCTTAAGCACTTTTGACCCTTTTAACATTAGTATTGACTTGCTTATTGCTATATTAGTCATTTATAGCCTATTTATTTATCAAGACTTTATTTTTTTCAATTTTAGTAGATTTTTATTATTGATTCAAGTACTTTATCTTTTATTTTATAAACTTAATTGTTTAAAATATGTGGATTGATAGCCCCTAAGGAAGCTCTTGCTTTCAAGATCTAGCTAGTGCTAGGCAATCCACCTAGCTATCTATTTAGCCTACCATTTTCTTTAATGTTTTCTTATTTACAGGTCATCTTCCCAAGCCAAAGAGGAGCTCTTCATGATTATCTGATTCAACATGCACACAATCAAATAGGTTTTTCAACCATACCCATATTTAGTTTCTTCTTCTTCCTTTTCTAAAATATATGTTGAAATTCACTGAAATAGGTGGTCTGGCTTAACATTAGAAAATGTTAAGGCATGATTGACCAATAAAAATTAGGCAAGAGGATTTTTTAGAGTTACCATGTTACCTTTAACAACAAACATATAGACATATTGTCTTACATATGTCTATTTTAAAAAATAGTAGATTTAGATCACCAAGATTACCAGAGACTACAAATTAGAATGAAGTTTCAAAATGAACAAATAGACCACTTATCATTCCAAGATTACATGATCAACCAATTTTATATCACATAAAATACCATCATCATAAAAATCTATAGAAGGACCAGCTTGCACCATAGCCACAAGAGCTTTGCCCAAAGAAGGCATCCCAATATCTGACTATGCTCCAACTGCTACCACTAACTAGAGGTAGACCATCTTACGCTGAGGACCAAAAACATCATTTGAGAATAGAGTCTTACCATGCCACTAAGGAGGGGCTTTGAAAAATCCCCATGCACCCCTTTTGTAAGCCATTTAATGGATTTACCATGATCTAGATTTCTATGGGAAGCCCATCAATCATCAAAACTAGGGATAGGGTTTAGAACCTCATCCAAATCAGGCAAAAAATTACCCCTAATATGCACTACTTCATGAAATTTATTAGATGCCTCTTCCACATCCTTAACAAAGTGCACTAAAGCCAAGAACTGAGCTTCCAATTCTTTGAAGTTAAACAAAGAGATTAAACTTAGAGAGTCACGACCAGAGAAAGGTATTGTCAGAGAAGGGTGGAGAGACAAAGAAGCTAGTTGAGTGAATGGGATTTGGTGAAACTCCAAAAACACAAATAACTTAACCACCATTTGAACCTGATAAACATCCAAAACTAAAAGATAGAGATTACTATAGAAAAGTGAGGCCAAATCATAATTGACTTGAACCTAATTGCTTAATGCTAGAGAATCCATGCCCAAAACAAATTTGATTGCATCCACCACCTTCGACTTAGGAAGCCAAAAATCATTTGAAAGGTGATTCATGGTAACTAGACCATAAAAACCCATTTCCCTATTTTTGGCTTTACCAAACTCTAGCGGCCAACATGCAGATTCATTCCAAAAGTTCTCCATCCTCACAATAACAAAAAAAATTGATGGCCAACCAAACACAAGCTAAGGAAAAGAGCCACCATGCAAACATAATGATAAATAGGCCAAGTTTGGAAATCAATACCCTTACTATGAGACATATCAATCCATTATTTCTAATTATGACAGGTCAAATCCCATTGGATTGTAAGCCTTTACCATCATTATGATTAGAAACTCAAGCATGCGAGTTTGCCAAACTCATAATGAAAAAAATCCTACCACATTTTAATAGGAAGATTTTTATTTATAGTCATATTAAAAATAAATACTTCAATAAAAACCATTGAAAAATTAGAAAACAATTTGGTCAAAATTAAAACAATCTACCTAACTTGAACTAACATTGTCCAATCTCATTTCCATAGGTTGATCAATAACCACATTGGCTAGGAAGTCTGCCACTATATTACTTTCTTTGAAGTAATGTGAAGCTAACCAATTAGAGAAAAAATGCATTTTTAGCCAAACTATATCCAAGATATTCATTATTTTACACGAGTTTGTTCTTTGAGTTTTCAGAGCTTGAATTAAAAATTGTGAATCTCCTTCGATTTCAAGTGTTGTAATACCATAATCAATCACCAATTGAATACCTACTACTAGTGTTTGAGCCTCTGATTCATTATTAGTCCCATCAAGGAGATTTAAATATAAGGCTCTAATTAAAAATCTACTACAATATTTAATCACACATCCAGCTCTTGATGCTCCTGGATTGCCTCTACAGGTCCCATCAAAATTTAATTTAAATTAGCCAGGATTTGGGGGTGTCTAGATTGCATCTTTTCTATTTCTCTTGATTTTATTATTTACTACTGACCCATGAACAAGAGTATGTTTGAGATATTTCCAGATATCACACATTTCCATATTCCATTTATATAACATACCTTTTTTTCTTTGAAACTATGAGGAGACCACTTTTGAAATGGAATTTTCAATATCTTTCAGCACTGCATACAAAGGATGTGCTTTATTTTCAAAAATCCTTGAATTTATTTCTTTCCAAATTGTACATATGAGAATAGTAGGGCTAATTCTCCATAGGGATAAAAGAAAATATTTAACATTTCCAATTGGTGAAGAAGAAAAATCTTGATGAAGAGTTTGTGGCCAAGACCAAGACCAGTTCAATTTATTACACAACCAAACCCAACACCAGTTATCAAATCGATAATTAAAAAAGAGATGATATGCTATTTCTTCATCTTACTCACAAAATAACATCTAGATGGGCCTAAAAAACTAATTTTGTTCAAGTGATCATGTGTTAAAATGTGGTTGTGAACTACGAGCCAAGGAAAGGCACCTGCTTTCTGAAATCCTTCTTTATTCCAACTCAGAAAGTTATGCCATTTGATAGAGTCATCCTTCGTTTCAACCATTTGGTAACTAAGGTAAACCAAATAAATACCTGTATTAGCACCAATTCAATGTAACTAATCTTCTTTGTTGTTTAAAAAATCTTCCTATTTCTGAGGCATTCTTCTAGAGCATACAGTTCTTTTGAAAGAACATGGAGGCCTTGAAGACTTTTCCAATTATAGACCACCTTTTTAGAGAGACTATCTAAAATAATATAATCACTCACCTGAGTTTCCAAAAGAGCTTCCAAAAAATGTTTGATCTGACTATTTGTAAGCATTTCTACAAGAGGATGATGACCATTCCAAGAATCATTCTAAAAATCTACCTTTTTGCCATTGTTGATAGTCCAAAAAACATGCTGAGAAATTATTGAACTACATTTTTACATGAAGTTGCAAATATGGGAGCTTCAAGGAGGATTCAAAGTAGAGATCATTATTTTTGAGGCATATGAATCCAAATATTTATCTCTAAGAAGGTCACACCACAAAATTTTGGGTTCAAACACCATTTTTCCAAACTAATTTGGCACCAAGCGCAATATTTTTAAGATGAAGAACTTTCATGCCAACACCACATTTCTACTTTCTTGAACACTTGATTCCATTTCAAAAGAGGAATTTTTTTATCCTCACCATAACCTTTCCAAATAAAATATTTCATAATTTTATTCATGGAATTGAAAATCTTGATAGGAGGGCTAATCACTGAAAAGCAATAAGTTGGCAAAGCACTCAAAATAGATTTAATCAAAGTAATTATCCATACCAGAGAAAGCCATTTGCCCTTACAAGAGTTTAAATAAGGCTTTGAATATTTCCAACAAATCTTGCCAAATCTGAGAGGAGCCAGAACCTTTAAAAAGATGAACTCCCAAATACTTGCTTGGAAGCTTCCTAATTTTAAAGCCTAACAAATTGCTCAGGTTTTTTTCGATCCTATGACAATAGTTCATGAAAAAAATTCAGATTTACCTACATTCACTTTTTGACTTGATGATGCTTCATAATTTTTCAAAATTCTTTTGAACTCTTTAGCTTCTGCAATCCTTTCTTTTCCAAAGAGAAAATTGTCATCTACGAATTGATGATGCATTAGAATCTTAAAATTATCAACAATTTGAAGACCTTGAAGCTGACCTCTTGTTTGAGCATCATAAACTTCTCTACCCAAAGCTTTTACCAAGATGATGAACAAAAAAGGAGATAAAATATCCCCTTGCCTTAGACCTCTAGCAATTGAGAAAAAACCAGAGGGACTACCATTAACTAAGAATTAAAAACTTTAGATTAGAAACATAGCTAAATACCCATTCACACCAATCATGACTGAAGCCAAACTTTAGTATAATTTCAAAAATAAATCTTGAGTTGAATCGATCATATGATTTGATTATATCTAATTTAATCGGCATACCTTTTTATGATTTTGATATAAAGAATGCAAAATTTCATGAGCCACAATAATACCTTCTTGTATTATTCTACCTAGAACAAATATATCTTGTTCACCTGAAATCAACTTGTTCAACAAAGGTTTGATTCTTTTAGAAATTACCTTCGAAATGATCTTCTAAACTATGTTACACAAAGCAATCGATCTAAAGTCCAAAAAGGAAGATTGTTCCTCCCCTTTATAAAAAAGAGAGATGAAAGTCATATTGAGCTCAGGTTTTATTTTTTTCTAATTTCTATATTCTTCAACCATATCCCATACATCTTCACCTACAATTTCCCTAAAATGCTGGAAGAAAGCCACCAAAAAGCCATCACGACTAGGGGCTTTGTCCTTAGCCATAGAAAAAACCACCTTGTAGACTTCATCCAAAGAAAAAGGAGCCATCAATCTCTCATTCATCTCTTGAGAAATGACTCCAAGAATAAGGTGAAAGAAATCATTTAACATATTTTGAAAGTATAAGACCGCTTCTTATCTTATTTCTTTTGGTTTTTCAAGATCCACCCCTTGGCTAGAATGAATATGAGCTATTCTAACCACCTTCCTATGAGCTTTAACTGATTGATGAAAGTAGGTTGAATTTTTGTCACCTTATTTGAGATAATTTTCTCTGGATTTTTGCTTTTAGTAGATTTCTTCTCTACAAAAAATTTCCTCATAATCTTTCATCAAAGATTTCCCCTGATGATATGCCACCTCATCCATCCCTTTCTCAAAAATGACCTCATTAAAATTCTTCAAATCTTCTTCTAACCTTGTTTTTTCTTAAAAAATGTTCTTCAAATGTTCTCTATTCCAAACCTTCAATTTTTATTTCACAAATTTCAATTTTTTGAAAATTTGAACCATTTTTATTCCTTGAACTATGGGACATTACCACCACCATTTTTTAACTTATTCAATAAGAGAAGTATCTCTCAACCACATCAATTCACATTTAAAGGGAGGGTGAGTTAGAATCAATATTTAAAATAATAGGTTGATGATCAGAACACACAAATTGAGAAAACCAAAAATCCAATTTTTTATTGTTGAGATCCCAATTAGGAGTGCATAAAAGCTGATCCAGGAACTCTATAATTTTATCCCTACCCAAATGTCTATTATTTGAAGTAAACCAACCTATCTTTCGAAGAATATCTTGAATGGAATTTTGAACCATGAAGTTACCAAAATCTTGAATCATCTATGAATTTGAAAATACTCCACATTTTTTATCTTTGAAGCTTGAAATAACATTAAAGTCACCTCCTAAACAATTTTTTCCAACTAAATATATTTGAGAAAAACTAGAAGATCTATCCATAGAGTAGATTTAAGTTGGACACCTTACAGACCATAGATATTGATAAACACAAATTACAAATCTGAATTAAAACTAGAAATTTTACCTGCTTACCAATTCTACCTAGAAGTAATTATATTAGCTTTGATAGAAAAGGAAAACTATAGAAAATCTAAGCCTCAAAATGCTCCTAAAGCCTCCACAAAGTGCCCATTCCAGTAATTGCCAAATAAACTTAAAAAACTAGTACATTCTTCCCTATCTAGTTTCATTTCTTAAAGTAAAATGATATTCAAATTTTCAACTTTTATAAGATGCTTAAACAAACATATTTTGTTAGGGGCATTTAGGCCCCTAACATTCCAAGATAGGATCTTCATGATTCTTGTGGGGGGATTTCCATCCCCCACTTCACAACATCAACAAAGTTCTCCAAAGTGCCTTGCCTGCCTATGAGAATTTCACCTTCAATACAATCTTTATTCATTCTTCTACCTCAATCTTGGTGAGGGCCCCAATTCAGATTCAATTTAGAACTATGAGACTAAGAGATAGTCAAAACTTATTTATAATTAATATCCCCTTCAGAATCTTCCTTAGATTCTTCTACCCCTTTTGAGTCTTTCTACTCTGCACCAAAGATGGTTAGATCTTCTACTTCTAAATTATTCAAATCCTTTTTAGCGATAGTTAGCTATTTATTTTGACTAATTATTTAATTGAGAGAGATTCCTTTTCAATAAAATCACAAATCTTAATCATTGAAGTAGGAGAAATGACCTTTGAGGAACCAATCTTTTCTAACAATGCTTCAATCGCTTTGATTTTCTCAGCTTGGAGAAGCCATGGATCCTTGGATGCCTTAGACTATTGCTTACTACTAACTTGATTCAACTGATATTATTCCTTACCTAAGGAAACTTTTTTTGGTTTCAACTGAGGCTTGAATTTAATCAAATTGGTTTGAAACGAGCTCTTCTTATTTTTGATTTTTTTTGAATTTGCCCTAGTTGATGATAATTATAACATCTAAAACAATTTTTTTTCACATCTATCCTCCAATGCCAAATCCTATTTTCTATCTTGATAATCATAAATTTAGAAATTTCCTCATTCAAATCTAAAGGCACTCTGAATCTAACATAAGCTGCTTTACCCCCTGAAAAAGGTGCTACATCAATTTCCACAATTACACCCACCAAACCTCCCAAGGATGTCAAACAATATTTGCTCCAATATTCTAAGGGGACTCCATAAATTTTGATCCAAACCAGGTAGCTACCCTTTTTGGCTTTAAGTGGGTCAAAATTTGGACTCCAACACTGAAGCGATAAACCCATACCATTTACAAACCAATTTTTAACTTCAAATTTTTTTTATCTATCTTTGAAGGAGTTGAAAATTATAACAAAAATGCCTTTAGGAAGAAAAATTACTTTAACTTTTGAGCCCCAGTTCTCTTTAATCCAACACTCTATAACTCCCACTATTATCCATTTACCCACACATTTGCAAATTAGGGTACAATCCATTAAGAGTTGAAGCTTCACTGAGAATGGCTCCAAAGATCATTCCAAGGTTTTAGCTTCTCCTATTTTTATTCTAGTGCCTAAAAACACCACTTTTTGAACCTCTTGTGCTTGTAAAATATTTTCCTCAAAAGCCTTGCTAAAAATTATCTGAAGATTTGAGCCTCTCCTTTTCACCTCCATCTTGAATAAGATTATTCCTTGCAACTTTAGGTGGATCTTGTTGATGCCCTTCCACCAGCATACCTTTCCATCTAGACCCAATCTTGTGTGTATTAACTTCCTCATCCCACTAGTCTCTATCTTTATCAATCACTACCTCCAAAACCTTCTTTTGATCTTTCTGACCATAATTTACACCATTTTTGCCTTTAACATGAACACTTGAAATTAGATCTTGCATCTTGTTTCACTATGCACCCACTTCCCTAGGTTTTGAATGTGAACCTCCTTTCTTTAGATCATGCCCTTTCACAACAATCTCCTTTTCTTACACTCCTAGTTTTTCCATCACCACAAAATCCTTCATTATTATTTTTACTTGTTTTCTAAATTTTGATGCATGTGTTGTAAATTTTTACAAAGTCTTATCTTATTATTCCATTATTTTAAGTATATATAGGTGGTATATGTATGTGTAGATGGAATAAAAAGAAAGGGATTATTTATTTGTGAAGAAAAAAAATCATGTATAAGATAAGTTGGAATATCTAAGGAGGATGGATGGAAATTGAAGTAGATGGTAAATCTGTGTGAGATACTAATTCCTACCTTGTCCTAAAAGAAGTATCCTTAATGGAGATGGGCACCCTATTTAAGGAAGAGAAAAATTTCTTGCATATGGGTACCCTTATAAGAAATGAACTTCTTGTTGTCTTTCCTACCCCTATTTTTACCACTTTTTCTAAGGTACTATCGAGTAATTTTATTATAGGTTTTTCTTTAGCCAAGGTAGAATCTGTTGTCCCCAAAAATATCACTCATTTTTGGGACAACATGTGAACTATTTTGGTTCAACAGACCAAAATAATCTCTTCCCTTCTTGAAATTTGTTCTGAGCTTTCAAATTCCTCATTTTTCAAGCTTTTTCAGTCAAGGGTTCAATGGGTTCAAGGTTCAACATTGTCGGTAAGCTTCAAAGAATCAAGCGCTTTGTCAAAGTTCATCAAGTTCAACCACTTCATGATTCAATAGTTCAAAGGAGTGCCCGAAAGGAAAATTCCTAAGAGTGGAAGCTGCCAAGTGTCATCTGTCGGGACACATTACAATTTGTTTCTAAAAATAGAAAAACATGCCACGTGTCCCTTGTAAAGCTCGATGGAAGCTGCCAAGTGTCAACATCTATAGTTTCTTCCTTGTGTCCCATTATAACTCGATGGAGCATGACAAGTGTCAACATCCACAGTTTCTTCCTTTTGCTTTGTTGTTAAGTAAGGACTGTGGTGGGCCCTGAGTGAGTTGCTAAACTCAGTGGAGTGTGACAAGTGTTTGCATCCGCATTTTGAGTTTATTATAAGCTATAAAGGTTCTTTCAAAAATCTTCTCTTTGAGGTCCACAGAGGACACCACATGGAAACCATGGAAGATTTTAATATGTTTTTCTAAAAAATAATGCAAGTCACTACGTGTCCCTTGTAAAGCTCGGCAGAAGCTGCCAAGTGTCAACATCCACAATTTCTTCCTTTTGTTCCATTATCGAGTAAGGACTGTGGTGGGCCCTAGGCAAGTTGTTAAAGTAAGTGGAACGTGCCAAATGTCATCATCTGTGTGAATCCGAATGAGTCCTGAATGTTTCTATATTATTTCTAAATCTTAGTAGAAGCTACCATGTGTCATCTTTTGTAGGACTCTCAAAAGGTGTCTAAAGCTTCTATAAGTTAAGAAAAAGCTACCAAGTGTCCTCACCTATTTCACAATGGAAAATTCCATGTGTCACTTGTTAAGATCAGTGGAAAGTGGCCAAAGCAAGCAAGAAAGACATGAAGGGATTGTTAATAAGGATGACGGGCCTGCAGCCATCAAATTCAGGGTAACCAACTAGTCATTCACTTTTAAATGATGATGGACCTGAAGACATCAAATTTGTGGAAATGAAATAGCTATTTATCTTTGTAGGCCTAAGCTTCACCCTGAATGATTTCAAAGGCATTCAAAGACCTTCAGCCTAAAAGGAAGAACCACCGAGAGGAAGAACCAAAAGAACCAGAAAGGGAAAAAGATAGCTCGAGGGCTCAAATTGTAGCAAGAAAGGGGGAAGACCAAAAATATCTATGAAATATTTATTCCAGTAGGTGGAATGGTCCATCAGGTAGATATTTGAGCTTGAAAACATTGAAGGTGCAGCTTGTTTGTTTCCTTTGGGGTAAAGGTGAGGTGGACAGCTGTGCAGACATTAGGTGATAGACTAAATGATTCAGGCCTAGGAGAAGACATTTGAGATGAATCAACATACCATAGTTAAGACAACTGCCCTGTTCCAGCATGGCCCTCTTTGACAAAAATGAAAATGCATTCAATGCATTAAGTATAGCATGGATCATTCCATGGAGCAAAGTGCTAAGCCTTTCTTGGATACTATATATTGTATTCCCTTATGTCACTTTTAGAGAGATCTTTTTGATCATAGAAGCATAAACTCTACTCGAATTGAAAGGTGAATACTGAGAATTTGAGCTCAGATTGTTGTTCATATTATTTTATCTGAATGAGAAAGAAAGTACTTGCAGACTTTGTGCTATTATAGCTTGTACCATTTTAAGAGATTGTTCTTATGTCTATCTTCTAGATGCATTCTTGTTTATTTAATATAACAAGCAGAACTAGTGGAAGTGATAAGGAAGATGTCCTGAAGTCAATTACTTTCAAACTTTGTGTTGTTATAGTTGTCTTCAGTGTGTGTTTTTAGTTTCTTTCTATGTCAAGGATTCTAGGATGACTTTGTGCCCCCATTATCTTTTATACTTCACTCTTTGGGCAATTGAGGTGGAAACTTTGTGTTCCATTTCATCCTATTGGTTACTACCCTTTGTCAGTAGTTTCTTGTCACTACCTGAAAGAACTCCCGCTATTTGCTACAAGACCACTTCTAAAAAAAGAGAAGTGCCTTTAATGTCTTCACCAAGATTTCTCCTTTATTTGTGAGCATCATCTCTAAAAGAAGAGAGATGAATGGTGTTACCCTACCCCTGAGTGTTATTTTTTGATTATATTTATAGTATATAGCCCCTCATATTTAATAAGGAACCTCCCCTTGATGAGAGGAGAGATTTGTCCACCTCTGATGTAGTAAACTTGCACACTGGGCTAACTAATCTCCCTTGACATGGATGATAATATCTATTTTGCTCATTAGTTAGCTGACTGACAAAATATTCACCCAACAGTCTTTTTAGCGACTCCACTGGAGAAGGACAAGCAGTTTGAAGCCTCAAGCTTCAAGCTGAAGCAAGACTAGCCCTTTTCCATTTTTGTTTTACAATCTGGCAACTCCATGCTATACCAAAAGTCAGAGAACCCAAGGTATTGTTGACCCTATCTTTGAGTTGGTGCAACAAGAAAATTTTGACTTATTTCTTCCTTAACTTCAAGTTCAATGATCCAAGAGTGTTCCTCCTACCCGTACTAGGTCACCAACCCAAGGTAGAGCTACTTTTTCTATTGTTAGTAGAACTTTGCCTGTATGAACTCCACTTAGATTTTTTATCCCTACTTTCCATAATCTAATCATGGTAGTTCAAGGCCCCTGGAGTAACTCTTTTGGTCCCCTAAATATCACTCCACCTCTACATGAACTTCCACATAGCTCAAGGAATAATTTCCATAAATTCTTTAGTGATGGGAGAGTTCATCTTGATGAACACATTGTAGCTTTTAGCATAGCTTGTGGTGTGATAGGCATGGAATTTGAGGACGTGGTAGTCAGACTTTTTGTGGAAACACTATAAGCTGCTACTGTAAACTGGTTCTACCACCTACAAGCTAGATCAGTGACTGATTGGGACACACTCAAAGCTAAATTTGAAGCTATGTTCAAGCCTACAGAAGATGGACATGCCTTATTGGCCCAACTCACACAGATGAAGAAAGAACCTCATGAACCTATGAGGGATTTCATTGCAAAGTTTGACAAGTTGAGGAACATAATTCTTGCTATTGCCCAACCAACACCTGAAAACCTCAAATGCTTCTTCATCAATTCACAACTGCCTGAAGTGAGTTTTCTGCTAAGACGCACTAGCCACATAGACCTTGAGGCTGCTCAAGACTTGGATACTGAGGTAGAAGTTGACCTTATCTTGGTGAGAAAGATAAGGAGAGATCCAAATAGAGGTAAATCTTCTTCTTCTTTTGAATACTCACCTTCAGCCACCACTGATCCAATGGTGCAGAAGCTAGCAAATAAATTGCTGGCCCTCAAAAAACAAATGACACAAGGGATGCCATCTTCTCCTTCATATAGAGATGCACCAAGGAGGACATTCTCTAATCAGTCATATCAAGGCAATGCTACTAGGAGCCAAGGGCAAGCAAATCATCTCCCTCCCCCTCAAAAGAATAACCTTGCCATTGAAGCACCTCCAACCAACTTAACAGTTGGATATCTTGAAGTTGAATTAGATTTCTCATTCCAATCTAAGTTGAATCTTGAAGATGATGCTAATCTCTTCACTGAGGAAGAAGAAGAATTAGATAGCAACTCCAACATTGGTTTCTTGAATTATTAGGATGAACCTAGAAGTGAAGGTAAAGCAATTGAAGGATCATATGCTATTTTCACACGGTCTAAGAATCAATTAGCCCAGTAAGCTGATAAAGAGAAGATAGAGTAACGACCTCAACCAATAATTTTGATTGCCAAGCAGGAAACCACTCTGCCTTTCCAACCAAAGGACTTGGTGATTGCTAAAACGGTGAGTACCTCAATTGTGCCTTCACCTCCATTTTCAAATTCATAGACCAACCCTTCCCCTTTTAAAAACCAAAAGGATGAACTCTCATCCTCTATTCCTAGTCCATTTCAGACATTTGACATAATTGACCATATAAAGAAAACCAAAATTCAAATGTTTAAATTTGAATTTCTACAGTCCAATTATGAACAATTGGACAAACTAGTTCAATGTGTTAAAAACCAAGCCATCCCTATAAGACAAGTAATTCCCAAGGTGACTCATGATTCCCCTAAGAATGCACCTACCAAAAACAACCTTGTCATTACTCCTCCTGCTACTCCTGGTAGGACTAAACCATTTTATATCTCCCTCCTGATAAATGGACTTCAATTGAACAATTGCATCATTGATTTTGGAGCTTCAAACAATATCATGCATACCAAAGTGGCTGAATCCCTAGGCCTCAAACTGACCCAAACTTTTGGTAGATGCTTCTCCATGGAAAACAAGCAAGTGCCACTGCTAAGACAAATCAAGGACACTCAATTTGCATTTGCAGCATTCCCAAACAAAAGAATCAAGATGACTGTCCTGGTGGCCGATGTCCCAGCATCATATGGCATCCTTCTTGGGTGAAATTTATGCAAGGATGTTGGAGGTGAATTGAGAATGGATTTATCTAAATTAAGGATTTTAGTCAAATGTGTTATGAAGAGATTGCTCCTTGAGAAGGAAGCAAAATATGTGGTCACCCAAACATCATCACCTAAAGCTAAAATTTTGTTTGAGTCTTCAAGCATGGGTAACTACTTTCTATCCATAGAGGAAGTCCGTGAGACGCTTGGTGAAGCTCCTAAATGTGATAGTATGATGATGGTTTCAGCTAGAACAATAGAGGAATTGGTAGAATGCAATGTAACTGTGGAAAAATATCTCCCTCTAAATGAAGAATAATCCAAAGAAAAGTCAACATCTAATGAGGTATGGATTCTAGAATTCGATGGCAGCTACTCCTCTACTAGTTCAGGAGCTAGGATTGTGTTGATATCTCCTCAAGGAGATATTTTTTCTTAATCATACAAATTACAATTTAGTAATACCAATAATACAATTGAGTATGAATCACTATTGCTTGGATTGGGTGCTGCTCAAGACAAAGGTATCAAACTCCTTCATGCCAAAGGAGATACTAAATTGGTGGTTTGTTAGGTGAGAAACCTGTATCAAACCAAGAATGAGAGATTGTGCCACTATCGCAATCTAGTCTAAGATCATATTGAAAACTTTGATGCTTTTAGCATCTCTGCCATTCCTAAAGAATTCAATGATAGAGCTGATGCACTGGTTATTTCAAGAACTCTCTTGATTCCTCACCCAAACTTCAAAGGAGACAAGTACACTATTGAGCTGGTCTTTCAACCAAGTGTACCTGATAATGCTAGTCATTGACAGGTGTTTAAAAATGACAATCAAATAATTACCTTCTTGGAATAAAAGGATAGATTTCAATAGCTTCACTTTGAAGGTAATGAGCATCAATAAATTGAACCAGCCCATGGATCAAGTGCAGATGTAGGTGAAGAATTCCTACAACTTAAAGGGAATAAGATTCTTAAAGGCCTGGTTTCCCTTGAGAAGATGTTTGATAAGCATGATAGATTCATCAAATAGTAACAAGCGGATTCAATCTCCTCCCAGGAGTTTGATCAAGTAAATCTAGGTACCAAGGATGACCCCAAGATGGTGAACATTGAGAAATGCTGCACTCCAGAAGAGAGATTTAAGTTTACTACTTTGCTCAGCCAGGACATGGACGTCTTAACATACTCTTATGATGATTTGAAGTCACTCAGGCCTGATGAAATTTGCCATGACATTCCTCTCAAAAGTGATTCAACACCTTATAGGTAAAAATCTAGGCAGTACAATCTAAAGATATTAGGTACTATTCTGTTTGAGATACAAAAAATGTTGAATGCTAGGATAATCTTCCCAATTCAGCATTCCACATGGCTTGCAAATATAGTGCCTATAAGGAAGAAGAATAAAAAATTCACCTTTGTGTGGATTTCAGGAACTTGAATCAGTCATCCTTAAAGGATAACTATCTTTTTCCTATCATGGATCAAGTGCTTCAGATAGTGACTAGTTCAGAAATGTTATCAATGCTAGACGGCTTCTCAAGATATAATCGAGTTAAAGTTGGTGAAGCAGACCAACACAAGACTGCTTTCACCACACCTTGGGGCACATTTGCATATAGAAAGATGCCTTTTGTCTTGATTAATGGGTAAGTTCATTATCATTTATCTTGATGACTTGACAATCTTTTCTAAGCATCTCATGGATCATGTGCGCCACTTGCAACAAGTGCTAGAACGCTAACACCAAAATGACATTTCCTTAAGCCCTAAGAAGTATATTTTTGGAGTGACAGAAGGGAAGCTTCTTAGGCACATTATTTCCTGAGAAGGCATAAAGATTGACTCAAATAGAGTCAAGTCCATCTAAGAGCTTGCTTTGCCCATAAGTAAGACTGTAGTTCACTCTTTCTTTGGAAAGGTGAATTTATTAAGAAGGTTCATCCCTGAGTTTGATGAGAAGACTCATCATATTATAAATATGATGAAGGGAAAGGCCTCTTTAGCTGGACTAAAGAAGGTAAATTGGCATTCCAAGACATAAAAATATCCATTGCCCATGCCCTAATTCTGGTATGTCTATATTACAACAAAGAATTCACCATATATAGTTATGCTTTCGAACACACACTTTCAACATTTTTGGTTCAGTAGAACCAAGAAGGTGTGGAATATCCCATTTCTTTCATGAGCTATCCTCTCAAAACTCATGAGCTAAAGTACTCAAACATGGAGAAGCATGCTTATGCAGTGGTGAAGGCAATGAAGCATTTTCACTTCTACATCCTAAATTCGCACATTACTACCTTGGTTCCTGATACCACGGTTAAATCCATATTAACTTAGTAGGAGTTCAAAACCAAAAGAGGCAATTGGATTGCAAAAATCCAAGAGTTTGATCTAGTCATCAAACCAATGAAGTTGGTGTAGGGAAAAGGCCTATGCCAATTGATTGCTGACAACAGACCTGAAGAAACAAGGCATGAAGAATCAGAAGAAGACACACCAACAATCCTCTTTGTCTCCAACATGAATGAGTGGTATTCAAACATTGATTATTTTCTTACTTATGGTAAGTGTCCTACCCACCTATCTGATAAAGAAAGGAGGACTGTCAAACTGAAAACTACCAATTTTGTCCTCTGGGATGATGGCCTGTATAAGAGGAGCCTTGATGGAGTGTTCCTTCACTGTGTGGACAGGGAGTAACAAAGCTAAATTTTGGAGTCCTTCCATAATTGGGCCTATGGAAGACATTTTTCTACTCTTGTAACTACCCATAAAATTATGTGGGCTAGGTATTACTGGCCAACTCTCTTTCAAGATGCATATAAATGGGTAAGGAAATGTGAACTATGCCAGCAGTTTGTTGGGAGACCCAAGTTAGCTATCCTACCTCTCAAGCTGGTGGTCATAGAGGAGTCATTCGAACAGTGGGGAATCAATTTCATTGGTGTTTTAAACCCATCTTTGAGTGCTGGACATGATTATGTCCTCACAGCCACATACTACTTCACCAAGTGGGTGGAAGTTATCCCAACCAAGCATGCTAATTCAGAAGTAGTGTGAAATTTCCTCAAGGAGAACATCATTTCTAGGTTTGGGGTCTCCACCAAGATTTTCACTAATAATTTAGCTTGTTTCACTTCCCAAGAGATTACTCAGTTCTATTTTTACTATGGGATCACCCTCTCCCACTCTTCTGATTACTTTTTGTAAGGGAATGGACAAGTTGAATCAAGCAACAAGAACTTGGTAACTATCATTAAGAAGCTGGTAGATGACAACCAAAGGACATGTCATAAATCATTGGTTGATGCTCTATGGGTAGGTAGAATCACACCAAAAAGGGCAATTGGTATGTCTCCCTTCTAACTTCTTTACGAACTCAATGTTGAGATAATAATCACCCTGGAATTGCTAGCATTGAAATTGGCTAAGGCAATTGAAGATCAGACATATGAAAGCTCCATCGATAAGAGGATCATGTGCCTGACTAAATTAGATGAGCAGAGAACTATGGTGGTGGACCGAATTGCTGCCCATCAAATCCTGGTGAAGAAGCTCTTTGACCAGAAAGCAAAGAACTGTGATTTCCAGATTGGAGATCAAGTCCTCCTATGGGATAAGAGGAGATAACCAAAGTGAATGCATGGAAAGTTTGATTCCCTGTGGAGGGGCCCTTTTACTATTCATCAGCTAATGGGCAGCATCTGAAGCACTTCAATTCTTGAAGTATCAGAGAAGTTCACCTATACATTTGTATATTTGTATTGTCTTTGTTTCTACTTTCTATTGTTCATTTTCATTTTTTTGGAATCATTCTTTTAGGTAGCATGAATCCATATCCCAATGGCATACTTCAAGGCACTAGTGATTCTGATCTCTACTCCTCTCAACTTTTCTAAAATTTTAACTGAAGGAAGTTTCCCAACTGGAGCCAACTATTGTCCCAAAAAATATCACTCATTTTTGGGACAACATGTGAACTATTTTGGTTCAACAGACCAAAATAATATCTTCCCTTCTTGAAATTTGTTCTGAGCTTTCAAATTCCTCATTTTTCAAGCTTTTTTAGTCAAGGGTTCAACGAGTTCAAGGTTCAACATCATCGACAAGCTTCAAAGAGTCAAGTGCTTTGTCAAAGTTCATCAAATTCAACCGCTTCATAGTTCAATGATTCAAAGGAGTGCTCGAAAGGAAAAATCTTGAGAGTGAAAGCTGCCAAGTGTCATCACTGGGACACATTACAATTTATTTCTAAAAATAGCAGAACGTGCCACGTGTCCCTTGTAAAGCTCAATGGAAGCTGCCAAGTGTCAACATCCACAGTTTCTTCCTTGTGTCCTATTATAACTCAGTGGAGCATGACAAGTGTCAACATCTGTGGTTTCTTCCTTTTGCTTTGTTGTTAAGGACTGTGGTGGGCCTTGAGTGAGTTGCTAAACTTAGTGGAGTGTGACAAGTGTCTGCATCCATGTTTCAAGTTTCTTATAATCTATAAAGCTTCTTTCAAAAAGATTCTCTTAGAGGTCTATGGAGAGTGCCATGTGGCAACTGCAGAAGGTTTTAATATTTTTTTCTAAAAAATAATAGAAGTCATCACGTGTCCCTTGTAAAGCTCAATGAAAGCTGCCAAGTGTCAATATCTGCAATTTTTTCCTTTTGTTCCATTATTGAGTAAGGACTGTGGTGGGCCTTGTGCGAGTTATTAAAGTAAACAGAGCACACTAAGTGTCATCATTTGTTTGAATCTGAATGAATCCCAAATGTTTCTACATTGTTTCTAAAGATCAATGGAAGCTGCCATGTGTCATATTTTGCAAGACTCTCAAAAGGTGTCTAAAGCTTCTATAAGTTAAGCGAAAGCTGCCAAGTGTCCTCGCCTATTTCATAGTGGAAAATGCCATGTGTCACTTGTTAAGATCAGTGGAAAGTAGCCAAAGTAAGTGGTAAAGACATGAAGGGATTGCTAAGAAGGATGATGGGCCCATAGTCATCAAATTCAGGGTAACCAACTAGCTGTTTGCTTTCAAATGATGATAGATCTGAAGATGTCAAATTTATGGCAATGAAATAGCTATTGATCTTTGTAGGTCTAAGCACAGACCCGAATGCTTTCAAAAGCATTCAAAGACCTTCAGCCCAAAAGGAATAACTATCGAGAGGAAGAACCAAAAGAACTAGAAAGGGGAAAAGATACCTCAAGGGCTCAAATTATAGCAGGATAGGGGGAAGACCAGAAATATCTATGTAATAGTTATTCTAGCAGGTGGAACAGTCCACCAAGTAGATATTTGAGCCTACAAACATTGAAGGCATGGCTTGTTTGTCTCCTTTGGGGTAAAGGTGAGGTGGACAACTGTGCAGACATCAGGTGATAGACCAGATGATTTAGGCCCAGGAAAAAACATTCGAGATGAATCAACATGCCACAATTAAGGTGGCCACCCTATTCTAGCATGTCCCTCTTTGACAAAATTGAAAATGCATTCAATGCATTAAGTACAACATGGGTCATTCCATGGAGCAAAGCGCCAAGCCTTTCTTGGCTACTATATATTGTATTCCCTTGTGTCATTTTTAGAGAGATCTTTTTGATCACAGAAGCATAAACTCTGCTTGAATTGAAAGGTGAATACTGAGACTTTGAGCTCAGATTTTTGTTAATATTATTTTATCTAAATGAGAAAGCAAGTTACTTGTAGACTTTGTGTTGTTATATCTTGTGCCATTTTAGGAGATTGTTCTTATGTCTGTCTTCTAGATGCATTCTTGTTTATTTAATATAACAAGCAGAACTAGTGGAAGTGATAAGGAAGATGTCCTGAAGTCAGTTACTTTCAGACTTTGTGTTGTTATAGTTGTCTTCAGTGTGTGTTTTTAGTTTATTTCTATGTTGAGGATTCTGGGATGACTTTGTGCCCCCATTATCCTTTGTACTTCACTATTTGGGTAGTTGAGGTGGAAAATTTGTGTTCCATTTGATCCTACTAGTTATTACCCTTTGTCACCAGTTTCTTGTCATTACCTGAAAGAACTCCCACTGTTTACTGCAAGACCACTTCTGAAAGAAGAGAAGTGCCTTCAGTGTCTTCACCAAGATTTCTCCTTTATTTGTGAGCATCATCTCTGAAGGAAGAGAGATGGATGGTGTTACCCTACCCCTGAGTGTTATTTTTTGCTTATATTTATAGTATATAGCCCCTCATATTTAAAAGGGAACCTCCCCTTGATGAGAGGAGAGATTTGTCCACCTCTGATGTAGTAAAAATGCACACTAGGTCGACCAATCTCCCTTGACGTGGATGATAAGACCTATTTTTCTCATTAGTTAGTTGACTGACAAAATATTCACCCAACAGAATCCATAACTACTAAAGCCCTAAAAATTCACATTGTGTTGTTATTGTTTGGTGTTAAATGGTTTGGTTAACTGTTGGGGCTCAGGGGTTAGTGAGGGCTACTAATGCCTTATGATGTCATATGATTGGGAGGTGAGCTATAATTTCCCTCTTCATGTTTCCAAGATTTTAATGAAGATGTGGATTATAATTTATTTTGTTGATGAAGACCTTTCTAGATATTGTTAAGGAAGAAAATTATAAAAATTATGTGTTACTGTAGTAGAACTTTTAAGAAAGGCTCTGTATTAAGAAGTTATATATATATATATATATATAATATATATATATATATATATATATATATATATATATATATAAAATTGAATATTATAATATTGATTATCAACATCAAAAGAACTGATTGTGGATTCTTGTTTGATATAGTTATTGGTATTTTGTTATTTTGTAATATGATTAGTATTGAAAAACAAAACTCATATTCATTCATCTGCTAGTTGTAGATAGGAAAATGGATTAAAAAAATTCCCATCTCATCATGAATAGGAAATAATTAGATATGATATGTATAGGGTTAAGTTTCATATCCTTGAATTGATACATTAGCAAAAATAGTATAAGAATGCATACACAGTTCTACATGTAATAATTACATGAAAGAGAATAATGCATTGAAAATGAATCTAATGATTCCTTTACCATATTTTATATGGTACCTTGTAAAAAATAATAATAAAAACATACAATATTCTCCAACTAAGTAAAAGAGAGAACAAGATCATTATTGATTATTGTCAGTTGATTGTTTACATGTAAATGTTTTTAACTCCATTTAGCGTTTTAAAAATTAGCATATTTAAATTCCTATAACCTTATATAAAGGTATTATACTCTTGAGATGAAACAAAATTTCCTTAAATAGCATAAAGTAAGGTTTTACAAGGATTACATCTGATTTATGAGATCAACAACATGGTCTAAACACACATGTATGCTTACATCTAATTTGACATAACCCACAACATGGTCTAGATTTACGATTACCAAAAATAAAAAAGGGTGTAGTAAAGAAAGAACTTTTACTTAGTAAATGAAAATAAATCCTAAGTATTTATATTTCACTATATGATTGAGTCTGTGTACCTTGTTATATGCTTACATATTGATTTATTAGCATCTTCTTCCTGCTTCACATTATAGCTAGCTAAAAAAAGATTATTTATCAGTCTAATTTGCACTTAGATTCTTGACCACTCTAAGAGTTTACCTAAGGGAGACATATTTAGCAAACTAAGATAGATGTGTATTAAGGAATGTTCTTCATAATAAATGCCTTCACTCAAAATAAAAGTGTGTTGCCTTTAGTGATATTTTTTATCATAGTCAAATTAATAATTTGATTTACCCTAATTTAGATAAATTGAATGGAATAAATGCATAATGTTATAAATCAACTTGAAATATGTAAAATAAAAACATAAAACTAAATTCTACAAAGTGCAATTGAAAGAAAGAATACTAATGATGAACCAAATGAAAAACTTAGTTATTTACTATTTATATGCTATGTAAAACTGATAGATAGTTAGAACTAAAAAAAGGAATTGATTCTACAAATGCACAAAACTAGAACTGAGATTGATACATATTATAATCATCCAACTTAGATCAGAATTAATTACCACTATTAACCTAAATTGGTTAGTCTTAACCTCTGATAAAAAACATGAAAACTAGGTCACGATCATTTGTAATAGCTTGAATTAATTTTGTATTTAGATTTTTGACATTTGAATAACTGCAAAAGACTTATAAATGACTTATTCAAAGTTGAAACCCTAATAGGGATTACAATGGATAAAAACTTTTAAATCTAAAAGCAGGGGGGTGGGGAAGGGGGGTGTAATGGGTTCAGATTGTTCCCCAACTACCCCCTTGATGATTAAACACTATGTACATATTCAATAATCCAAATATGGAAATCAAGCCCATGTAGTTATTCCACTTAGAGTGATTTATGTAATTTTTCTCCTTTGACTATATGAATACATCTATAAATTATTTAAATACTTGATCATGATTTTCTTTGGCTTGGATAAAATATATTTTTTGACTTGGCTAATGATTGATTCAAATGATTAGAATTAGAATTAGGAATAATAGGAAAGCTTTGCTTAGTGGACAATAGTGTAAGAATGCCTTTGTATTAAAATTTACAAGTGGTAGAATATGTGACTTATATGTGCATTTATAACAATACAAAAGGAAAAAACCTCATGCTACCTATGCTAAAAATATGGATCAATATGTAAGGAAGAGTTCAAAATTGAAAAATGATCATTAAAAAGGTTAAGGTTAGGGTTGATCCATAATGGTCAAAATTGACTGCCCTTACTGATTATACTAGTTGATATTGTCCTACAAGGAAACCTGTGAATTTTGAAATTTAGAATGTTTATATAGATGCTTAGAAGGTTTTTAATAGTTAAAACATTTATGTAGTTGTTAGATATAAATTTAGAAAAAAAATAGGTCCATAGGTGCTTAGAATAGAGTGAGGTGGTGACAAAGGTCTAGATTAAGTGCTCAAATTAATTAAAGTTAAAGGGGGCCAAAAATGACATTATCAAGTATTCGTGACCAATTTTGAGTGATTTCATTAGCCTTTACCCCTTCGCAGTCTAGAAATAAAATTACTAGATTAAATGAAATATATATTTGAGTGTGTAATACATAATTTGTCTTTGAGCATATACTCCAATCATGCAAGGCACTTTAACTTAGCCAGCCTACAAACACATGAAGTAGTTATTTTTTTGTTTTGAAAACTGAAATTTTGAAAATGCTTGAGTTTGTAAATTGAAAAATATTTAACTTTAAAAATTTAAAAATAAAAATATATCAAGGAAGGAATACACGTATGTGTGAAACCAATGTTGCTTTCATAATTTTACTTGGAGATGAAGCTTCTTCAATGTATTAGATAATTGGTGCTTCCCATGAAGTACTTGGGGAATTTGGTTCTTTAGTTAAACTAATGGATAATTTGAGGGTGATAAATTTCCAAATTGAATTGAACTTGTATATAAAATAAAACCCATCAAGGGAGGTAAAAACTTAAATTTACATTGTTTGTCTTTATAACCCTAAGATGTGTAATGATTAGAATCCATAATAGATTTACATACATAATTCTAGAAGGCACTAAGCCTCTACATTATACAATATACACTTTAACTAATCAACCATTGTAGATGGAATGTTGATTCAATTGTCACTTTGTTCCTTTGTTCCTAAAATCATGATCAAAAGAGAATGGAGAATGTTCCTTCCATGTCTATAGATAACAAGTAGTATTGAAAAATATGGCATGAATTTGTATCATACCCCTTAAATTTTAAAAAATATTGTAATAAACATGAATCTGTATCATGTACTTATTTATAAATATATAATTTGTAATTTTATTTTAGATGCATATTTGTAAATTATGTTTGAAACTTGCACATGAACCTGTATCATGCACTCAAAATTATGTAAGTTTGTATTTTGATCCTATAATGTGAGTTCATATGTATGGCATATGCCCCCATAATCTATGCCAATGACTAAGTTTTGAACCATTATGAAACTTTAAAACTATATTTTGTACTAAAAATTGATTTTTGCTCTTGAAAAGACTTATCTCATTTATGAAAAACTCACTAAAATTCCCCCTTTTGAGGTGAGGGAATTGTATCATGAAATTCACTCATATCAATATAAAATTTAATGATATCATGTGTATTAAGATGTAATCATTGAATAATATAGCATATGTGAAAATTACATCAACATAGTAAGATGTGTAGCATTTGAATCATGCATGTAACATATGAGGCAATACATACATAAATGTGTCAATGAAACTCATAGTAGTGAATTGAATTAGTATCATATGCATTAGTTAATACATGGTATGGATCATGGAATTTGTCAAACTTAAAAAACTCAAAAAGAACACAAGCACAATAATTGTAATGTCATATAATAAGGCAAAGGGCCACATATAATGGACATGTTCAAATGTTTCAAGATTGTAAATTGCACATATAAGGCTTGGGGGCATACTCTAATGACATGAATAATGCCAAAAATAAGATACAAGTTCAAATGTCACACATATAAAGGGCCAAGAGCCATTAATAATAGACACGTTCAAATTTCATGCATTCAAAAAAAGATCTAATAGATATGTTCAAATAATTTGCACACAAGGGCTAAGTGTCAAACACAACAAAAAAATAAGAGTCTAGAAAGATAGTTTACACCATGTATATGTAATGTGGTCATATCTTAGAAAATAATATATCCATGTACATAATTTTAAGATAGACATGTTAGCATGACATTTTTAAATAGTGTATAGCTCAATAGCATAGGAGTTATGATAAAACCTATAAATACTATAAATTAAAGAAAATATGCCCCCAACTTATAGATGCTACTAGGTGGAGGCAAGTCCAACATCTTAATCCATGTAAAATTTATATGTCTTGCATAACACTCATGAATACCATTGAAATACATGTGTGGAAATAAAAGTATTATATCTACTAATCACGAGATAAATAATATATGCCAATGATATAAACTAGATTACTAATCATGCTTAGATCTTAATTTTGGATTGTAAATATATTTTTAATGTTTTTGCATATTTGATTTTTGGGGGGGTACTTTTTACAATTTTACAACTTAAAACAATAAAAGCTAATGAAAATTGAGGGTTTGAAAGTAAAATAAAGGAGAGATATCTAAATAATTTACAACATATGTCAATGTGACTATGCACTATAAATGATGCCATGGTCATGTATCAGCGAGATGCACCTATTGTTTATCTGAGTTGTAAATTTGAAAAAATTGTAAGAAACTAAATAAGTATGTAGAGGACTAATTATAGATCACTATTTCATCATATATATGCTTGTCAAAGTATGTAACATGTATGAGAAATATAGTTTTATAAAGGAAATATTTTACAGGAATAAGTATTGTTTTGCATAGTGGAATTGAGTTAAATATTTAAAAATTGAAAATATTAAATCTGTGTGTTTAGATTTTGATTTTTTGTGAAGATTTTCATAGGACAAGATCAACCAATTGAGGTCAATAGTGGAAATCAATTTTTTCCATTACTTATGAATTATATCCTTGTAAAAAATAAATAGTTTACATAATCCAAACTATGAAAAAGAGATATAAATGGAATAATATGATAAAATAGATAATTGTTTTAGACTGTTTAGATTTAAAAAGGTGAAAAGGAAGAGCCAACAGACTAAAAATTCAAAAATAGCCAATGGTTTATAAATTTTTTTTCAAATCAATCGCATATGAAAGAAATAAAATAATAGAATGATGAATCAAAGAAGAAAATATATACAATTTGATTTTTACTTTTTCAATTATTTGAATGTTTTTGAGTTTTTTAAAATATTTAAAATTGCAAAAATATAACCAATGGTCCCATAAATTTGGGATTCATAATAATATTTAATAATAGATATAAATATTACATTTCATGAACACAATATTCTATATATTCATGAATTAGAATCAGAACATGCTTCACGCATTATAAGAAAACTATCTAGATCATTGTTTATGTAATCTTGTGTAAGAGGAGTGTCTATATGATATGTCGAATGATATGAAATAAAATGAGGACTAGTAGGAGATAGTGACAAAATTTTTACCTTTTAAGTAGCATATTGATCTTTATGTATCACTTGTTTAGAAGCCAATATATGTAGTGGTGCTTGTTTGGAACTAGACACCATTTTTTTATAAGCTTGATTTGCATTGGTTGTTGTTGAGGTATTTACACCTTTTTATGAATTGGTTGAATATAAATATGTTTCCTATTTGAAACAAATATATATATGCTTAGTTATTACATAGATGTAACATTGACTTGTGGTGATGGATGGGGAGGAGTAGGTACCATAGATTGTAAAGGGTACTCATATCAAATTCTTGAAAATGTAACAACTTGATTACAATTAATTTAATTTAGACATATATGTATTGTATAATAACTTACAAAACATATATTTTGTAACCAAGAGAATCCTAATATCATGTCAAAGACCCCATTTTGTGGTAAAACTAGAAAATGAGTACATAGTATAGTAGGGCCCACCTGAAGAGGAAACATAATGTGTCCTAAAGTGGTTTGTTATTTTCCATTGAATATGTTAACACTTTTAGATATTTATTTTATATCATGTTGTGTGAAAACCAATGAATTAACTAATTTATTTGTGTATGCATTATCACTTGATCCATTATCAACTAGTACACTATGATTGAGTTTTTTAAATCAATATAAGCTCATATACATAAAGCATGAAAATCATATTCATCATTCAATATATCACTATCATCAAAATTAATCATAGGATGTGGTGGATTAGTTTGAATAATTGTACCAATATTTACGTCTAATGGATAATCATATGACTCATGAGGTGGATATGCATTGTAAGTATGATACACAATTGAATTATCCTTGTTTGTATAATGGTTTGAAAATGACTCATTGAAAAGCTTCAATTTAGCATTTTCATTCTATGGAAGCTTAATTTCATTTGTAGGAGTACCTAGTTCAATAAAATTATTATCAATAAGACCCTAAATAAGGTGTTTGATCTTAAAACATTTGTTTTTAAAATGACCTTTGAATCTATGGAATCACAACATGTATTTTTATCAAAATATTTACGTTGAGGTTTACTCATGTCAATTTCAAATGGTGGTGGTAGAGGAGTAGGATTTCACTTAATTAAATTGTATAACTATTTATGAGGTAGTTTTGGTAATCTAGATAATTTCTTCAATTGATTTGATAAAAAAATATTGTCAGAAGGTTGAAAAATAATATTAATTGTGATCTTTGCATTAGCTTTACTATTTATTGGCTTGGATTTGTTAGATGGTTTGCTTTGAAACTTCATTGTATAATTAGATGTAGATAAGGGTGGATATTTGAGCTTTGTTAAGGCAAGAATCTTGAATTCTATCTCTCTTATTGTATGAAAAAAATCTTCATATGATTTGAATTTTTTAAACAAAATTGACTCATACAAAGGTGAAATTAAACTTTATTTGAAAATATCTTGTCGTTCATTATCTATGAAAGAGTTAGTCATTTTTGAAAGCATGGTATTATAATGAAATACATAATCAATGATAGGCTCATTAGTTACTTACTTAAGCTTATAAATTTGTGCATAAGAAATATTTTCATTGATGTTAATAGTAAAATGTTAAAGAAACTGATCTACTAGTGGATTAAATGTTTTAACTGATTGAGTAAGTAAATCATAAAACCAATGCAAAGTGAAATCTTTTAGGTTTCTTAGAAACACTTAGTTAATAATTTATCATTGAAATCATAATCAAAACATGTTGCATGAAAAAAATTATGTTATTTTGGATCCCCTTTACCTTCATATAATGGAATTTTAGTAGTTACAAATCTTGCAGGTAAAGGATATGATGTAATATCAGGTGCTAATGGATTCTGAATCATGTCTTGTGAATCTAATGATTGGATAGATTTTATTATGCCTTGCTCTAACTGCAAAACCTTAGCATGAAAAAGTGAAATAGTTTTCACCAGGGAATGTAGTAGATAAGGTATGTAATGTAGTACATGCGTAACTATTAAAGGTCCTGTATGAGTCATTATGTTGTAAAGATAGGTATGGACATATATAGATATGTTGTAAACCTTGTGTTACCCCCAAGTCCAAATGTGTATATGTAATAATAGTATCAATAATAGAATTAGAAACACATGTGGTAGGGTTAATAATGAGAAAGATAGGTTCTTGTTAAGCAGTAAAAATAGTTTTTTTTTTCTGGTGCATTTTTAGAAGCTAAAAGAACTTCAATTATTTTTGGTATGTCTTGTAGCATTTAATGAATTACTTCTCAAAATATGGATAAACATTGGAATTGTTTATGATCTACTCCTATGAGTTCCTTAATATGGATCTTATATAAGCTTGCACAATTATCTTGTGCATTATGATCACCTTAATTTGATTATTTAGTATGGTTAGCTTCTTGAAAATATTCTTCAATAATTTTTTCATCAAAATAAGAGAACCATTGTTTACATTAGAGGAATCCATTTTAATAAGGATCAAAGGGATTTGAATGTGCTCAACATAGCCCCCCATTTAACCTAGCACTATGCCTTAAAAGAAGAAGGTAGGTAGGTTATTTAGATGGAATAATAAAATAACATGGAAAATATGTTTCAAACAATAACAAGAAACTAAATACTATATTTAAAAGGTTTTTTATATGGAGATTAATAAATTCCCTTGTAATTCAATGTTAAAATAAGGTGCTTTCAGTGTCAGATATCAGACTTCAATTTAAAATAAAATTCTTTTGGTATCATTTGATTAGATTCGAATTTGAAAGCAAGCTATTTTAATGTCATATTTAGATCTAAGTTTGAAAGAAGATTCTTTTAATATTGAATGTTTAGGAATTTATCTAAACCCTAGGATATTTTTTTTGAAACAATGCTCAATGAAAAGTGGGTTCACTAATATGTTTTATCAAAATTTGAATTAATAAGTAGATTAACCCTAATTCAGATAAATTTAATGAAAAAAATAATTTTGTAAATCAAAATGTGATAAGAAAAATGAAATCAAAATATTGAATTTCATAAATTAAAATTGAAATGAAGAAGACTAACTATGAGGGTAAATGGAAAACTTAGTTGTTTATTGTCTGTATGTTGAATGTATAAAAGTGACATATTTTTTGAATTAAAAAAAAAGGAATTGATTTTAAAAAATGCACAGAAGTTGCAATTGAGACTAGTATAGGTCAAAATCTTCTAACTTGGGTTAAGATCAACTGACACTATTGACCTAAACTAGTCAATCTTTACCTCTACTAAAAAATAGGAAACTCAGGTCATAATCATTTATGACAACTTAAATTAGGTAAATATGTAGATATTTGACCTTCAAAAATCTGCATAAGACCTGAAAATGACTTTATCAAAATTTAAGCATTAATAGGGCTTACAATGGTTAAAAACCCATAAATATAATACAGGGGAGTGTAATGGATTGATCTGGACCTAATTAACCCCTTGATGATTGAATGCTAACTACGTATCTAATACTCTAAAGATGGAAACCAAACCCACATAATTCTCCTGGACTTAAAGTGCTTTGTGTAATTTTACTCCTTTGACTATATGAATGCATCTAGAAATGGCTTAAATACATGACCATGTTTTGTTTTGACTTGGATAAAATATTTTGTTGACTTAGCTAATTATTTTATTAAATTATTAGAATTATAATTAGGAATAATAGGGAAGCTTTGATAAGTGTGAGATGGTGTAAGTAAGCTTTTATATAGAAAATTTCAAGTGGTAGAATAGGTGAATTAGATGTGCCTTTATAACAATCTAAAAGGTGAAAACCTCACACTACCTATATTAAAAATATAGATCTATATTTAAGGAAGGTTTCAATATTGAAAAGGAAATTTTATAAATGTTAAGGTTAGGATTGACTTGTAGGAGTCAAAATCGATTGCCATTATTGACCCATAATGATTAATTTTTTTCCTACAAGAAAACATGTGAATTTTGGGATCTAGAATGTTTGTAAATATGTTTAGAGTGGGTTTTAGTAATTAAGACATTTATGTAGGCATTAAGTAATAATTTAGAAAATAAATAGGTCTATACAAGTGCTTAGGATAGAGTGAGGTAGTGAAATAGGTCTATATTAAGTGCTCAAGTCAATTAAAGTGAAATGGGATGAAAACTAATATTATCAAATATTCATGACCAATTTGAGTGACTAAACATAGACCTAATACTCCTTAAGGGTCATATTATCTTATAAGAAGAGGCTAATCCATATCATTTAATTATCTCAAGTTACCCAAGGAATGATGGCTCTCAATCAGCTAAGCCACCATAAACATGATGTGAATTGAGCCTCTTAATCTGAAAATCATTTCCGTAAAAATAAAAAATAATATAAATATAAATATGATTCTTGATAGAAATTTATAAAAGTAACTTTATCACTAAAACACAAAAAAATGAAAAATAAATGACCATAGAAACTCTTTGAATTATTCTTTAGAGAGCAAACAATTATCAAGAAATAGATTAAACAACCCAAAAAAACTAAATCTAGAGATCCTACATAGTCCTTGAAGAGAGATGTGATCTCATTCTCCATTACATATTGCTAAGGGGGCGGTGTTGAGGTTAAGAATTAGGTTTTAGAATGTTGTCTCACAATTATAAATATGAAAGGATGTATTTAGGTTTCATTAAAGGATCTGTGGATGAAGTGATTTTACTCTAATGGCTAGAAAAATATCACTTGGCATCTACTTTTATTCTTTAAGTTTCTATTTCAAACTTAGGTGCCTTTCTCCACTTGTTCTTTAGTGAAAATTTTAGACACTTTTGTTTTGGTCAAAATCCCTGAGGGCACCACATCCCTAGAATGGTGGCATTTTTCGTAATATGATTAAACAAGCTTAAGTTTATTTTTTAAAATAATTTTTAAAAATTTGAACCACCAAGCCTTTATGGTGCCACCTCTTTTTTATAGGAGAATTACCATTTTATATCATTTATAAACTATTATTAGAGTTCAAATGTCAATGTTAGTTTGGTATTAAACATGAAGTTGTTATCCGCTAGCAGTTGAGAGTAAGCCATAACACGATAGTCATCTTGAAGTAATGTTTTACCAAAAAGATAATAATGTTGGATGGTACCGTATGGGGGTTGAAATAATATCTTATGTAGTAAATAAACTTGAAAGTCCAATGTGATAATGAGACCCATTTGATATCTATGAATAATGAAATGTGAGTAGGGACCGAAAATAATAACTAAGTATGAAAATCAACGAGAATCGAGTAATTTGCGAATAGAATTGAATCAATACAAAATAAATGATAAAATAAAAAAATAATGTACTTTAGCTTAGTTTTACTTTAGGGAGTTTCAATCTCTATGAGGTATTTTTTTTAACCACATATTATCATGGCATGTATATGTCTGAGAAAGTTTCATTAGGTGAAAGAGTTTGAGAAAGTCCTTTATAAAAAAATTTATGCAAGTTGTGCATTATTACACTTTGAGGGATGTGACATTATGTTTTTATAAAGTGATGTAAAGAGGTGTAGTAATATGAATGAATTATAAAAAAAAGTGGTTCTTATTTTTATTAGAATTTTAGAAGCAAATGACACTACGTGTATATATAATGAAGGAGGTTTTAAATTGATTCTTGCTTCATATTCTTTATTGGAATATACATATTTACCATTTGTTGTACTTACATAGCAATCGAAGATAGATGCTGGGGAGATAGGCATATTGTATAATGAGATACTATCGATACTAAAGTGAAGGTCAAGTCTTGATGATTGGTGTTACCAATATCAATTGTTACCTTATTGAGATTAATTCCATGTATTTTATGTATGGTTAGCACCCATGCCATTTTGAGTAACATTTTTCAATGTTACCACATGTAATAGGAAGAATGGGAAAATGTGTTGGATTCAAAATATCCCATAGGGAACCAAATTATTTTTGATGGAAACAAATATAGACATGCATAAAATTGTGGTTTTAAATGTATAATATTGACAAGATGAATAATTATAACCATTACATGTACTTCTCAACCTTATGATCTCTTTGTTAGCATATACACATGTTTTCAAGATAAAAGCACATAATAACACATAAATTTCCATTGAGCCATGTGTTGGTGGAGAGTTGTATAGAAGAGAGAAAATTGTTATACACATCTAATTATACAATTATATTATATAAAATAGAACATAGTTTATATAATATATATATATATATATATATATATATAAAAACTATGTTCTATTTAATATAATATAATATAATATAGTTTATATAATATATATATATATATATATATATATATATATATATATATATATATATATATATATATATATATATATAATATAAACTATGTTCTATTTTATATAATATAATTGTATAATTAAATGTGTATAACAATTCTCTCTCTTCTCTACAACTCTCCACCAACACACACACACACACACACACACACACAGAGATATTATGACATACTATATATCATAAAATTTACTTTCATATATATTATTAATACTATGCATATGTATGTATGTATAAGAGTGAGCCATAATCAAGGATCAAGAACTTGCTAGACTCAAATGTATGACTATATTTAACATGAAAAATGAAATATGCAGAAGAGATAGCTTGTTGTGGAAGTGAAATCAAATATGGGCAATAAGAAGCTTGTCTTTAACAATCAAAGATTGAATTATGAGCATTCCTTAAAATAGCTTTAGGAAAGGTAGATTTATAGAGAAGCAGAAGGCCATAAAAAAGGAGGTGGATGTGCAACTCAAAATTAGAAAATGCATTAAGCCATATTTTTTCAATGACCTAATATAACACTTAATCAAGCTAAATAAAATTTGTAGGAAAAACCATATAATGGTATAAAAATCCTACAATAACACCTCCTTAAGCATAGCTTAGGTGGGTAGAAGAATTGGGTCCTAGCAACAAGGCCCCAAGTACATAGAAAATATCCCAAAAGAATAGAGGGAAACCACCTCCTAGAATTAGAGAGAAATAGAAGGAAGGAACTAAACCCCCCAGAAGATGATGTTAGAGCTTCCTGAACCTCAAGAAGAACTTGTAAATGAAAATATTTGCTCTTAGTTAAGGGTTGGGTAAATATATCATCAATTTGATTTTTAGTTTGGCAGTAGTGGAGATCAATAACTTGATCATGAATAAGTTCCCAAATGAAATGAATTTTAATATTAACATGCTTGATCTGTTTATGGAGGACTAGATTCTTGAAAAATATGGATGGTGTTTTGAATGTTATGGAAGATGATTATTGGTCATTGAAACTAGCTATCAAACTCAATGAAAATCCCCTAAATCCAAATAGCCTTAGTGGTATCATTAACAAATCCTTTGTATTCTACCTCTATAGAAGATAAAGTAACAATAGTATGCTTCTTGTTTGACCAACTAATTGGTCTTGAACTAAGGGAAAAATTGTAGCATGAATAATACTTATGATTTTAAATATCAAAAATCCAATCTGAATATATATACCTAATCAAGTCAACATCAATGCCTACTCTATAGTGAATCCCAAAACTATGAGTACCCTAAATGTAGTGGAGAATTTGATTAGTTATTGTCCATTATAGCTCATGTGTTTCCTTCATATATTTAGAGACCATACCCACTGCATATGAAATTTCAAGTCTATTGTGAATACTATAAATGAGACTACTAATAAGTTGTTGATACAATGTAACATCAACCAAATGCGAAGGAAATTTAATCTCAAGATTCAACCTAGATATAAAGGAATTGTGGTTGGCTCACATTCAACCATGTTAAACCAAGCAAGCAAATGAAGATGACATTTGGATTATGAAATAGTGATCCCAAAGTTAGACTGATAAATTTCAATCTCAAATAAGTAATGCAACTTGACCAAGTCAACCATTAAGAACTTGTTAGACAAATTAGTTTTCACTTGGCAATGGAGGATGAATAAATCCCTATGATCAAAATGGCATGCACATAGATAACCATTATCAAAAGTGAGTCATCCGGCCATAAAATGTAGCCATTAGAATTAGAATGGAATCTATAGAACCCAACTAAAAGAAGAAAGGAGTCTATCTTGGCACACTAAGAACAAGGAGCTTGTGTAATGCCATAGAGACATTTTTAAAGTCCACAAACTAAGGAATAAAATTACACAAAACCTTATGGTTGCTCCATGTATATCTCTTCCTTGAGTCATCATGAAGAAAAACACTCTTCACATCCATATAATGAATATCCTAGAAATATGTTGCGACAATGGTAATAGTGAGTTAGATTGAGTTTATTTTGGAAATTGGGGAAAAAGTATATGTATAATCAATGTTAAGGACCTAAGAAAAACATTTTGCTACCAAACATGCTTCAAATTTATCTACATACCCATCTGTTGTAAGATTTGTTTGATAAATCCATTTAATTCAAATAAGTTTTATTCCCTTAGGAAGAGGGACCAAATCTCAAGTGTTTTTTCTAAACAAGGAAACATACTCTTCTTCCATAATAGTATCCCACTCAAGAGTGCCAGATGCCTCATGAAATGAGTGTGTATAAAAATTAGATGCAATGAATACATGTGGTACATTTTAAAACTATGAACGTGTATGACTGGTGTTTGATGAATCTCTAACCCAATGGCTATCACTTTGTAGTGTATGTTTAGTCCAAAGAGGACCATAAGTTGGAGAGTCTAGAAGAGATTCCTCATCCTCTAGAAACTTAATGGGTGAGGGAGGAGGTGAGTCCCCATCAGTACTCTCATCATCAAAACTAGAAGAAGAATTGAGAATATTAGGAAGTTAATCAGATAGATATAAATCATCAAAGTTTTCATCAAATCCCAGTGAGTTTGATGGAAAGGGATAAGTGTCAAGTGGGGATTATAAAGGACCCTCTTTAAAATGAACACTTCTCTCAATTAACAACTCATGAGTCGTGGGATGGAGAAGTTGTATCCATTAACACCCTTAGGATATCTAAAAAAGATACAAGGATGACTCTAAAGTCTCATTACCTTATATTTATTATTAAGAATGCGGGATATAACAAGAGATACAAATACTCAAAAGTGCTTAACTATAGGTTTCTAACTAATCCATGGTTCAAAAGGAGTGACTCATTTCAATGTTTTATGAGGAACTAGGTAATGGATATAACAAGCACAGTTGATGACCTCAACCCAATATTGAGTTATAAGAAATTTAGATTATAGCATATAGTTTTTCATTTTCTTCAAGGACCTATTCTTACATTGTACAACATTATTTTGTTGAGGATTATATGGAATTTTGAGGTGTATTTAAATACCCTCTAAAGTACATAATTGTTGAAAAAAATGGTTGACATAATCACCACCATTGTTTATACACAAGATATTTATGGCTTTACCTGATTGATTTTATAAAAAGGCCTTGAAGTCCTAAAAGTGATCAAAGACCTTAGACTTCTCCTTAAAAAAATACACCCATGTATGCCTTAAAAATTCATCAATGAAGGTACGAATATATATGGTTTTACTAAATGAAATTTGTGGAAAAAGACTAAAAATATCATTATTAACTAGCTCCAAAATCTATGTAGCTCTCCATGATTTTCCTTTGTCATAATTTTCTTTAGGATGCTTACCAATTATTCAACCCTAACAAACATCATCAAAAAAATGAACATGAGGTAACCTTGAAACCATGTCATTATGATTAAGTTGTTCCAGGTAGTGATAGTTAAGATTTTTGAATCGATCATGCCATAATTTAATTACCCCATCTATATGAATGAGTAGAGCAGTAGAGGGTTGATCAAGGAAAAACATGATAAAGTGTAAAACCATGACTAGTGATCTACTTTCCCAATTACTACTATAGAACTATTGTACAATTCCCTAATAACCACAAAATCAGGGGTGAACTCAACTCTCTTTCTTGAATCTATGTGAATGATTTGATAAGTAGATAAGAAATTAGTTGACAATGAGGGAACACATAGAACATCTTGAAATGTCCTATCACTTACCTCAATAAACCCTCTCCCACAAATTTATATGAAAGTATTGTCACCCATCAAAATGGAAACCATAGAATAGGGCTCCAAGGATGAAAACAAATCCTTTGATGAATCCATGCATTTCAAGACACTAGAATCAATCACCCATGTGGAAGGTTGGGATGCAACTACAACAAGGGCCTTTCCCTTAAATTTTCCTGTACTATTGTCTTTTGCCTTAGAAGACTCCTAAGCTGATGAACTCTATTTGATTAAATTAGGGATATTGATTTTGTTTTTCTCAAGCATATTTGTAAGTTAATCAATCTATTTATTATTACATTTGGTTTCATCATGCCTAGTCATTTTATAGTAGGCACATGTGAACCTCTCTTTATTGAGTTTCTTGCCTAAAGAGGAGGTCTCATTTGATGATTTAGGCTTAGCATTATTTTTTTGATCCTTTTTTTTCTCTTATTCCTTGTTTTGTTTCTTCTCCTTACTATTGGAAACGTTCTATTTTTCATGAATCACAATTAATACATTTGATTTATAGAACTTCATTTTACCCATCTGAATAAACTTATCTTACTCATAAGTCAATTTGGTATCAAAATAAAATAGTCAAAACCCAATTTGGAAATGATTGAAAGGATCAACTTTTCATCTTTTTGTCTATGCCACACATTTTCAATAGAAACTCAAGTGATTTGATTTTGGTGAAGAAGTATTGTATTATATCAAAGTTACCTAGGCTCAAACTAATGAGGTCATTCTCTAGCTCATGACCCCTCATTAAATCCTACTTCCCAAAGAGTTTTTATAGTATGTTCCAAATAACATTAGAAGTATTTAAAAATTCAATGTGAAAGAGTAAGTAAAGAGAAAGTGATAGGCACAATATATTTTAGGCCTCATCACATCTATTAAAACACTTCATCTTATTGACATCAGGTGTTGGTTCTATTTTTGTACCCATAGTGATTCAGTATAAACCTTTAATCCTAAAGAAGATTTGTACTTTGGTTTTTCACTCAAGATAGTCGAATGGTGTAAGAAGTATAACTAAATTCTAATATATAGTGGAATAAGGAGGCCCCTAAAATTACATAGGTACAATTTTAAAAATCCCAAGAATAACACCAATACATAGATCTCGAAAAAACTCACACTTTCAAAAATTTAGTGCCTTGAAAGGAGATGCCTAATAAAAGTTATGTAAGTTTAAAGTTCTTTAAAAAAATCCACCTTACAAAAAAATGGCTTACAAAAAAGTTAGACCCCACTTTCCAAACAAAACTTATTCCCCCTTTGGTTGGTTATGACCATGGGTTAAATCCCCATATGACCAATGGTTAAGCCCTAGGATGCTCTTTCCTACTCCCCCCTTGATGATGTCATTTTAGATTATGATGGGACTAGTGGAGGGGTGTCACTTTACAACTTTAGAAATGAATATGCTCCTTGCCTATTTAAATTTGATGTGTAAAAGCAAGTCACTATCCCCAAGGAAATAGAGGTAACTCTGATAAATGAAAAAAGTAGATGTAGGTACAATAGGTTTTTGAAATAGAGGCATGCCAACCATATGGTGGGATCTAAGGATGTGTGAGCAAATTTTAGGAGCTTGAGCAAATCTAGTAGATATCAAAAATGGAAGCAAGCTTGGTATATGGTGAACTCATCATCAAGTCTGATAGGTGTTGAAATTAGGATTAAGTTTGGCATGCATTGGGATTTGAGGTAAGTCTAATGAATTTCTACCTAATTCCCAAAGATATTACAAGTTTGAAGATAGATTTGAAGGGCCACAAGCTAGTATAGAAACTCTGAGCTGTAAAAAATGTTTTGAATCTAATATTGAAATGAAATGCCATAAAGGACCCATAAAGTTTCTTTAAAAACCAATAAAAATTCACAAATAATTATTCTTTTTGGTTCCCTGCCATACAGAGTTGCATATATTTCAATCAAACACCACTAAACTCTCCAAAAACACATTGAAATCAATTGTCACGAAGCTAGGTCATGTTTACTACCATTCTTAGGGTTTTGACACCTTTTGAGTTCAATGGCATATACCATTTTTGTGAAAAACAAAAAATAAAAGATGACCTGATAAAAACATATTTTTCCTTTTTCTTTTTCTAAATTTGGATAAGCTAAGGACCCTAAAAAAGAGCAAAATATGATAAATGGTAAATATACAATATGCAAGGTCAAAGAATGCTAGATCTATGACATGAAGATTAAAAAATCAATATTTCACGATAAAATATATGGTATTTAGCTACCAAAATTGTTTTGATACCATGTCAAAATGGACCATAATCGAAGTTAGAGAACTAGATAAACACAAACACATGAATCTCTTTAACATGTAAAATGAAATATTCAGAAGACATAGATTATTGTGGAAGTGAAATCAAATATGAGAAATAAAAATCTTATATTCAATAAGCAAATATTGAATCATGAGCATTTATCAAAATAACAAGTTAGAAAAGGTACATTTATTGAGAAGCAAAAGGCCACCAAAAATGAGGTGGGTATGCAGCTCAAAATTAGAAAATATGTTATGTCATATTTTCCTAATGACCTAATATAACACATAAGAAATCTAAACAAAATGTGTATGAAAAACTATATAATGGTATTAAAAAACCTACAAGTTAACTCTCTCTATTTCTATATGTGTGTGTGTGTATACACTATATAATATTTATTATATTATAAATTATAAATTTATAAAAATTTTATATACTAGCATACATATCTTATATAAATCTATGTAAAATATGTTAATACACATCATTCTTGAGGTACTTATATTATAATGAATTGTGATATTAGGGAATAGATGCTTTGTGAATGATATCTCTCCACATATTTCACATAGATTTATCTAAGATATGTATGTTATTAGCACTTGTAGCTACATAGGGTGAAGATAAATATTTATTGTTCATAAAAATATTTAATGCAATATTTTAAATGTGAATTAGTGAGAAACACTATATATAAATATGTTAATACACATCATTCTCGAGGTACTTATATTATAATGAATTGTGATAATAGGGAATAAATGCTTTGTGAATGATATCTCTCCACATATTTCACATAGATTTATCTAAGATATGTATGTTATTAGCACTTGTAACTACATAAGGTGTAAATATTTATTGTTCATAAAAATATTTAATAAAATATTTTAAATGTAAATTAGTGAGAAACTACACACACACACACACACACACACACACACACACACACACACATATGTATGTATATGTGTGTATATATATATATATATATATATATATATATATATATATATATATATATATATATATATATATATATATATATATATATATATATATATATATATATATATATATATATATATATATATATATATACATACATATATACATACATATATATATACATATACATACATATATACATACATATATATATACATATATACACACACACACATATATATGTGTGTGTGTGTGTGTGTGTGTGTGTGTGTATGTGTGTATATGTATATATGTATGTATGTATGTATATGTATATATGTATGTATATATGTATATGTGTGTGTGTATATGTATATGTATATGTATGTATATATGTATGTATATATATATATATATATATATATATATATATATATATATATATATATATATATATATATATATATGATATTCAAACTATATGCATTTGATATTTAAATGGGAAACAAACAACAATACATATTTGATATATATATGTAATATAATAATAATTTTATATATTCTAACTATATATATTTGATATTAAAATGGAAAATACAAAGAAACACATATAAAAGGGGGAAACATCATGGTTGTGATATCTTTAGAAGTGTTAGTTTAATCCTCCAATAAGATAAGATATTCATGTTCCTATCATTTCTTGGATTATCATATGCAATGGAGATGCATTTGGTCCTTGATTATAATGTCTAGTTATTATATCAAATGTTATTTTTTGTTTCTGACTTAGGTAGTAATTTTTACATGTTGTTTACATTCTAAAGTGATTTTCTATCAATATCTCTTCTAATCAACATATCAATCTCATAAACATGTAGAAATTATTTTTGGTGTAGCACTAATATGATCTCTCACTCATGTTCAATTATATTTAATATCATTTTTGTTTTCAGTATTCTTGAGTCTAATATCTTCATCATTCTTTCATTTGTTCTTCCTATTCCTTTTTCTGCTCTTCCTTTTCAAAATACTTTTTTTTGTTGAGTCATATTCCCTACATATATATTAAATAAAATTTATATTATTCATACAATTATAAACATTTGATAATAACTTCATATTAACATAAATATAATAAATGTATAACTACATTTTAACATTCAAATCTGAAGAAAAATATTTTATCTCTCCATTTTATAATTATTAAAAATAATCACGAATCATAAATAATCATAACAATTAAATTATCAAAAAAAACTAAAATGTGTAATAAACATCATGTAAAAAATGTCAAAGTCATTTAAATTTCATGGGATAAATTTTAAAAGGCATTCTCTTTACATATCCAAGTGCACCACGCTTCTTGTTATGAGTTTGGATATCAAATATAATTTATCTTGATATTATTTTATTATTATAGATTCCTTATCTAATCATCATGGAGAAAATATAACATAAATTTTTTGAATATATATATATATATATATATATATTTGTATATATATATATATATATTTATATTTGTATATATATATTTTTGTATTATAAATTTAACAAATATAAATTAGTTATGATTATCTATTTATATATTATGATGTGATAATTTATTTTATTTATAATTTTATTATTATGATTATTTATACATGTGATGTGGTAAAGTCTGAATATTACCTATAAATTAATTATGATTATCTATATATTATATATTTATATATTATGATGTGATAATTTATTTTTACTAATAATTTTATTGTTATGACTATTTATAAATACGATGTGATAAAATTTATATATTACCTATACTATAAAATTTTATTTTTATAATTATTTATAAATATGATGTCATAAAATCTATATATTACCTATAAATTAGTTATGATAATCTATATATTATCTTTTTTTTTATTATGATATGATAATATTATTGATGATAGTTTATTTTTACAATTTCATTGTAATGATTATTTACAAATATGATGTGGTAAAATCTACATATTACCTAAAAAATAGTTATAATTGTCTGCATATTATTTATAAATATAACATGTTAAAATCTATATATTACTTATAAATTAGCTACGATAATAAGTAAGATCTAAATTTTTGAAAAAACACACACACACACACAAATCTATTAAAATTTAGGATAGATATAAGAAATTAATATCATAAGGTTAAAATTTATGCCAGTTTAAAAACTTATTATGAACACCCATCTTTATTTTAATAAATGGGTAGATTATATAGGTACATGTAATATATAGTAAAATTAATCTAAATTATTTAATTATCGGATATATCTTGCATGAATTTGTCACATTATATATAATGTAATATGTCCAACTATATTTCTAGGTCGATGCACAAAATTGGGGGAAAGAAAATGATAAAATGGAAAACACAATTTTATTTGCAAAGAGCATACACCATTTAAAAAAAAACATACAAATTTTGAATTGGCTTGGTCCTAAGCCTAAAGGACGTACTACCTTTTTCACAAAGGGTGTACATCCTTTTTAGTTGGCAAAGGTTGTATGGCCTTTGAAATATTTTTTTGGAGGTAATAGTTAAAGGTTAAAAAAATTGAATGACATTTTATTAAGGGAATAGATGAAGGTTGAAAATTTTGAATTAAATGGCATATACCCATTGATAAAGGGTATATGCCCTATGTAGTAGAAAGGGCATATGCCCTTTAGAAAAGGACATCTGCCTTTTGATTTACAAATGTTTTGTTGTGGATTTTTCTTGTTTATGTTGTAGACATTTTTATATTTAATTTATATCACATTTTATATTCTTATAATTTGAAATTTATACTACTAATATAACAAATTAGGGCCACTCTACATCTTATAAAATTGATTATAAAGTTGTAAGAGTTACCATTATAAGTTAGTTTTTCAAAATTCATTCTAGTCAATACTTAGTTTTTAGAATTTTAGGATTGGAAAATGACTAAGAATTTGACTTATTAGGCACTAAGCTCAGGCATGGATGTCATTGGTTGAGATAGAGATAGGGATCCATATATATAGATATGGGTTCATGTATGGATTAGTCAAAATAGAGACAAGGATGAATTATAGAGATAGTTCATATGATTTTATGGATGCAACATATATGTCATATGATGAGATGGAGCATGCATAAATGCATTGACCTATATCGATTGATACGTCTAACCCTCGATAAAAATATGAAAGATTTGAATTTAATTATTTATTTTCACCATTAACAATCAAAATTTAAGGACATCAATCATCAATTAAATCAAAGGCAAAAGAAGAGTTATGTTGTAGACTGAACCTTTTGGTCACTTTTTCACCCTAATGTTAGTGTAGACCCATATATCTTATTTCACTAGTAAGGAGGTGGGATAGAGATAGATATAAGTGAGTTACTCTATAGTCAATAATTAAATTATTATTAATTAAATAAAAATATTGACTCGATAATATCTTATTTCAACCATATAAATCATATGACAATCTCCCTATATTAATCCACCATGGCCCTACCGAATTGACTAGATATGAATGAGGATAACCACCCTAGTACACTCTAATATGAATATAAAAAATTGAAAAACCATTCCTTTTGTTCAATCATCCCTCATCATCCATCGTCATCCCTAATCATGCCCTCATCATCCATAATCACTCACTCATCTACCCTCATCATCCATAATCATTACTAATCACACTATCATAGGTCATCATCATTTCTCATCATCCCTAGTCAATCCCTCATCATCCTAAATTGTCCCTCTTCATATATATTCACTCCCTCATTATTCATCATCATCCATTATCATCCATAATCACTCCATTATTGACCCTAATCATCCCTATTCCCTCTTTCACTTTACCTCATCATCCTTCATCATCCCTCCTTTTCACTAAACATACCTTCATTGACCTTCATCATCTTTTATCATCCCTAATCAATTCCTCATCATCCTTCATCACACCCATCATCCATAATATGTCCATCATCAACCCTAATCATCCCTCATCATTCATAATCACTCCCTCATTTGACCTTATCATACCTCATAGCCCCTAGTCACACCCTCATCAAACGTCATTATCCCTCATCCTCCCTTATCATTCTTAGTCACTTTTTCATCATCCCTCATCATCCCTAATCACTCCCTTACCATAAATCTTCATATTTAATCATACATAACCAATCCATTATTATACATCATTGTTCTTAATCACTTCCTCATCAACCCTCATCATTTTTCATCATCCTTAGTCACTCCCTCATCATCTCTAATCACTCCATCATTATCCTTCATCATCCTTAATCAATCCATCATCTACCCTCATCATCATTCATCATGAATAATCACTCTATTATTTTCCTTCATCATCCATTATCATCTATAATCACTCCCTCATTCCATTGATATGATATTGGGTGAATCAAAGCTAGATATTGAGAATGCAAACTTCCCTTGTCTTAATCCTTGGCATATATGAAATAGGTAGGGAAAAATTCCCTTAGCTTATTGGGTAGGGAAATATTGATATATATAAATAGTGATTATGATGAGGAATGCTGATGACAAATGATTATTTATGTGTTTTAACCCCCTCTCTCTATATGGTTTGGGGAGATCAGGATAGCAATATGAGTGATTTTAATATGAGATTAAGAAAATAGGGTTTTAAATCACTCTCTTCCACCCTAAATAGTAGTGGTAGTCATTGTGGTAATGGTAGTGTCTTATGTGAGTTTGTAATTCTAGAATATGACTCTATTCTAAGTGATTTTGGAATAAAGAAAACATGACATGCATGAGTGAGATTGGAATTGAAGCATCCATGTATTGACTTATATATCTAAAATTTATTTCATAGTGAATGATATATTTTAAAGATGAATCTTGAATGGTGTTTTTATTCCTTATATTTTGAATTGATTTTACTAGGTTGATTAGCTAAATTTATGTCTGATATGAGTTACCATATCTCATAACTACAGGTAGATGTCATGTATGAGTGACTGCATACCTACATGTAATACTAAGTATGTAGTAGATGTCATGTATGAGTGATTGTATCATGACTAAAAGTATTATACATGACACATGCTATAGGCCAATCATTTATGCATATTGATAGACCCATTGATAGAAAACCACACAAATTATTTAGGAATTAGCTTGAATCTACCTTCAATATTTTTGGCTAATTGTCCCTAGTCATTCCTTTATTTATATAGATGATAATTCCACCTCTCCTTTAAAGATAAATATCAATAAATTTCCCCTCTCCTTTATATATAAAGGTGATATGGCCCCATCTACTTATTTTCAAGCATCCCTTGATAATGCCCCCTCTCCTTTATCCCTTGATCTGATAATGCCCCATCTACTAATTTATAAGCATGATAATACCACCTCCCCTTCCAAGATATGGCTTGGGTATTCAATTAGGTATTAAAATATGTCATGGTTATTCAATCAATTAGGTCATACTCAAGTAGTTATGGATAATCAAATAGGTAAATCAAGTAGGTGGGGCATACTCAAGTAAATAGGGTAAGAAGGATAGGTAGGTAGGACATACTCAAGTAGGTAAATTAGGTAGGTTATATGCAAGTACAATAAGGTATCTAGGTCATAGGTAAGATTAATAAATGGTTTGGGTACTTAGGTAGGGTATAGTCAAGATCAAGATATGGCTCATGTATTCAATCAAGTAGGGCATACTCAAATAGGTATAGTAGGTAGGGAATAAACAAGTAGGTAAAATAGGTATGACATACTAAATGGTATAGATATATTACATAAATAACATGATTTTAAACTTTGTTTTTCATTATATCTATCAAGAAGTAAACTTTCCTTGAAAAAAATAGAAGCTAAGTAGGTATGGAAAGAATATATGCAAGTTATATATTAGGAAGCAAGCTTCCCTTGATAACTGAGAATATATTTGATAAAGGGAAAGTAGATATGACAAAAATGAAGATATATATCAATAATCAATATTCTATTACCTTCTCAATTAGGGTATAGCTAAGTAGGTAGGGAAAGAACAAAATTAAATAAGAAAGCTTCCCTTGATATCTATTCATTAATCTAGAATCAAAACAAATCTAGATATCAAAAAAGGAAAGATTTCCTTGATAACTATGTATTACTCCCTTACTATCTATTGGGAAGGAAAACTTTCATTAATATTATATTATATGAAGAAAAATTAGATATTAGGAGTGTAAAATTCCCTATCTTACTCCTTGCATCAATAAAGTAGGTAGGGAAAGCTTCCCTTGCTTTATCGGGTAGGGTAAGATTAAAATATAGAGATAGTGACTATAATGATGAATGATGATTTATGCACTTGACCCCCTCTCTCCATATGGTTTGGGGAGATGGATAAAAATATATGATGATTTTGATATGAACATGAGAAAATAAGGTTTTAAATCAATCCCATCCACCCCAAATAGTATTAGTAGTGGTTTTGGTAATGGTAGTGTCTTATGTGAGTTTTGAATGTTGTAAGATGACTTTATTCTATGCAAGTCTAGAATAAAGTGGTCAGGTTATGCATACATGAAATTAGAATTGAGTCATGCATGGATTGACCCGTTTATCTGGCATTTTTTTCAAATTGAACAATATATATTTATAATGAATATTGAATGGTGTTTGTATTCATTCTATTCTAAATGGAGTGTACTAAGGGATTAGATACATTCATGTCTAGTATGAATGATTGTATTACAACTACAGGTAGATGGTATGTATGAGTGACTACGTACCTAAAAGTATTACTAGGTATGTGGTAGATGTCATGTATGAGTGACCTTATCATGACTATGGGTATGCTATAAGATGCATGATACAGGGTAATAATTTATGAATATCAATAGATCCATTTATTGAAAAACCCATAAATTACTTAAGAATTCAACCTAAATCTATCTATAATCATTTTTACCAATCATCTATAGTCACTCCTTTGTATATAGGTGATAATTTCCCCCTCCTTTCAATATATATAGGTGATAAATTCCCCCTCTCCTTTATATATATGTGATAATGATCCCTCTCTTTATTTTCAAGCATCCCTTGATAATCTCCCTTCTCTTTTGTCCCTCTACTAATTTTCAAGAATGATAATGTTGCCTCACCTTTCTTAATATAGCTTGGGTATTAAATTATATATTGGGTATTCAAGATATGGATTAGGTAAGATAGATATGGTCAAGATTATTTATGGGTATTTAAGATCAAGATATTGGTCAGATAATCAATCATGTAGGGCATACTCAAGTAGGTAAATTAGGTACATCATACTCAAGTACAAAAATATATGTAAGTCATAGTCAAAATCAATATATGGATCGGTTATTTAGGTAGGGGATATATGCAAGTGAAAGTGAAGTTGATCTATAAATCAATCCTAACTTAGATAAGATAAATCAAGCTAACCATGCCACTTGTGATACTTTTTTAATCAAGGTCATGACCAATATGGACCCACTAAACCTTTATAAGGGATTTCTTATCATATAATATCACTAGATAGGGTTCCAAAACCTCTAGTCAAGTAACACTATATAATAATCCTAACTAGGCCTACACTAATAATAATAATAATAATAATAATAATAATAATAATAATAATAATAATAATAATAATAATAATAATAATAATAATAATAATGTAAGAAAGTAAATCTAATCTAGTTCTCACTAAGGCTTATGTCACAAATGGGGCATAATAAAAATAGAAAATAAACATGAAAATAATAAATATAATCACGTCAATGTAGAGGTAATCCTAAGAAACAAGAAATAATAAAATTATTAGAAATTAATTATGCAATTCTATCTACCAAAATAAAGGAGTAAGAGTTAGTAATACTTACCTTGAATATGAACCCATAGAGGATCAATGTCTCCCTTGGCCAATGGTGCTTCACAAGAGGTTGTTGTGGTTCATAAGGATCATAAAGAATAGGTCATATCTAGGTTAAATACTTCTCCTATGCATCCAAAACACTTCCAAAAGACGATATTCTTCTTCAATATAAGTATGAAACCCTAAGTAATGACTCCTTAAATAGAATGCTAGAAGATAAGATTGTAAATAAGTGTAAATGAATGATTGAATATATTGGAAATAAGGTGAAAAATGTTTTTATATAGCCCTATCTAACCCTAAACCTTTTCAAAGTTATAGATGACACTATCAACCTAATTGACCCTATTAGAAAGAAAAGTAGTCAGGTTTGGACTTAATCAACATAAGATAACTCAGTTTGGTAATATGTTCAATTCCTAGAATAGGGTCAGCCTAATCGATTGTGTTCAGTGAATGGTAAAAAGAGGTTTTGGCTAAGGGGCTATTTGGGGTGGTGAGTTGTTTGGAGAGGATTATGAAGGAAGTTTCAAAGCTTAGGGAAATGTATAGGAGGGAATTGTATTGGTTTTAAGTGGTGGTATATAGAATAAAAATATTTCAAAATACCAATAGTCTGCCCACCCCTTTCCCAGTACACACTTTAAGGCATGCACTTAGATAGATTAAGACTCAATGGGTTCTTGAAAGAGATAAAGCATCAATAATTGATAAAGTTTTAAAATATTGTGTGTATACATATGCCCCACTTGAAGCTCATCATGTGTCACACAATTATAACATAGGATGGTCCTTCAAAAAAGAACATAGAAACAAACAATGCTAATCTAGATAAATGAAAGGAAAAAATTGAAAAATACATCCCTTCACTTACGTCAGTGTTTTAGAGTAGAAGTGTTGTGAGAGGAATGAAGAAGTGTCCAATATGTGGAACATAGGTCAAACTATAAAATAAGCTAAAATTTGAATATTTGGTAAAAAATACATGTGATATGTAGAAAATGTTTCTATGACATTAAGATTCTAGTATATCTTTCAGTTTGGAAAAAAGTCTAGTAGAAATAAAGTTATGATCAAAATTCCAATTTTGGATGAAAATAATTGGTAATTAAAGAATTTTTAGATTGTAAATATAAATAGAGTAAAAAATAATTCCTTTGTAATATAATTATTTTGATAAAATAGATCTTTGAGTGACTTAGAGGAGCATGAAAAGTAACCATGGTAAAGAGATAATAGATGCAATGTAGAGGACACCTAACATCAGTAGCTAGTGTAACTCAGGTAAGTGATGTATTAATTTCAATTTTTTGGTAATTTTGATTGAAATTAAACTATATATAGAAAAATATATTTTGGTGAAATATAGGCAGAGAGAATTGTCATAGGAAATTTTTAGGTAGACTAAGAATAAATTAGGTTAATGGGTAGGAAAGGGTCAGAGCAATAAATGCCTAAGACATTTATAGTAAATAGTTGAAAAGTCACTATTGTTTTTAAACATAGTTAGCCTAGTCGACTTAGTGGGTTAGGGAAAAGGGTAACAAGGAGGCCAATTATGTAGTATAGGGATGAGCTAGTTTTATTAGGGGTGGTTGAATGCATAATAGAGGGCCAAATTAGTACATAATGGTTGATTTAATATGTAGGAGGGGGCCAACATAGTTTGTTAAATTGGGTTGAATTTGTAATAAAGGGCTAACCTAGTAGGAAAATATGGGAAAAGGGCCAATTATATTAGTAGGGAGTGTCTGATTGGGTAGCAAAGAGATGACTATGTTAATATGAATTGGCTGACTGTGTAGAAAAGGGTCGACTATGTTGTTAGGAATGGGTAATAAGGCCAATTTAGGAAAAAAGGGCCATCTATGTAGGAAGAGGGTTAGAAAATAACAAGAATAGGTTGATGAAGAAACTTTTTTTTTAAATTAATAATTTTTAGAGTGTATTTTCATGATTTTTATATCGATATCTAATACATTCTATGTTGTTTAGCATTTTGTATAGATGATAGAGATTTTATCACCTGGTGGATGAAATATGGTTGTTATATTTACTAAATCAACTGATAGATGATGACTAAGTGAAATTAGCCTCCATGGGAATTTGAGATATCATGGAGAATAAAGAATCTTATTGCGTGTTGATCTAATCATCATGTTCTTGGGATCATGAGAATAATTGACAAACACTTTTTGGTGGGAGAAGGATGGGGGAAAAATTGAGGTGGGTATCACCTTGGAGGATGTCCATGTTTTGTTTGGGCTTATCATTACTTAGACTTATATGATTTGTGATGTTCCAAAGGCTGAGGAGGAGACATCATCCCTAGCTTGATAGGCGACTAATGCAGATAGGATTAGTCCTAGATTACATGTGTGCTTGTTTAATGGATATATCTTGACCATTCTAGAAATCTAGAAGGCCTTGATAGGACTTGTGATAGTGCATGCACTCTATCACAAGTCATATGGGAAGGTAACATTATATACATTAGCCTTGTGTCAATTGATCTTAGAGCAGGGTGCTCTATATGACTTATGTTCAGTGATTTGGGTATAGTTCATGCATGACATGTATTGCATGTTAACCTAGGGGAAAAAGACTATGGACCCCATGATATTATTAAGTGTGTGTGTGTGTGTGTGTGTGTGTGTGTGTGTGTGTGTGTGTGAAAGATTTACTATGTATCGACCCACTAGGTTAACTTACATGGTGGTTGATAGGGTACCTTGAGTGGTGATATGGAGATAGGATCATGTGGTACGTGTTGTACCCCATGCCCCAGCCTTATAGATATTTACTCATGGGAAGATTGTATGGTAGACCTATACTACTATTGCAGTCAGTTAGATGACTTGGGATACTATTTCTATTGGATTAGTTTGCATTCATATTATTGGTAAATATAATTTGTGGGTGGAACCACTTCTTATTATTCATGTTCTTAAATAACTAGGTTTGTTATATCCAATGGCTCATCTAGTAGTGCTTGCTTATTGGGCATAACATGAGAGAGATGAGAGGTAGAGGTGGTGTAGGATATCCTATGGAGATTCCTATTATTCATCCACATCGAGTAATACCTTATGGCGGTCAACCTTAACAATAAAGGGTGGCTAGGCTTGAGTGAAGGAGGTTATCGTGTTGGATGCATAGGGTGAGGATATAGATGTGGTTGTAGCTGATCTACAATAAGAATACAGAGGCCACCATGAGAAATTAAGAGATAGAGACACTGTCAAGTTGAGACATAGGAGGTGGCATCTGTCTAGGGGGTTTAGATAACATAGGCTATACACAATTGGTCTCTTGAGAGATGAATCAGTAGAGGACCAAGACACACATGATTGGTGGCTCTATACTTTATATTTACTCAAAGATAGCCTACATTGGATATGTTCAGTGGTCAAGATGATGGAGAGATAGTTTTAAGTGGTATTGTTGGTGGTAAGTAATAATTTAAGTTTTGAGTGTTTGATATATGATTACTTGCATTATTGATTATGCACTTTGTATAGATATACATTTGGATATTTATATTTATGTGATCTAATGTACATTTTGGTTTTTGGTTTTTTATATTTTACTAAGGAGGATTTGAGATGGACTATGGTGGTTTAAAGTACACATGAATATCTTATAGATAGGGTGCTGGCACATCCTGATACTACTACCCTGGAGGATCTTGAGATCCCATCTACCCCAATATGCTAGATGGTTTTAATTAGTGGGAGAGTCAACAAGGTAGATAGAGACATGTGGAGAGAGTTTACAACTACCCACAAGGGTTGGAGAGGGAAAAGCATGAGCCTGATAGGCATTGGCCTAGGAGTAGGTAGATCATATGGATATAACTAGATAGATAGCATGAGTACAGTCCTAGGTGGCTAATCTACAAGGATAGGGAGATGGCTCTCACACTTTCAAAAAGTCTTTATAGATATCTAGCCATAAAGGGTAGTTACAATAATCTATGGGTAGTGTAACCTAACCAATAGATGATCATTGAGGACCATAGCCTTAGAGCTGATGATATTATACGTATACTTATATTTGTTGTATCAGACTCTTTTTATATATGGATATGGGCATTTCTTAATATATGATTTTTACTTATGTGATTGATGTATGTATGTGGATATTTCTTTTCTAACACATAGTTTAATTTTGTTGTACATGTTATAGGGAAATATATGATGTATGTTTTATTTTCTAGTATTTGTGTGATACATATGCATGGTAAAAGAGAAAAACATAAATTTTGGAAAATTGAAAAAATAATCATAAAATGTAATACGCACTAAATCATGATGGGAAATGTGCAAACCAAAAAATGAATAAGTAAAGTGGAATAATCATAAAATTTAATACACACTAAATCATGATGGTAAATTTGTAAAACAAAAAAAATGAATAAGTAAGTAATAAACCAAAGTGGTTAATGTTTTTAAAAGTGTATGAAGAAATTGCACCAATTAATATGAGATACATCATACTAAATAAATATGGGAAGTATGAAAACTTGTAATAAAATAGGAAAAAATTGTTCTATAAAATGTTTGAAATTGTGTTAAAGATAAATGTAAATCAATCAATCATACAAAATCAAGATGGGAAGTTTGAGGGATTGGTATCATGACATAAAACCCATGAAATCAAAATAGGAGGATAAAATGAAAATTTGTAAGCTTAAGCATAAAACATACTAAATCAAGTTGGTAAGTATGCAAATGACTTTGTAAAAATTTAAAACATATTATCTCAAATTTTGATTATAAAGTTGAGGATGATATGAAAAGAGAATAACAATATGTGATATGTATGTATTATGATTGACCATAGTATGAATGTTAAGGGGGAATTGTTGTGAGGAATATTGGGTCCTATCCACGGTCTTATAATTTAACTCACAAAGTGAAAACTAATGAGGTGGATAATAAATGTTGGGAGTATTTAGAGGGAATAAGAAGAAATATTTTATGAAGAAACCCTGGTCCTATCCAAGGTCTTACAATGGAACTCATAAAGAGGAACCCTAGGGGTATGATTAGTTAACAAAAAAAATTTATCCAGAAGGAATATTAGGAAATGAATGAAGATAGTGGAATAAGCATGACATAGGCATTCATAATGAAATCTTATGATACTTGAGTCATACCAAGAATATATGAATGTGTTAAGAATTTAGTGACCCTAAAATGAAAAAGATATTTTCTCACAATAGACATAAAACTTTATGGGTAGATAAGTGGAGTAATAATATCAAAGCATGAGGATTATATGAATAAAGAAATAAAAATGGAACTATCTTCCCACAACATGTTCCTCATTCTTTGGTACCCCTTACAGATATGTTAGTATACTATGAAGATTGGGTACTTGCATTAGAAAGTAGGTAGCACTATAGAGCTTTTTGAAATTTCATATCCCAATATGCTGGCCTACTTTACCCTAATGGACCTCTACTATATTATGAGGCCAATTATGGATTTTGAGCTTCGATTAGGGATAGGATATGTGCTTAGATATTAAGCATTTTTTTTGGTGTGATTCTAACTTTTGAACTTTTATTGTTACCTTTTGATCATTTCATTTTATTTAAATGATTTGGATTTTAAAATTTTATGTATTTTTATGGATAACCAAACATGAATGATATAAATGACACACACAAGTGAGATTTAGGTTTTTCTCATTAGAAACAAGATATCTAGAGATATGATTGAGTAAATAAATTGGCTTTACTATAAGCTAGTATGTGATCTTAAGTCTTAAATGTATGTGTGCTTAAAATGTGAAAAAGGAAGTAGATAGGACAAATGGATATAAAAATATATATGTTTATGTAATGATATAATTAGAATCATGCTTGTTAACTAATCATATGGTAAAGATGAGAGACTAAGGGATCTGGGTTTTATAACCATGTCATAATAATAACTATCAGATCATAATGAACAAGCACAAAAGCAACAAGATTGAAAAATGAAAGTAATTAATTTAAAATAAAATGTGAAAGCATACGTATAAGTGTGAAACCATGAAATATAATAATAATCCACAATAAATATCAAAATATAATGAAACCAAATATGCAAAGTATAAAGTCATGATACATGCAATAAAGACAAATGAAATCATGATTAATAAATAGTTAAAGTATGAGAGATATAAACGATACATAAAATACAATCATGTAATAGAGTAATAAATAATGTGATAAAACACCATGATGTGTTCATAAATATTGATAAATATGACCACAAATTGCATCCATAACATATGACACATCTCTATGTCGTTGAATCTTAACATGATGTAGAGTCTCATCATTCACAAAAAGTTGGGAAAAGACTTACTTCCATATCATCTATACATAAAAATTAGGTGTGGTGGAATAATAATTATGCTCGAGAGGCACCTCCTATGTGGGATACTCAATACAAGGAAAGGATTCAAAAATGTGATTAGTACCCTAAGGGTTGTGAGAAGATGTAGGCTATGGGGAAGGAGAAGTTTTGGCTCATGAATGATTTGGAGAAGGAGGCTAAGCTAGTGAAGGTGTAGGTCTAGGGAGATCTCAAAAATGTATATGAATTACTTGACATCTATTATTATGGTGTGTATTGCATTGGTGCCAAAGATAATAAACTTCTCTATATTTAGGGATGTACTCTAGAAGAACCTTAGGAGGTGGGATAGTCTTATCTTTAGGTTGTAATATGATTGGGCATAGTGTATCAATGTATTGCTCAAGATATTGGAAATGAGTATAGGAATGGTTACATGTACCATGAAATTAATAAATGTGTCTATTAGATGGTGGAGGTCTACTAGTAGAATATTGGGGGAAGTTATATGTTACTAATATATACTACAATCCTTGGTCCAATGACTAACAAATCTATAGATATCAAAATAAGGTTAATATTCACATTGTGGTGGTAGAGGATAAATATTAGGTAATGGGATAAGGCCATCACCAAGAGGAGAAGGTGCTAGAGTGGGATGTATACTAAGCTTAGCTATAGAAGGAGCTATTTGCACAACTAGTTGGCATAGTGTAGTCAACATCTCAGGAGGAAGCAAGCTAGAAGAATCATGAAATTTGGAAAAATGATAAAGACCCCTCATAACATGACCATGAGAATTATCTATAGGGGATCAATATATACTATAGGATTAATTTATGTGTTCTCTAGCTTAGGCATCTGAGCATCAGTGAAAAAACTACTATCAGGTTCTATATCAAGAAAAGGAATGATAAAAACATAAAAAATAGACTGTTGTAAATGAGAACGATACCTAATCACTTAAACATTTTAAGCTTGAGAAAGTCCAGCTCAAAACATGTCATCTAAAGAATAGACACCATCATTATTATTTGTATGTAGGTCAATAATACATGCCTAAACTATCTTATTTGTCGAAGAGGTATGGTGAATAGATTGTTTTGTTTTGGTGAGGGTAACTAGTATTTCATGAGAAGGTTTTTGATGGGAATGAGGTTAGAGAGAAGGATGTAATTTATAAATGATGTTATGAGAGAGATAAAAAGTTTTAATTCTTAAGTTTATCTCATTCGGTTCATAATCATCGAACTCTAAGAGGTTAGGTGGAATTTTTATGATTAATTTGGGATGACCATTATAACCTCTAGTGGATTTGAAGGGATAATTAAAATATTATGACTCTTAAAATGGGATGATAAGTAAGGGTTTAAGGTTAGATATTTTAAATACCCCTTATTCTTGGAATTGTTCAAAATTCCAAAGGTTGTTATCTCTTTGAATATTGTATATAGCACCATTATAAGGAAATTTGACACATTAACATGTTGATGAGGCAATGGCTGTCATGCAATGTGTCCAAGGTTGACCAAGTAAAATATTATATGAAAGAGGATAGTTGAATATCAAGAATTTGACACAAGTGATGATGGGAGGGATGGTAATAAGAATCCAAACACAACCTAAAGGAGGTATTTATCTTCTATCATATCCTTGGCATGTACTTTGGATGGATTTGAGGTTACATTCAAAATATCCAAGTGTTTTAATAAATTCAAGGGAGGAAACACAAGTGCTTGATCCTTCATCAATTAAAACACTTTTGACTTGGATGTCTCTGATTTTCACACTAATTATTAGAGGAGGATCATCTGTATGAAGCAAGATCTCATCGAGAAACATAGAATATATAGGGAATTTGAGTGAAATGGAAGTTTTTATTGTTTTGTCAACATGGATGGACATTTCTTCATATTGATGAAGGATGTTATCTTCAGACCCAAATAAAGTATCTTCGTTCCCATAGGTGGAGAACAAAGGATGTTCATTTTGAATAATAATTGCATTATTCTATTATAATGATGGGGGGGAAGTTTGTATAAATTCTAAAAAGGGGATTTGAGATGGAAGATGGGAAAGTTCCATTATGGGATCCCATTCAACATAAACCATTATAGGATTTTTGTATAAAGGAGCGTAATGTTGTAATAGGTTTGTTAAAACTGGGGTAGAATTGCATTGAAATTTATGTTGATAAGGAATGGTTAGTTTAGGTTGTGTTTAAATGAGTTGATCGATCTTAGGTGAAGTGGTTGGTTGTTAAAGAATATCTTGTGTGTAGATAGAATAAGTATCATGTGAAGGTTGAGATATGTCTTCTTGAGGTAGCTTAGTTAGAGGAAGAGTGGGACTTATATTAATTATATGAGAGATATGGTTAGTTTGTATTGTTGGAGGTGAAACTTGTGTGGTTGTTGGTTCTCCATGTCATAATGATGTGATGTGTGATGGGTAAGTGTCTTGAATAATGTATAATTTTTGGGAGATATGATGGTTTGAAATTATATTAATATAAGCAATGACTCTCTTCATAGTAGTCATTTGGACCATATTTTCATCATGGAGATTATGATTTTTAGTATTGTAGATGTTATTAGTAATAGGGGTTGACTGGTTAGTGGTATCTTGGTAATTAGGGAGGGGGTATTTATAGATGGTTAAGTGTGTGTTGGCTTGATTTAAGGCTTCATTTTTAGTTTTAGTTTCATTGGATTTGAGTGTTATCTCATAAGCTTGTTGTCATTGACATATAAGTGAGTCATGGTTAAATTTGGGTCCAAGGAAAAAATCCATAGCAAGATGTATCAATTGGTGACATGTTTCATGATAATGACCCCAATATGCATGGAACCAAAAAAAATATTGGGATCACACCAATGTTTCATAGGATGTGTACAGTCAAGATCTCATGGGGAAGGTTGTGGAAGATGCTTTTGAATTTCGGCTAAGGAGATATATTTGTGGACACCCATATTATATCTTTTATAAAATGTGGAATTGGGTTGAGAAATGTAATTATGTGGATGTGAAAGGGCATTTTTTGTTGTATTGGTTAGAGCAATGTCTGAATGATATGTATGGATTCATATATATATATATATATATATATATATATATATATATATATATATATATATATATATATATATATATATATATATATAACACCATCATTTATTGCATGTTAGTTTTTAGTTTTTAAAAGCATGTGAATTCTTGTTGGAGGGTGAGAAATTTCAAATTGATGTATAAAGAACTCTTAGAATTTAGCTTGATCAAGGGCCTCCTAAGAATATTTTATGGAAAGAGTCCTAATGAAATATTATAATTTGGGATGAAGAGGATTAGTGAATATGTGGAAGAGGTGATCATCTACCATATTATTCTTATCTTTGTTAGATAAGGCTTTCCATATTATGAAAACTTGTGCCATTTTGGATTCTAATTATTTATTGTTGATAAAATGGGATAAGTTGTTTTCAGGGAGGTCACTAGTTTGAAATTCTTGAGCCAAGTCATTGACCAAATCTTCCAAACTAGTAATGGAGTGGATTTTAAGTTGATTATACCAATTTAAAACATCTCTTGAGAGAGTTTTGGCTAATATTTTAGTGGAATTGAAGGTATTAATCTTAACCCAATCTTTATATAGGTTACCAAATTTTCTTCAAATGTAAAGTGGGATCCATGGATACATTATAAGTTATAGTGGGAATGATACCCCCTATGTCAATGTTCATAATTTGAGTCACAAGTGGTTCATTTTACAAGTGTTTGATAGTTTTGTTAACAAGTGGTGGTTATGTTATAAGGTTACCATGTTCATCACTAAGTAGGGGTAGGGGGAATTAGGATTATGATCTCCCCATTGATTTTATTGTGGTGGATTTTGGATATGCAATAATTAGTTTTTCATTTGCATCATTTGATTTATGTTATTCTTTTGAAATGCATCCATTTAGTTAAGGGTTTGTAATATGTTTTTATTAGTTTGAATACTATTTTGACTACTATGAGAAATATTTGGTGCATTAGTAGTATGTGAAGTTTTAAGAATGTGGGAGGCACTATCCCTACTAGTGGCATGAGAGATACTAGTGTTGTGAGATGTATTAACTATAGTAGATCCATTATGAGTGGAATGGAATAGGGTATTAGAGTGGGTATTTTGGGTAGACCCACTAAAAGAGGAACTAGACATGTTGGTAGAGATACTTGGCATGGATCTAGATAAAGAAATGGTAGATGATGTCATGCTATTAAAGGGAGGCATGAGGGAGATAAATGATGTACTACTAGTTGAAAAATATCTTTCCCCAAATCCTATGGAAAATATAGGGGAAGGGGAAAGAAGTTCCTTGATATGAGGTTCCATCATATCATTATAAATGACTAGAGGATCCTTACCTCTATGTTGAGGCTTTTCATTGATAAAAAGTATCATTTTAGTCATGTACTCAAGGTCACTTTCATCTTCTACCATTCGATCAAATAAAGTATTGAGGGTGTGGAATAAGGAGTTCTATAGTTAGTAGTTTGAGTGGTAAAGTGGGAATTGCTTTGGTCTAGGTTAGTTACCATAAAGTGTGTTTTTGTATTTTGTTAAGATTAGTGAAACTCATCATATGAGTTTGATCTACTCTGTAGCACTATTAAATAGATGTTGTATGATGAAAATATTGGGAAAAGGAGTATTTAGACATCTTGAGTTTTGTCAAATCAGTCAATTGATTTCTATGGGAAAGGAAACAAAAAATACTATAAGATACTGAGTTAGATAAGTCCGCTATGTGAGGAAATAAACTAGCCTATAAAATACTGAGTGACATGTTGACTATGTTATGAAAGAAAGCAATTTGTAAAATACTGAGTTGATTGGGTCGATCATGTTTTGAGGATAGGGAAAGTTTTTGAAATGTAATAAATTTAGATGAATAATAAAATTAAATTGAGCACATAAAAAACTAAATGAATGTGTTTGATTTAATTGTAACACATATCACAAACCTTGTGCCAATGTTGGCTAGTACAAGTTTTACAATACAAAATAAAAATTTTAAACGACAATCGACAATACTGGAATGTAAATGCTAATATAATAAGCAAAGATTCCTAGTGTGTTTTTATATTATAATTGTGTTAAGAATGTGATAGGGCATTGGATTTATAGGGGAACAAAGAAATGTAATCTAAATTTAGTTTCAAGTATGTTAAGGACGAAAGGGATCTGTATTGGTGATGGTATTGGCTTGGTATTGGGGCCTACCCCATCACTTCACAATCCTGTACCAATAAGGGTTTCAAGTGATTGTCCAATATATACAATCAACCACATATTTATACTTGGCCATAAAATTGAGTTGGCTTCTCCCTTGGTAGTGAAATCTAAATAAGTAGGCCTGGGTAGAAATTGTTTAATTATTTTTTGATATTATGTGATTTGGTAGTGTGTGAAAAAGAAAATAAAATAAGTGTGACTAATATGATAAATTAACCTTCCTATTTATAATATGTGTGATACTATAAGAAATCAAGCAACAAAATTAAAAGTGAATTAATTACTAATAAGATGAGTTAATTATTTTTTCTTGAATGGTATTGAGTCGACTAGGTTGATTGAGTATGAAAACAAGACATAATAGAATTGACCTAGTTGATTTTATCTATTGAAAGATAGGTCCAAAAAATGTAGTTGAACTAGTTTAATATGTTTCCTAGGTAGAGAGCAACTACATACCTAGGTCAATCTAGTCAGCCTAGTTTGTTATAGGTCTATAGTTCTATAGAACTAAAAAATGTGAAAAATAGGACTGAAAATAAAGAAAAGAAATGACTGGGATGGTTAGAATGAGCCTAATAGCTTAATATATTTAATAATTTTGATAGAAACATTAAATTTTTGTTTTAAAATTGTGTCACCTAGATGGATATTTTAGCCTATTACTAGAGTTGACTGGGTCTACTATTTCTGAAAACCTATATGCAGAAAAGAAAACTAAGCTAATTGAGCTGATCTAGTTACTTGTATTTGATGATGATCTGCACAGAGCCAAATAGAGTCTATTAGATCAAATGTGTTTTTAACCTATGCATAAAATGTTAGACTAAATTTACTAGGTTGATCTAGTAGTATAAAAATGAAATAAATGAGAAATGAAAATAAATGAAAATGTGAATAAAAACTTGCAAGGGTTAGTTTCATGTTAGGTTCACCAAAATGTATGCAAGTGAAAGTGAAAGTGAAATTGATCTATAAATCCATCCTAGCTCAGAGAATATAAATAAATATAACCATACCACTTATGATACTTTGATAATTGGGGTCATGACCAATATGGATCCTCTAAACCTACTTAATGGATCTCTTATCACATAACATCACTAGAGAGGGTTCCAAAGCCTCTAGTCGAGTAACAATACAAAATAACCCTAGCGAGGCCTATAATAATAATAATAATAATAATAATAATAATAATAATAATAATAATAATAATAATAATAATGATAATAATAATAATAATAATAATAATAATAATGTAAGAAATTAAATCTAATCTATTTATCACCAAAGGTTATGGCACAAATGGGGGATAATAAACATGCAAAAAAGAACTCTACTCACATAAATGTAGAGGTAATCCTAAGAAATGATATACAATGCATTCATTAACAATTACTTGAGAAATACTATCTACCAAAGTAAAGGAGTAAGAGTTACGAATACTTACCTTGAAGATGAACCCATCAAGGCTCAATCTCTCCCTTAGCTAATGGTGTTTTGAAAGAGGTTGCTGTGGTTCATAAGGATCATAAATAATGGATCAGCTATAGGCTACAAGACTTCTTTTATACATCCAAGACACTTCCATAAGACAAGATTCTTCTCCAAGACAAGTATGAAACCCTAATCAATGACTCCTCAAGTATAATGGTCGAAGACCAGATCATAAAGAAGTACAAATGAATGATTGAATCTAATAGAAATGAGGTGAATAATGTGTTTATATAGATGGATCTAACCCTAAACCCTTATAGATTTTTATCTAACACAGTTAGCCTGATCGGCCCTATTAAAAAGTTAATTAGTTAGGTCTGGACTAAGTTGGCCTAGGCTGACTTAGTACCATAACATGCTCAATTTCCAGAATAGGGTCGACCCAAATGAATATGTTTGGTGAATGGTAAAAAGAGGTTTTGGCTTAGTCAGGGGCTATTTGGGGTGGTGAGCTGCTTGGAGAGGAGTATAAAGGATGTGTTAAAGTATAGAAAAACATATATGAGGGAATTGTGTTGGTTTTAAGTGGTGTTATAGGGATATTTCAAAGCACTAATGATCTACCCACCCCTTTCCTAGTGCACCCTTTAAGTCATGCACTTAGAGAGATTGAGACTCAATGGGTTATTGCAAGAGATAAATAATCAATAATTGGTATAGTTTAAAAATATTGTGTATGTAGGGCATACTCAAGATCAAGACATGGCTTAGGTATTCAATCAGGTAAGGAATAATCAAGTAAGTAAAGTAGGTAGGGAATACTCAAGTTGGTAAATTAGGTAGGGAATACTCAACATTATAGATCTATTTCACATGTAACATGGTTCAAAACTTTGATTCCTATTCTATCTATTAGGAATCAATATTTCCTTACCAACAACCATATATATACACTAGCATACATATATTAGATAAATTTATGTAAAAAACATGGAGAGATATCATTCTCAGTGTATATATGATTTTATATTTGTGAAATAATGGAATGGACACCTCAAGAATGATATCTCTCGACATCTCTTACATAGATTTATCAAATATATGTGTACTAGTTAATTATTAATTTAAATAAGATATAAATATATTTAAAAATAATATAATATTTAAATGAGTAAATTTTTAATCAAATTTGTTATTTTTCTTCATATTTTCTTTGTTACACACATTTACTATGATACATACCATTGCAGTCAACAACCATGTGTAGGGGCTTTGTCTATCATTTATAGTGATAGTCAAGAGGACTAAGATTCACTTTAGAAAGTTGTGTGCATTATAAATCGACATAATAAACTTTACTTAGCGAACATTTAAGTTTTATAATTTTATTATACAATATGTCTAGTTTGAGTGGGTTTAAAAATTTATGTTATTCAACATTGCCCATATAAATCATAGTAAAAGATGGAAACACTAAAGAAATAAATATATGTTTTAAAGGTTCGGTGTGCTCAAAATTTCACTTTGCATATACAAAAAAAATTGATTTTAATTTATTACAATCAACTATACATAAATCCATGACTCATATGATGATCAAATTTAACCTACAAACCTAAGCATAGTTATATTTTTATTTCAATTATAGATAATTAATTTTTAAAAAAATATTGTCACTTGAGGCTACTTTAGCATAATTGACATCTCTAGAAAATATTGATTTTGATCTCAAACTGCAGCTATAGGATCGCCTAATAAAAAATAGCAACACTTATATTAATCTATTAGAATAATAATTTTTTTAGCATATTAATGAACCTAATTTTATAAGTCTATTTAATAGATTTAAAGATTCTAGTTGTAATACCACTCAAAATTAACTTTTTAATCTTAGATGGAAATAAAATATATTCCTTCCAAACACACACCAACATTGAAACATAAATAAAATCAACCAATTTTATCATACAAACCAAAAAATGATTATTTGTTAGTCTTGGCACTACATGGAGCAAAAGGGAATGCAATTTGGTATTATCAATAATCATAATGATATATTAATGCATGACATTGGAGTGTGGATTGAAACTTAAAAATATGTATTTAAAGTTCTAAACTTGTAATAGTGTCCCCTTATAAAATCACATTTTTTAATAAAAATTAATGTGGTATAATAATGTTGACCAGAGTTTAAATTGTAATATTATTTGTTCATAAAATTAGATTTTTAATAAAGGTTAATATGGTATAAGAATGTCAGCAACATTTTTTATAAATAGAATTCTTTTTAAAGTAATGGTCAACTGGACATCAAATTTAAGGTTTTGTTTAAAAATTAACACACTCACTATATTACAACCCACCACCACCTCCTAGATGCCATTGTAGAATGCCTCTCTATGTAATAACTAGCATACATATCTTAGATAAATATATGTAAAATACATCAAGAGATATCATTATTGAGGCACCTATATTATATCAAATTTATGACATAATTTGAATAGGTGCCTCGAGAATGATATCTCTCATTGTCTTTTACATAGATTTATCGAAGATAGGTATGCTAGTAGAATCTATGTGTATTGCATGTTTTTTCAACATATAATATGAAGTTCTCATAAAAATTTAAATGTGTAATATACATCACATTAAATCATCCAAAAGTGTAATGTACATAAGATGAAATGGAAAACAATTGAAGCATTTGTAAATCATCCACATGTGTAATATAAATAATATAAAATACTTAAACTAAAGAATCATTTAAAAGTCATGTGTAATATAAATTTGTGATAAGTAAATGACATTATTTATCCTCTAAAATTTTCAATCTCTCTTCCTCAGCTTTCTATTTGTAAAATTGTTTTCCTTTTTTCTATTTTTTATAGCGGTCATATGTAAATGGCGGTAATATTCTTAGTCATTCTAAGGACTTTACGCAAGATATAGCCACAAATGTTAACCCTATTATTTATTTTTGACCTATATCAATTGTGGCTTTTGAAAGAGTCAACCTTGTTATTTGTGTATTATTAATATCCAAGCCAACTATACTTGGGTAGTTAGTTTTTGTATCCCCTTTGTATTGGTTAAATTTGAATTATACTTGGAGTTTCATCTTCAAATTGTATTCATGATTAATTGTCAAACTCAACCATAATATATGTCAGTGGTTGTGGCAGTGCACTCCTAGGTTTGTATATTATACTTTGAATATAACCTAGATCTCCATTTATAAGGCCTGCTTCTATCCAAATATTGGAGGTTAACATGACCCTTGTGTCCTTAGAAATTAATAGTTCCACATCAAGTTAATCATTTTGACCTCCTACTGGTGCATTGGTATTATTTACCTTGTTTGCAATTATATGTGCAACAGGTCATTTTAATGAATGCAATTTACTTTTATTGTGGTTATGTACATTATCATTTGTGGTGAAAAAATGAATATTATTGTCAAATTCTTCATTGTTGGATCTATCTATTCTAGCATTAGTTATTGTCATCAACAACTTCTAATCATTAATTGTTGGATTTGCATCTCTTAGATTTGTGAGAATTTGATGAAACTTTTGTTGTTCCTCACTTTTTCCTTCTTGTCTAAATATCTTTTACAAAGTAAAAACTATTTTGAATTATTCCCATAATAGTTTTACATGAATGTTATTATCATATGGTGGTTTATCACAAACAAGAGGTAATTGTCCCAAATCTCCAACCAAAATCTTAGATATACCTCCAAAACTCATTTCTTCATTCTTAGGAAATGCTTGATGAAGTCAAGAGTCTATTTTTGAATCAAAGTTTGTCAAACAAATCTCATTTCATCAATCAATATGTATTTTATATGGCAGATCTCTTCTTGGAAAGTTTTAAGTCTTGTTTTTTCTAATTCAACAAAATATGTGATTGGGATTCAAAGTTATGAATGGATGGTTGATGTACCAATATTGAATGCTATAACTTAGAGTTGGTGAAATTAATAGAAGTGGAGAACACTGTGGGAATGTTTCATCTTGAAGAGCTTGACGAATGACACCAATTAGAAATGATTTACCCATTCCTACTATTCCTTGAATTATCATGCATAATGGTAAAGTATCTTGGACCATGTTGATAATGTGTCATAATTATATAAAATTCTTTTTTTATTTAGCACCTAACATTCCATAATGCATATTTGGTGTTATATATTCATCTATGAGAAACCCATTATATTTCATGGTGCTTATGAAATTTATCTCTTTATTTATGTATTCTTCACCTTGATATTAGTTATTCCATAGTGCTTTTCTATTAATATCTCTTCTTCCCAACATACATATTTCTTTAACTTCCATAGTTTGTCCATGTTGTATCCTAGATATGATTTCCCACTCATATTCTATTGTGTTTTATTGAATTGGGGCAGTATCCTCATGTTCAAAATTACTATGATTTTCAACATCTTTTGGAATAGTCCTTCGCTCGAAATGTTAAGGATTATAATTGAAAGACTCCAAATTTGATATTATTGAATCATCATCAAGTCTAATATCTATTTTTATATCAATAAATGGATTGTAAGGTAATAATTCTAACCAAAAACACCAACCCATTTGTGTGATTCACATTTAGGGATGGAGCCAAACATTGGGAATACTTTTAAAATAGATGTGATACTCCTTCCCTCTCATTTTTTGTCTTCTTTTCACCATAGATTATATGTGAAAGATCAAGCTTCCTCAATAAGTGAAACACTTTCCATGGAAAAAGGCTTGTCTAGGGGATTTGGTCATATGGTTGTGATCACATTAGTCCCTAGTTTCTATGCACTAAGTTTTAGGTCATGCACCTAAGAATAATCAAAGATATGTGGGTGAAAAGTTGGGATCTTAGGCATTTTGACAATGTTTTATATGTTCAAATAAATCTGAATAAGCATGTTGATGATGTTAGAATTCATACACATGGAGGTTTCAAGAGGAAATGGTCACATGGATTTTTTCAATATTGTTCTTAGTTATTATTTGTTAAATCTCAGGTCATGTACCTAAGTGAGACAAAAGTTATGAAAGTGCAAAGTTGGGCTCTCAGGTAGTTTGACATTGTTTTCCCATACTTAGCCAAATTTGAATGAGGTAAGAAAGAGCCAAGTAAGTAGTTTGGTGATGGAATATCTCACACATGTGGAAATTTCATAACAAGATGATCATATGAGTTTGTTTAGTTTTGAGCTTAGTTTATGTATGCTAAATTTCATGTCAAGCGTCAAAGCGTGTCAAAAGATATGCATGTGCAAAGTTAGCCTCCCAAACAAGTTTTTAACATAGTTGGCTCTATGGTAAAAAAATTTGAGTGAGAATTTTAATGTCATTATATTTCACATGTGTGAGGGTTCTAAGAGAATTTTATCACATGGTTTTATTCTCTTATGTGAGGAGATCATATGGTCCAAATTTTAGAACATGTGCTTCAGTGAATAAAAATATATTGAGGTGCAAAGTTAGCCTTCAAAGAAGATAAGAAAAGGTTCCCATAATTAGCCATTTTTGCATAGGTTAAAGTTTAAGCAACATCAATGGAGTGAATTGCTCCAAGAATTCAAGAAGTGGCGAGATGGTGACAAGTGTTCAATTTTTAACACTAACTAAATATAAAAATTGAGCTTCTTCAAATGATCAACAGTGAGAAGGTGGTTATAAAAATAGAGATCAATGGTGCATATTAAATTCAAGAGGTTAAAGTGATAGTTGTCTAGCATTGTTAAAGACTGAGGTATGTATAGGATATTGACGGAGTGCATGAGGTCAAAGTTGCGAGAGTGCACTAGATGAGGTCAACATGTTCAAGGTTTAACATATGGCATTAGAAGAATACATGTTAAAGGTCAATATTCATATAATAAGATTGACGGTGTGTGTTTAATCTAAGCAGAGAGGACTTGAGATGCGAGCATAGTGCTCAAAGTTTAACTCTGACTATTTGCATTTGAATATTTGAATTTACAAAGGAAAAAAATTCTTTGTATTTTTGGCCATTTATTTTGATACAAGCAAAATTTACTTATGGTAGACAGTGAAAACATGTAAAATACTTCAATAATCATCTATAAATATTAATTTGAAGGTCTGAATGTATGTACAAACAAAGATATTGAGCTCCAGAGTTGACTATGTGTTCAACTGTGTTCTGCAAGTGACCCAAGAAGGGTAATTGAGCTCATTTTGATATTATTTTCATATCTCATGATGAATTAGATATTTTAGAGTATTTTAGACTCTATGAGGATGATATATGTGAAATATGAAGGTTTGATCAATCATATGAAATATGAACAAAGGTTTATAAGTTTACTATGTATTCATTCATGGTGATTATGTGCATAGAATATTGTTTAAGAAAATTGTGCTTAAGCAGAAGGGTAATTTGATGGTTGTTGACACTTAAGGAGGACCTATAGATCATGTGGAATGGGTTCATGCTTTTGGAAAGTGTTCTTATGTTTTATTTTTATTGAATAAGTGTCAAAGATTTGAATGGGTCTCCATAGGACCTAAAAGTGACTTAGGCCTATTTAAAAGTGGATTATGCTTAAGTGTGACCCATGTCAAATGAATTAAGGGTGAAGATATGTATTTTGGTTGAAAAGGAAAGATTTTACTCTTGATTACTCATATATAATCTATAAATAGTGAAAATAAATAAGATGGTTTTTAGGCTTGTGTAAGATGTGTGAGGAGTGTGGAAGACTTGTGAGAGAAACTTGTACAAGGTGGATGTGAGAGTTGTGGAGTGAAGGAGAGGTAGAGTGCCCAGTTAATGAGTAGATCAAATTGATGAATATGTGTATGACCTATAGGCCATATTTATGATGTCAAAAAGTTCTCTTGCAGATTGAGGATATGTGAAGAGGTATGAGTGTTCATATGAGGCCTATTTGAGATAGAGAGGATGTTTGTGTAGGGGTTAGATAAATAGAGATATATCATCATGTGTTGAAGACATAATTTATAAGGTGGAGGTGTTTAAAGGAGGGTCTAAAGGACTTGGTATTCCTTAGGGGTAGTTGTTCCTTATGAAACATGTATTTCACTAAATACCTTTGGTTAAGGGGACATGATCAAGGTTTTTTGGTCTAAAAGAGTTGACAAGTATCTTGTTTGTAATTTATTATAGGAAAATAATATATGTGTTATAGGATTGAGAGTGGATTTTATTCCCCATGAGGTTTTCTCATAAGAACTATGTATTATGTGTTTGATCTTGTGTATGCATTTGATGAATGAGCTCTCTTGTTAATATTGCTTAATCAAATTGATATATGTTGATTATTTAATAGTTTGAAAGAACTACAATTGAAATTGAAATATTTTGGCTCACTGAGTCACCCCCCCTCTCATTGATTTTACCTCTAACAATTAGTATCAAATCAAGTCCTTTGGCAAAGGATTGATAACTTGAAGGTGATCCAAGGTACAATATGGGTAGTCATCAAGGAAGTTTCTCTACTAAAAAACACCAATGTTCAATTGATCCAATTATGATTTTTACAGTGCGAGGATGAGGACATACATTATGTCCTTGGGGTTTGATGTATAGCAATCTATTTTGGATGGTTGTGTTGTTCCTACTACTCCTCCATATAGTGTTGTAGACAAGAAGTTATTTGAGAATAATTCCAAGGCAATGAATGCTATCACTTGTGATCTTTTAGAGACTAAATACACCAAGGTAATCCATTGTAAATATTTTAAAGAGATATGGGACAAAATGCAGATCATTTATAAAGGAGATTCAAAGGTCAATCTTGCTAAACTGTAGACTCATAAAAGGAAATTTGAAAGTCTCAAGATCAAGGAAGAAGATTATGTGGCATCATTTCTACAAAGAGTTGATGAGATTGGGAACATCATCAGAGGTCTTGGAGAGATCCTTGAAGAGGCTACTATTGTTCAAAATGTTTTAAGGTCTGTATCTCCCAAGTTTGATATGAAATTATTAGCTATATAAGAAAGTCATGATCTTACTCTATTGAAGATGGATTAATTGCATGGCACCCTTACTACCTATAAGATGAGGAACAATAATGATATACCACCAAATAAGGAATCAACTTTAAATACTAAAATGAAGACAAAGAAGAAGTTCCAAGGTAAGAAATCCAAAGAGGATGACATTTTTGATATAGATGAGGATGAACTAATTGCTTTAATTTCAAGGAAATTGAGAACAGGTTCAGGCAAGTATAAAGGTAAACTGCCCCTCAAATGTTTCAATTGTGGTGAGATAAGACATTTTTCTAATAAGTTTCCTCATAAATATAAGAAGGATGATGATGAAGATCATGATCAAGGTCATGATGATGGAAAGAGATCATTCAGGTCTTATAAAATCAAAAAGGGACTCAGAGGGTTTGTTAACAACAAGAATTACTTCAAGGACAAGAAGAGTCTCTACACCAAAAAAGATTGCAGATCATCAGATGAGAGTGAAGTTAGTGACTCAGAGTATGATCATGAAGATGATGGTCCTAATGAATATGAAGTCATGTTTATGGCTGAGTAAGGGAGTCGCTTATTGTAGTGATTCAGATAATGATAAAAATGAGGTAGACTATGAAACTACTTTGATAATGCTCTTGAAGAACTGAATATTGAAAAAAATATTAACAAGAAGATGAAGTATCAACTCAAAGACTATGAGGAGCAATTTAGTATATTTGAGGCAATAATGAATGAAGACACCAAGGAGTTTGAAGATATGGTCAAGTATCTCAGTTACCAAGCATAAATCCTATCTAAAATCCTAAAAGATAAAGAAGATGAATGTTCAAGGTATGTTTCTAAGATTATGTCTTTGAAAGATGAGTTAGAAAAGTCTACAAGCAAGGTGAAATCATTTGTCAAATTTGACAAGAGGTCTAATGATCTGGATAATCTCATAAATAGTCAAAAGTTAGCCAGTGACAAATCTAGATTAGGTTTTAATGAATATCCCAAAGTTACTTCTCACTCTGACATGAATGTCAATAAGAGCAAGGTGGGTCAGCCTTTAAAGACCAATCATCAGACAAGGATTGAAGGTGCTAGCAAAATAAAGACAAATCAGATCAAACAACCAAATGCCATTAGGTATGCAAATTTTAATGGTTATTGTTATACTTGTAATTAGTTTTGGCATAGAGATAGAGAATGTAGAAGACATATTAAAAATGAGTTTACATGGGACTGTGATAGGGGTCATCAGTCAAAATAAGTGAGCAAGGTTAAGTGCTTCAATTGTCTTAATGAAGGACACTTTGATAAGCATTATCAAAATAAGGAAAGGCAAGGTAAGTCTTCCTCAAAAAGAGTAGTTTGTTTCAGTTGTCATGACATTGGAAACATTTATAGTTTTTGTTTGAAAAATCTAAGACAAGCTAAGTTTCCATCAAGGAGTATGGTTTAATATAACTATGAAAAGAGAGGTCACATTGCTAGATTCAGCAAGCAAAGGCCATTTATTTAGAATAGCTTTTATCGGGCTACTAGAGTGAAATATTGAAGGCAAGTGAAGTCATGGAGACCAAAGATGGTAAGTAGGAATTATGATGAGTCTGTAGCTCTAAGTAATATGTTTCCTATGGTGGAGAATGATATAGAATTTTAAGAGTGCCAAGGGCTCTCAATGGTTTCTCATGTTGTGAATGAAAAGACCAAGCTAAAGGAGAATACTAAGGTATTGGTTGAGGCTAGTTCTTAGGTAAGTATGGATCCAAGTGAACATCTTGTTGTTGCTGAGCATGTTTCATGTAGATTAAATTAGTTATGTATGCCTAGTAATGAGGTTCTAAGCTACAAGGTTGATTCTTCAAATGAAAAGGTATGTCAATATTCCATAGTTGCTTCATGTGTTGTCAATTCTATCTTAGAAGAGGAGAGTCATATAGAAAAGGAACCAATTGTCATAGATCGGACTAAGAAGAAGAAGAACAAGAGAAATAAGTCTTATATATATAATAGGATTCTTGTGATTATTGAGGAGATGTGGGCCACTCTTGGCTTCACCTTGTTCTAGATCATTTTGGTGTAAAGGATGTCTTTGTCTATGATTCTTAAGAGACTCCTTTTAGTGGAGAAGCAAGTGTTTTTGTGGTGTTCTTTAGTTTACCATAGATGGCTAGAGATGAGTGAGGAGCATGTATGTCTAGTTGGAAGATATGTTATGGTGATGTTAGAATGATGGCATAGCTTTATATGGTCAGTCTGTAAGGTTATATTGAAGTTTATTTTTAAGGGGAAAAAGAGGATTTGTTTTTGTCAAGATGAAGGCTTAATTGGCATGTTTGTTTGTGAAATAAGTATATTGTAGAGGATGATCTAGATGTTTCAAATTAGTGTGCTTGAGGAGGAATATGAGAGTGCTCTAGATATGAAGTTTTAAGTCTTGATGGTGTGTATTTTAAAAGTTATAGGCTCTACAAATTCTAGGTAGGGCTACAAGGAGTCTAAACATGCCTAGTCTTGAAGATGTGCTTTTTTTTTAGTTTCTACAAAAATATCAAGGAATGAGTATTTAAAAGTGATTTTTTAGGTTATTTTAGAGCATGTTTATTTTTTTTTGTATGGTATGAAGTTTTTGGTGTGTGGCATGAAGTTCTGTTGGTGGTCCTTGAGGTGGTTTGAGAGAGGAGGATAGTAATCCTGTATGGTGGTTCCTCATGATATATGGAGATATAAAGATGATCAAGTACATGTAATGGTTCAAATATAATAAGGGGATTCCCTCTCAAGTTTTTATTAGTGATTTCCATTAGATATCAGTGTTTTGTGAGTTTTACCTTCATTGGTTGCAGTACTTGGTTAAAGAAGAGTGTTGACATGGAGCACGAGGAAGTTGTCAAGACAAAAAATGGTAGGCTCAAGGCGAGGAAGATTTTTTATCATCTTTATAAGGTGGTTTTATCCTATTTTTAGTATTTTTAGGTCCTTAGGATCAGTTTGTGCCCGCTTTGTCATTGTTTCAAAGGAGGGAAAAGTTCCTATTGTGAGAGTGCTTGAAGAGAGAGGAGGTGAGTTGTATGTTGTTATATGATGTGTGTTGGCATCAATGAAAAAGGGGATATTACTGAATATTTTTAAATGATGTCATGGTGATGTCATGGATGTATCTTGGTAAGTGGATGAAGTGCTTTGATAGCCTAAGTAATAATGACAGTGTGTAATGTCCTTGTTGTAGTGTGCTTGAAAGAGGCTTGGTTGATCTTCAGTTTTGGCTTGGTTAGAGATGTTCAAGGATGAGTATGGTGATTTGAGAATGAAAAAAGAGTCCTATCATAAGTTAATAATAGTTTAAATTCTTGTGTACATGAGTGGAATTTGCCCAGTTCGTCATTGTTCTCATCTAGACATTTTAGGTCTAATGGTAGAAAATCTGAGTAGGCAGTTTGATGATATAATAATTACCACATGTGGATGAGTCAGGGGGATTTGGTCATATGGTTTTAATCACTTTATTCCCTAGTTTCTATTCACTAATTCTCAAATCATGTGCCTAAGTGTAGTAAAAAAAAATGTGGGTGAAAAGTTGGGCTCTCATGTATTTTGATAGTGTTTTCTATGTTCAAATAGAGCCGAGTAAACATGTTGATGATGTTAGCATTTGCATGCATGGAGGTTTCAAGAGGAAATGGTCACATGGGTTTTTTCAGTATTGTTCCTAGTTCTTATGTGCTAAATCTCAAGTCATGCACCTAAATTTCACAAAATTTATGTAAGTGCAAATTTGGGCTCTCAAGTAGTTTGACATTATTTTCCCATAGCGAAATTTGCTTTAGGAAAGAAAGAGCCAAGTAATCAGTTTAGTGGTGTCATATCTTACATGTGTGGATGTTTCAGAATAATATGATCATATGGGTTTGTTCAATTTTTAGCCTAGTTTATTTATGCTAACTTTTAGTTCAAGCACTAAAGTACATCAAAAGATTATGCATGTTCAAAGTTGGCCTCCTAGATAGGTTTTTAATAGTTGGCTTTGTGGAAAAAAACTCTAAGTGAATAATTTAATGTCATTATATCTCACATGTGTGAGGGTTCTAAGAGCAATTTGTCACATGGTTAGATTATCCTATGTCAAGAGATCATATGGTCCAAATTTTAGAACATGTGCTTGAGTGAAGGAAAAGATATTGAGGTGAAAATTTGGCCTTCTAGGTAGTGTTGACGCAGAAGATTGCACCCTTGGCAGGAGGTCGAGCTCCTTCCTTCTTCACGCAACAATAGAAACTCCCCTCTCACCTATGGGATTGGCGAAGCTAGAGGGGAGAGTCTCTAGATAAGGGCTAGCTCCCTTTGATGCATCGTGTTGTTTCTAGCAAGTGCAAAACACACACACACACACACACACACACACACACACACACACACACATATATATAGATATAATAAAGGGGGGGGGATGAAAAGGGAGAGAGATGTAGGAAAAAAAAACCTACTCTAAAAGAGGTGATGCACAAAAATAAGTTGACCTTCACACATCCACTCTCAGAATCAGACAAATACATACATACATACACTACACACTTGGCAGAAGGACTAGGCTATAAAAGACTGGCAGGGAGGCTTTCATGAAAACACAGGAAATAGAAAATCACTGAGGCACTGTGAAATGCACACTATAAGTAACTCCTTCTATTCTGGTCTTCTCAAATGTCAGCTCTTCTCCTTTCAGCTGCAGAAATGGCACCTTGTAGATAATAGGTCTGCTTGTGTTGAACCTATGAGAGCATCAAGAAACAATGACTGGACACAGACAAACACTCGAAACATACTCATAAATATCTATCCAAATGGAGGTAAAAATTGCATTTTATTTGATTCAGGTGAATTTTTTTCTAAGAATACGCCTTACAAATGTGGAAGATGATTAAAATTGAACAATTCGCAATGTTATAGGGAAAAAAAAAAGACAAGAGGCTCATTGGCGCTCTTTGCTTGCAAGTGGGCATGTCGCATCCCTCATTGGTAAGACGAAAATGTTGTTGGTGACATCACCCTTCTAGAAGAGGCCTGCTAGAACCATACTTGTCACTTGTCCTTTCTTTGTTTTGTCTCATCTGGCTTGTTCGGCCCCCAGGGGTGAATATCTTAGCAGGTTGCTTTAATTTGGGCTCCTTCTGGTTAGCTCTCTTAATTGAAAACAAATAGTTAATTTCTTTGTTAAACTTTGATGGCTTCATCGACATCCTCGTGCTTTGTTGGCAGTTGGATCCATGCTACGCTTCTACGGCATTTTTCTCTCCCTGTGGGCACCTTTCCTTTGTTATTTTCTTCCCTGCAGACACCCTTTTGCTTTTGTAAATGCCTGCCCTCCTTTTGCCTTAGTGTTAAGTGACCCGGCCTTTTTTTGATTTTGTTTGAAGATGCGACCCAGCCCTTTGGGACTTAGACTTAGTCAATTTCAAACAATTTGAACCTTGAACCGAAATTGAACCGAACCCGATTTTCCTCTTTGAAGCGCCTGCCTTGCTTAAAACATTTGATCTTGGACATAAGGCTGAAACAATGAACTAAATGCCGAACCAAAGAACTAGGCCTATCCAAAACATGGTATTGAACCTGAGCAACTTGAAAATACTGGCTTCAAATGGCAAGGGGAGAAGGTGAACGATTTTGGCCTGTGAGCAAAAATTGGTTAATAGATTGGCGACTCATAGGGAAAGCATGCCTGTCATGCTTAGAACCTAGTTGCCTTGTAAATCCATTGGGTGCAGAGTCAGATTTAGCTATGAAAATTTAATCAATAGCCCCAAAAGATTTGAGAATCAAACATGAAACTTTACCCCACACACAAAGGGAAACACACAAGGCTAAAAACACTACCTGTGCAAACTGCACTTAGGGAAAGCAGGAAAAGAAACTAAAAATAAACTGTTATGTAAAGCTAACCAGGAATGCTCACCTCCCTCCTGGATCAAAGGGAAATTTTCTTAAGTCCCCTTCCTGACAAGAAGACTTATGGCGCCAGGCAAATAGCTGAATGGAAAAGAGAGATGGTGACCTGCTCCTCTTGCCTGTCACCTGAGTTGGCTGGTATCTAAGGGGATCAAAATTGAACATGCCTCTGACATATATGTATTCTTCTTGTCCCTGGAGGCTTGTTGAATGTTGGTCCTTCATATTGATGCTCTTCACCAAGAAATTTGTGGCTGTTGGCTTATCACCGTTAGCCCTTTGATATGTATAGCTCCTCTGCAGTGCATCATGGTTTGACTTGTTCCCTTTTGCTTCATTAAAAAATGTGTCAAACTCATCCTCTACTCCCTCAAGGCCTTCTTGAAGAAGGTTGACTGTGGTGATGTATGAAATGGACTCAAAAATTGATTGCTCATCCCATAGAACATTGCCTCTTTGTTCAAAGCGTTCTTCTTCAAGGCCTTCCTCAAGGAAGACAAACCTCTCCTTTTCCTCCTCCAACTCAGGATCTTCAACGTAGTCATCCTCCTCATCGAAGCAGCAAGGAAGTTCATCGAACAAGGGGGAAGAGAGCTCACCATGCCTTTGTTTCTCCTCGTATTGCTGGAACATCTGCATATATGCAAGACCTGCATCTTCTCCATTGCTGATAAGGTCTTCACAAGGAGCGTCAATGATGATTTCTTCTTCATTGTCGCTCATGACAGCCTCTTGAAGGACTGCAGATTAGATCTTCTGCTCCTCACTTGCCTCCTATAGAACATGTTCTTCCTTGAGAAGGGGTGAAGTGGCGAAAACATGTGGAAGAAGAGGCAGTCCTTGATCTAGAATCAAATGATTCTCCTCTCTCCACTTGATCAACACTTCATCAATATCAGGCACGGCCTGATAACTCTCTTGGAAATGTGTAGGTGGGGTGTGTTCAAACATGGAATGTGCTGTTTGGTCTGAATTGTCCATCACACATTGGCTGAGGAATCTCTCTCTAGATTCCAACTCTATAATTCTCCTGGCCAGATCTTCTTGGAAGAGCTTTTCTTGGAGGTCACCAGCATCATCCTCTTCAAGGCTCTGGGCTAGTTCCTGGCATTCCTTCCTCCAACTTGGAATCTGCACATCACGTTGAAAGACTTGGGGAGGTTGAGGAATGCAAGGAAGAGACTGTCAATGCACTGGAAGAGTCTCTAAAAGAGAGACATGCTGGCTGGTGGTATTCCCCCCAATGGAAGATTCATGATCTAAGGAGTTGAAAAGATTGATCTCCATGGGGGGTTGCTCTAGTTCCATTTGATGCTGGAAAGCCAGGCACATGGGATTAAGAGCAGATGCGTCAGATGAGCTGGAGTGGGTGAGTGCTATCTGATAGAAAGGATTTAGTGAAAAAGAGGGGGCTTTCTTTAGAATAGGAGGGGGCACACAAGGCTGACTACCTTGAATAAATGGATTTATCCATTTTGCTACCTCCTCCTGCATGGATTACAAGGCCTGTGCTTGCCTAAACAAACACTCCTCTTTATGCATCAACTCTTGCTAATACCCGTACTGTTCCTCTAGTCTGTCAATCTCCATTGACTACCTCTCAAACTCCAACACTACCTCCCTTATCATTGCAGGGCAACTAGGAGAGTTGCTTGAGGGGATTGCATAAATATCTGGAGCCTGATCATAGTCATATGAAGGAATACAAGGTCCATGATTCTGTGCAAAATAATTATACATATAAAAGTAAGATTTATGATGGCACCAGGCTGCTTAACCAATAGATTTAACTCAGAGTCACTAGATGCTGGAAAATTAAATGATCTGCTGTAACAAGACTAGCATCAATTCTGAAACTTCACTTCGTTATCAAACTGTGTCCCACCGGGCATGCCAGAAACTGTTGACGTAGAATATTGCACCCTTGGCAAGAGGCTGAGCTCCTGCCTTCTTCACACAACAATGGAAACTCCCCTCTCACCTGTGGGACCGACGAAGCTGGAGGGGAGAGTCTCTAGATAAGGGCTAGCTCCCTTTGATGCATCATGTTGTTTCCAGCAAGTGCAAAACACATATATATAGATATAATAAAGGGGGGGATGAAAAGGGAGAGAGATGCAGGAAAAACAAACATACTCTAAAAGAGGTGATGCACCAAAATAAGTTGACCTTCACACATCCACTCTCAAAATTAGACAAATACATACATACACTACACACTTGGAAGACGGACCAGGCTGCAAAAGACTGGCAAGGAGGCTTTCATGAAAACACAAGAAACAAAAAATCACTGAGGCACTGTGAAATGCACATTGTAAGTAACTCCTTCTGTTTTGGTCTTCTCAAATGTCAGCTCTTCTCCTTTCAGCTGCAGAAATGGCACCTTGTAGATAACAGGTCTGCTGGTGTTGAACCTGTGAGAGCATCAAGAAACAATGACTGGACACAGACAAACACTCAAAACATACTAAAAAATATCTATCCAAAAGGAGGTAAAAATTGCATTTTATTTGATTCAGGTGAAATTTTTTCCAGGACTACGCCTTACAAATGTGGAAGATGATTACAATTGAATAATTCGCAATGTTATAGGGAAAAAAAAGACAAGAGGCTCATTGGCACTCTTTGCTTGCAAGTGGGCATGTCGCGTCCTCATTGGTAAGAGGAAAACACTGTTGGCGATGTCACCCTTCTAGAAGAGGCCTACTAGAACCATGCTTGTCGCTTGTCCTTTCTTTGTTTTGTCTCATCTAGCTTGTTCGACCCCCAGGGGCGAATATCTTAGCAGGTCGCTTTAATTTGGGCTCCTTCTGGTTAGCACTCTTAATTGAAAATAAACAACTACTTTCTTTGTTAAACTTTGACGGATTCATCGACGTCCTCATGCTTTATTGGTAGTCAAATCCATGCTACGCTTCTACTACATTTTTCTCTCCCTGCGGGCACCTTTCCTTTATTATTTTCTTCCTTGCGGACACCCTTTTGCTTTTGTAAACGCTTGCCCTCCTTTTGCCTTAGTGTTAAGTGACCCAGCCTTTTTTTGCTTTTGTTTGAAGATGCGACCCGGCCCTTTGGGACTTAGACTTAGTCAATTTCGAACAATTTGAACCTTGAACCGAAATTGAACTGAACCCTATTTTCCTCTTTGAAGCGCCTGCCTTGCTTAAAATGTTTGATCTTGGACATAAGGCCAAAATAATGAACTAGATGCTAAACCAAAGAACCAGGCCTGTCAGAAACATGGTATTGAACCTGAGCAACTCGAAAAGATTGGCTTTGAATGGCAAGGGGAGAAGGTGAACGATTTTGGCCAATGAGCAAAAATTGGTCAACAGGTAGATAAGCAAAGGTTCCCATAGTCATTTTTTCATAGGTTAAAGTTTGAGAAAGATCGATGGTGCCAAATGTCTAATGTTTAATTCTGATCAGAGATAAATATTGAGCTTCTTCAAAGGATCAATGGTGAGTGGGTGATTGTATAGATAGAGATAAACAATATATATTAAAGTCAAGAGGTCAAAGTGACAACTATTTAGAATTATTAAATATTGATATACGTATAGGACATCGATGGAGTGCATGAGGTCAAAGTTGCAGGAGTGTACGAGATGGGGTCAAAATGTTCAAGGTTTAACATTTGGCATTGGAGGACTATGTGTTAAGGGTCAATATTTGTATAATAAGATCAATGGTGCATGTTTAATCTGAGTCGTGAGGACTTGAGATGCGAGCATAGTATTCAAAGTTTAACTGTGACCGTTTGCATTTGAATATTTGAATTTTTAAAGGAAAAATAAGTACTCTATATTTTGGCCATATCTTTTGATACAAGCAAAATTTGCTCATGGAATAAAAATAAAACTTGTAGAGGACTTCAAGGCACATCTTGAAATATTAATTTTAAGGTTTGAAAGTATGTACAAACAAATATATTGATCACCAAAGTTGATTTTATGTTTGACTTTGTTCTACAAGTGACTCAAGAAGGGTAATTGAGCTCATTTTGATAGTGTTTTGATATCTCATGATGAATTAGCTATTTAGGAGTATTTTAGAATCCATGAATATGATATTTGTGAAATATGAAGGTTTTATCAATCATATGTAGTATGAAAAAATTTTTACAATTCAACTATGTATTCGTTCATGGTGGTTATGTGCATAGAATATTGTTTAAGTAAATTTTGCTTAAGCAGAAGGGTACTTTGATGGTTGTTGACACTTAAGGAGGACCTATAAATCATGTGTAATGGGTTCATGATTTTTTAAAGTGTTCCTATGTTTTAGTTTGCTTGAATAAATGTCAAAGAGTTTAATGGGTCTTCATAGGACCTAAAAGTGACTTAGGCCTATTTGAAAGTGGATTGTGCTTAAGTGTGACCCATGTGATATGCCTTAAGGGTGAAGGCATGTATTATGGCTGATAAGGAAATATTATGTTCTTGATAAATCATAGATGTTCTATGAATAGTGAAACAAAATGTGATGGTTTTTAGGCTTGTGTAAGATGTGTGAGGAGTGTGAAAGACTTGTGAGAGAGACTTGTGCAAGGTAGATGTGAGAGTTATGGAGTGAAGGAGAGGTAGAGTACCCAGTTGATGAATTGATTAGAATATCAAATTGATGACAATGTGTATAGCTTGTAGGTCATATTTATGATGCCAAAAAAGTGCTCTTACATATTAAGGGTATGTGAAGAGGTCTGAGTGTGCATATGAGGCATGTTTGAGATAGAGAGGAAGTTTGTACAGGGGTTAGATAAATAGAGATCCATCATCAGGTGTTGGATACATCATTTCTAAGGTGGAGGTGTTCAAAGGAGGATCTAAAGGACTTATTCTTCCTTAGGGGTAATTGCTACTTGTAAAATAGGTGTTTCACTAAATACCTTTGGTCAGGAGAACATGATCAAGGTTTTATGGTCTAAAGGAGTTTACTAGTCTCTTGTTTGTAATTTTTTATAGGATAGTAGTCCATGTGTTGCAGGATTGAGATTGATTTTTATTTCCCATGAGTGTTTCTCACAGGAACTATGTGTTATGTGTTTGATCTTGTGTATGAATTTGATGAATGAGATCTCTTGTTAATTTTGCTTGATCAAATTGATATATGTTGATTTTTTAATATTTTGAAAGGTTTGCAATTGAAATTGAAATATTTGGGCTCATTGATTCACCCCCCCTTTCAGTGATTTTATCTCTAACATCTCTACATTACCATTCATATCTAGACAAGTAATATTTAACTTTCATTCCTTTTTACAATATCGCCTTACTAAAATTTGTATGTTGCATGTGCATGTATTGTGCCACTATATGAGGATAATCAATAATATTCTTTTTTCACCAATTTGGTGCTTCTTAGGGATTTATTAGTTCTATTCCTAGCATTAGCACATGCAAATTAGGCCAATACATATTTTATACACTTAAAGTGAAGAAAATGGTATGTGACCCAAGTTGATGTAGCATGTCAATTAATTCACTATGACATTTTGTCCAATAGGACCTTGTACACCTCAAGTTGGTTCCAAATTGCATCAAATGATCAACTATGTGTGAGTAGGGTGCATTGTCGATATGCTCATGTAACTCATTAATGGTGATTGGCATATCTTGAAGGATCTTTTTCAAAAATAGTACAAAAGAATTTTGTGAACGATGTTTCATGATTATATTCCTCATGTAATACTTAAACCATGGGTGTCGACTAAAACTGTGATCCCTATATCAAAAGAGATGTTTAAAAAATTCATGTAGATGTACTCGTATCAACTGTAAATCTATCAAATCACATCTTCCATTAAGAAATAATGTTGGAAATGCCATATCAATTAAGCCTAATGTGACATACTCATTGATAGGATATGCTTCAATCCCTGGCCAATCAATTACTATTCTACGGTTTGCATTGGGTTTATATACCCATGAATGGATTAATTACATCTATCTTGGGGCATTTGGTGGTTTGGAAGCCATTGATGTCATTTGATTAATTATATTTCCTTCATCCATCTCCATCATTGGACCTACACATATAATATCATTTGCCTCAGAATCAAACTCCATATGGATATAGTTTAGTTGGTTGAAGATATTTTCATTAGAGTTGGGTGGAAGTTCACTAAGAGTATTTTTGTCAATCTCAATGTCTAAATAGAACTTGTCATGTTATATTTTGTATTTTATTGCCTTATATACTCGTTATATATTGAATATAAAATTGTAATTTGTTCCACATTGATCCCTCCTTTGAACAATAATCATCGATAAATCTTTTATTTGATGTGGCAAAACCTTAGTAATTTATTTTACTTGAAGAAAAATGATTGCATGTCATTTATATTTAAACTAACATCCAGTTACATGTCACTTATAGGATTGGATTGACACATGCTATTAACATTTCCTCAACTTGTGTCAAGTTTGCAAGTTCTAGTGATTATGGCCCGGTATTAATATTATTTGATGTTGAAAATTGATTATGGCCTTTCTCTTATCGACATCTATTTAATACATGTCCTTCAGGTGTTTGAGAAACTTTTTTTCCAAGGTAACACTATTGACAAATATAACACATGCTTGTTAAAAAAAATATCTACACCATGTCAAAAATGTATTTAGAAAGAATTAAAATATCTCTATACCATTCCATTGGGATTGGGTATATTTTGTTCTCTGTCAATTTGTAAATCTTGCATTCATTGTCTTCTTCTTGTTTGTGATGTTAACTCTTCTTGTAAATCATTATTTCTAACATCAACATACATTACGTATAGAGGTGCATCCTCTAGTGTTTTGAGCACATGATTAATGGATATTGAATTTACTTGTTCAAAATTAACATCAACATTATCATTTGATCGATGATAGTCCATCTGAGCTACTCCACGATTATGTTCTTGTCTTTCTTGTCTTTCATACTCAATGAGTTTATTTGAACAAATTTGTATTTGTATTCTTCTTTTTAATACATATTTATCATCTTGAGATGTTTGTGTGTGAATTCTTTTCATCATATTTGCATGTTGTCAGTTTTATAAATCTAATTCTTCAACTCTCAATTCGTCCCTACATCTAACAACTCTTCTCCTTTCATTATCATTTAAACATTTTCTTTGTTCCTCTCTTTCTATATCTATCATTTGTTGAAGTTTTCATCTTCGATATTCCATTTGATATTCTCTTCGTTAATCCTCATTTTCAAAATTCAACCTTGATCAAGCCATACTTGAAAAATATTTGAAAACAAATGGTTATGGTATTTGTGTGCTATATGGGGTACCTTGTCTTATAGTTACAACAAAAAAATGAGATTAAATAAAATGACTAAGAGTATAATATCTTAAAGTTACTCATTATGTTCTTAATTAATTAGAAAAAAAACCTTTTCTTGATGAAGGTGATATTAAATTGTAATTTTTGGGCATGATAGGTATGATAGATTTATCTAAAATAAACATTATTTAATAATATAACTAATATTTATAAAATATCAAATTATATATATGAAAATTTATATATTTAAAAAATTAAGATGGTATAAAAATACATAATAAACATCATATTTTAATTAAAAACTTATGGAAAGAATAATATGGTTTTCAGCATAGCCTACAAGGCAAAGAACAATAATGTGTATAAACTATATATTTACTATTGATATTCAATAAAACATGGTTACGCGCTTTATGTGTTTCGCAAGGTTTATTTACCTAGACCATGGAAAAAGCATTATAAGATAGATAAATATATGTGATACTGTGTAAATCGTCTTTGGTTTCTTTAATTAATAAAATATAAATATAAAAGAGACTTCTTTCCACAATGTAAACTTGAGAATATTGAGAGAATTTAGAAACTTCTCATACCCACAATGAAAAAATAAATATTTATGCTCCGTTAAATAATAAGAAAAAATATTGAAAATTTAAGTAGATTCTAAATGGAAAAGAATTAAATGTTTTGATCCTGCATAAAATGTTATTGCTATGGTGAGACAAAAGGAATGAAGCAATAGCGAAGGATAGATCTAAATTTGCAGAGGTTGTCGAAAATATCATGGTTTGAACAATTACTGCACACAGAAAAGACTTATTTTTACAGTAACTGAAACTTTCTATTTACATTTTCAGCGAGCCCTTACATTTTCAAAACAAAAATTACATACCTTAAATTTTATTCTCTGCTCTTGTCCTCTGCTTTCCTCCTTTTATTTTCTTTGTTTTGTTAATGATTTTATTTTATTTTTCGTTTTGTTTTATATTTATATGTTTTTTTATATATTTTTCTGTCAGTTTTATTAAAAATTTATTTTCATTAAAAATAAGTTGGTTATATTTAAGTTTTATTTTTTTATTACTATTTTTTGTTATGTTATTTATATTTATATTTTTATGTATATTATTGTAGAACGCCTCTTGGCATAACTAGCATACATATCTTAGATAAATTTATAGAAAAGATACCAAGAAATATCATTTTTAAGGTATTTATATGATTTTGAATTTGTCAAATAAATGAAATGGGACACCTCAAGAATGATATCTATCAACATACTTTACATAGATTTATGTAAGATATGTATGACAATTAATTATTAATTTAAAATATGAAATAAATATATAGAAAAAATAATAAGATTAATTAATACAATATTTAAATTATTATTATTTTTAATTTATTTGTTTGTTCTAGTTTATATTTTGTTTGTTACACACATTTTTTCTAGTATATACAATTATACATGACAACCATGTATAGATCATTTATTTATAATTTATAGCAATAGCCATGAGAACCACGGGTCACTTTAGAAAGTTGTGTCCATTCCAAATTCATCCATAATAATCTTCACTCGACAACGAACATTTAAGTTTTAAAATTTTAATATTTAATACGTCTAGTTTGAATGGGTCTAACAAGTTTTGTTATTCAAAATTTTCCATATAAATCATAGTAAAAGATAGAAACACTAAATGAAATAAACAAATGCTTTAATAGTTCGGTGTGCTCAAAATTTTACATTACATATACAAAATATTTTGATTTTAATTTAATACAAATAATTATACTTAAATCCATGACTCATACAATGATCAAGTTTAACTTACAAACCTTAACACATCTCTATTTTTTTTTTCAACTATAGATAATTAAATTTACAAAAAATGTTGTCACCTAGCCTTATTACAATGTAATTGATTTATCCAAAAAGTATTGCTTCTTCTCTCAAACTCCAATGGCAGACTCACTAAAGAATTAAATAAAAACACAATTATTAATCAATTAGATCAATAGCTTTTTATAATAGAAATGAATCTAATTTTATAAGTACCATTTAATATATATTTGAAGACCTTGGTTGCAATGCCACTCATAATACACTTTGGAGTCTTAGATAGAAGCATAAGTGATTGTTTGTAAACACTCACCAACATTGAAACTTAAATAAACATAACTAATCTTACTACACTTACTGGAAAAAAAAAATTCTTGACTAGACTCGGTGTTACATGGAGAAAATAGGATTGAAATTTGGTAATATTGATAATCACAATGGTATAACATTTTAAGTTTAGAACCTTAACATGCCAAAAAAGATAAAAATAATGTGTGATGGTAGAAGTTGAGCTAAAATATAAAAATATGTGTTTTAAGTTCTTAACTTGTAATAGTATCCACTTATAAAATTTTATTATTAATATTTGAAGTTAATATGGAATAATAATATCGACGGGTTTTAATTTGTAATATTGCCTATTCATCAAGTTATATTTTTAATAAAATTTAATATGGTATAATAATATTGGTCGAATTTATTTTTGAATGAAAAAAATTCTAAAGTGATGATCAAAGGGAAGCCACATTTAAGCTTGGAATTATAAGTGAACACATTCAATACATTACAACCCACCATCACCTCCATAATTTTAGAACACCTCTTAGAGTAATAATACATATTAGTAAACATATCTTAATTAAATATATGTAAAATTCACTGAGAAATATTATTCTTGAGGTGACTGTATCATATTGAATTTGTGACATTAATGGAATATGTGCATCAAGAATGGTATTTATTAACATATTTTACATATATTTATCTAAGATATGTAGACTAGTAGCACTTTTCATCACATAAAGTAAAGGTAAATATTTATTATTCATAAAATACATTAAATATAAATATTTAGTATATTATTAAAATAAGAAATAGAAAGCAACACAATATTAGTAAAATGCACACACACACTATAAAAATAAGTTTATGATATTCAAATTATATACATTTGATATTAAAAAGGGAAATAGAGAGTAACATAATATTAGTAAAACATTATATACATATACATATACACATATATAAGTTGTTAAAATTCAAACTACATACATTTGATCCTCTAAAAATTAAAATCTTTGTTCTTCCTCTTTTATTTTTTGTACTCTTTTTCCATTCTTCAATCTCTCAAACCAGTCATATGTGAAAGGAGATAAGATCCTTAATTTGTGTAATGAATTGACATGTGATATTAAAAAAAGGTCAAACCTTATTCTTTTGTAAGCCCTATATCAATTATGGCTTTCTCAAGTGTTAAGCCCTGTGATTTGTGTATTGTCAATCCTCATGCCAATTTCAAAGGTAATTGGCATATGCAATCCATTTATATATGGGTGATTAGATTTTAGTTAGATTTGCATAAAAAAATGAATACTTGTGTAGTTATCAAATCGAACCATTACATATGTAGGTGGTTTAGGGGGTGTTAGTGTTGGTTTGTGTACAATGCTTCAAACATATCCAAGTGCACCATTAACAAACCTTTTTTCTATCCATAATTTTTTTAGAAAGCATCACCCTTGCACCAATATAAATCAATAATTTAGCTTCTAATTTTTCATCATATAATCCCTCAACATTATTGTTTTGTCCTCTAGTTACAATGCTTTGAGTAACATATTAATTCAATGCATACAATTTTCTCTTATTATATTGACACACATTCTTATTTGTTGCAAATAAATGCATATGTTTGTTAGCATCCTCATATTAAAATATTTTAAGTGAAGAATTGTGTTTAGTTATCAACAACCATCAATCTTGAATAGTTAGATTGGCATCTCTTAAATTCGTTAGAAGTTTCTAAAACCATTGTTGTTCTTTAGTTTGACTTTGTTGTCAGAAAAACCTTATTGAGTGTAATAATAACTCTAAAAAAAATTCATAATAAATTTGTTTGTATTGTACTTGTATATATAGGTTTATCCATTACAAGAGGTAATTGACCGAAATCCCCCCAAAAAATCATAGATGTTCCACCAAATCACATATCAATATTTTCTATAAATGTTTGGCATAGTCGAGAATCTATATTTTCAAGCATATTTTGACCTATAAAACTCATATCATCAATCAAAATATACCTAACATGTCTAATTTATTATTGAAATCTTTTTAACCTTACTCCTAAATTTTCAAAATCTAAAATAGGCAATCGCAAGGTTGTATGCATGGTTAATGCGCCAAGCTATTAGTTCATCAGAATTTATGTTCAGATTGTTTACCCAAGCTTAAATCACTTTCACATATATCGTGGAATTGGATTGTTTGGTGTCCATAGATGACATGTGATATGTCTCATTTCCTTCACCTATCTCAAATATAGGACCTAGAAAAACATATTCATTTAAATATGTATCAAATACCATGTGGATAGAGTTTTTTTTTTTTTTTTTTGAATAAATTTGTAGACTCATTGAGTGGAAGATATTTTATTGTTGTTTCATCAATCTTCATGTGTCTATATAAATTATTATTTTCAATATTATATTTAAGTGCATTATACACTTGATCTTTATTCATAATAAAGTTGTAAGCAGTTCCACATTGTTTCTTTCTTCATACTATGATAATCAAAAGCTATAAAATATGATGTGGTAAAAATATTTCTATTTCCTTTAATTATTGTGGAAAACAAATGGTATGGCCTTTGTATTTGTATTTCCCTATTGTTTGATGGGTTACTTGAATAATTAGATTCACATGAGCAATCAACATCTCTTTCACCTGGGTCAAGTTTGTCAGTTCAGGGGGTTGAGGCGTAAGATCCATGTTATTAGCTTCATAAAACTAGTGGACACCTTTCTCTTGTTGGAATCTACTAAAAATAGGTCATTTAGGATCCCAATGAATCTTCATTTTAGGATAACACACTTGAAAAATGTAACACATAAGTGGAGACGCAATTTTGTATACCTCACATCGAAACAATAATTTTAGTCTTGAAATCTATCCCAAAATTTCTCTTCAAATTAGGTTCTTTTGTTATCTATTTATTTAGACCCTTGGATTTGACTTGACCTTGTCTCTTATGGGGATTCACTATTTTATAAGTATTATTATTATTATTTCTTTCAACATTGGTTACTACTAGTGGATTTTTCATAAGCTCTTGAAATTCCTCATTGACGTTAGCAGAATTGAATTCCAATACATCTATCAATATTTCTTTTAGGGTTTCTGGTACTCACTCTATACCAATTTAATTTTCACTAACAAAATTTATATGGATTTCAATAAAATCCATCATATAGCCTATTTCTATATTTATAGTAATTTCTTTATCATAATCAACATCAACATTCAAATTTGTGAGATGATGTCTTTGTAATGTGTCTTGATTATGTTGTCATAGATGTTCTATTTCTATATCAGTGATTTGATCTACACACATTGATCTTTGTAATCTCATTCTCAATATAAATTGGTCTTGTTTATATATTCTTGCATGATGCGCTATCATATGATTTGTATGTTCTCTCATGTGCACTGCTAGTTCTTCGACAGTAAATCAACTCTACATTTTTTACATTATTGTTTTTCATACTCATTTTATGAATTCTTTCCTTATCTATTATTGGTACTTGTCATTGTTATCATAGGTATTTTCAAGCATATTGTCTTCGTCATTCTCTCCTTTGTTCTTATTATTATTATTATTTTCTGCTCTTTATTTTTTAAATAGATTTTTTGTTAAGCTATATTCCCTACATATATATTAAATCAATTTTATATTATTCATATATAGTTATAAATAATTTATAATAACTTTATATTAATGTAAATATATAAAATTTATGACAACTTCATATTAATAATAAAAACTAAATAAAAATATTTTCTCTTTCAAATTTTTAATTATTTAAAATAATAATATAAATTATATAATCATTAAAAAAAAAAAAAATTATCAATAAAAACAAAGAGAGAAATATCCAAATGCCTTCATTAAATATTATAATTTACATATAAAAAATTCATGTAAAATTCATAGGATAAATATTAGAAGGTCTTCTCTTAAAATATAATGGCACCTATGGGATCCTCAATCTAGTCCACCGCTTCTTGTTAGGTGTTTTGATAGAAAATCGTAAAGCCAATGAGATTACTTTTTAGTAGATTTAGCGTGGTAAAACGATCAGAATTGAAAGGCTAAAAGAGTCTACTGATAGTGTAAACACAATTTCCATTTGAGAAAGTATCTTAATTGGATCACTAGAGTTTATCTAAAATTAAAAATAACCATCTGGAAGTAGAGGATACACGTTATTAAGGACTCGTGGATGTGGAGTTTTTCATAAAACCTATTAATATGGACCATTTATTAATAATTTGAGATCAGAATATTAGGGACTTTGGAGGTAATATTATAGCACTAAATTAAGGCAGACATAGAGGGAACAATGTGGGATATATGGAGGTGTACAACTGCCAGAATACACCCTCGTCAAAATGAAACTCAAATGTTATGTTGGGAGCTGATAACATATCTGAGATTGTTTGGCAGATTTTCAAACATCCAACAAATACGTGGTTGCCTGGGATGAAATATACTAAAAGGAAAAAGTTAATTTGTTGGAAGAATTATTTGGATCCAATTGCCAGTCTTTTTTCTTATCATATGGAGCCATCCAGGGTCAACCAATTTGTCATCCGGTGGAATAATTCAGTTTAATATTGGGCAACCAGGGTTTGGGATTGTATTACTTTTAGCTAGGTTTTAGCAAAGTCAAATAGAAACATTTACAACTTTTACTACTTCGAAAGGAAAATTCAAGCTCTAGCGTCTATTTCATCTATATAATACAAGCTGTTGGTAGTGAATCCACCTTCACTAAGAAACTGAAGACATTGGAAGGTAGAAATGTGTTTCTTGCTGTAGCGATGTTGAGGCCGAAAATAATATATGATCAAACAAATATTTAACTTAAAAATTATACATTAATATTAATATATATAATAAATAAATATAATATTTATTTATTTATTTTTATTTTTATTTTTTATAATTATAATCGGTTTTTTTTAATTTGGAAAATTTTCTAAATTCGTGTAAAGTAGTGTTATTTGAGGAATCAACTACCAATAATAAAAAAGACTCCGAGACTTTATGAATAAAACCTACCATATATTAATTCTATAATATATATTATAACATATCAATATTTACTATAAATATATTTGTTTGAAATCAAAATTGAGACTTTGTTCATATAAATATAAATATTTAATTTTGGTGGAGTCAAGTGAAACTAATGTTCACCTTGTTAATTATATTAATCACTTTAAAATTAATAGAAGATAAAGTGAAATAATAAAATGAAAGAAAAATAAAAATAACTCCAAATTATCTTGTAATCTATATTTAGACCTTCAACCATCAATTATAAAAATTAAATGGGTTGATCATATTTTCAAAAATAATAATGAATAACAATATAAATATTTTTTAAAAAGGGCTCCCAATCATTAAGAGAAAAAAATGGTTAACAAAATATTCATCTATTAACAATAATTAAACATTTAAATAAATATATAAATAATGAAAAAAATACATTTACAAAAATTTTAATTGAAAAAATACCTAACTAAATGTAGAGATTATTGATGCGAAAGGTCGAAAAACGGAACACCTTTAATACAATAGATAAAAAAGTAGCAAACATATTATAAAACCCATCCACTTTTAATAAGATTTTGCATAGTGTTCGTCCTTGGCAAAGTTGGCGGTCTATCTATTTCCAAAAGGCCCTATGCATTTTAATAAGTTCCTGCACTCTAAAAGAGGTAGAAGGGGTTAAATTTGATGGTTATTTTTATTTATTAATAAATTTTTGTGATTTATAAATGATGTTTATTTCTCATTTTTTATTTTTATAATTTTTATATGAATATAAAAATATATTTTATATAATAAAATGATATAATAATATAGATATTAAAATAAATGAAATTTTATTTTAAATATATTTAAGAAATATTATAATTGATCATAATATTTTTGATACATTTAAATTATAATCTATAATCATTTAAAATAATTTTTATAGAATGCATGAATTAATTTAAGATTAAAAATTAAATATTATAATAAAATAAAATATACATCATAAAAATTGAATATTTTAAAATTAAATAACACGTTAATAAAATAAAATATATTATTCTTTAATAATAATATCCATTAAATTAAAATATTTAAATAGGTTACATATCATCTCCAATACACAATTTTATATTAAAAAAATTAAAATATATTTTATCATTTTTTAATAAGAAAAGTATTGTAAACTAATTATGACTTGAGAAAACACCACGAAACATATAATGTAAGTAAAAAATTGAGTGTTTAATGTCTATATGGAATACAATACTATTATAATTATGTTCACATAAAACATTCTAAGATATTTTTAAATCCTTATTTGTTTGATATCTTTCCAAATTTCATAAACCCTATTTCAATTCACTATTGATGTATGAAGTCTTGTCAATAAAACTCACATTAAAATATCTAATATATCTAATGAAATTTATTTTTCGTATATATTTTTCATTTTATGTATTGCACACCTTAACCACTTAAATTTAAATTTCCATTCATCTCTAAACACTCTTTTTATTTTAGTTTTTTTTAAATTTTAAAGTGGTAAATTAGATTTTAAATAAAAACACTCTGTTGTTTCTATAATAGATTTTACTTCACTATAATTTATATATGAATATTTGCAACTTTATTAATTGATTGATAAAGTCAATGAATTATGAGAGTCTATATTTAAGATGGATTACAAATTAAAAAATAAAATCCCAACTTTTTTTTTAAATTTTTTTTATTTGCATCGAATTCATTTACTTAAAGAAATTTAAATATTAATTATAAATACATAAAATAATTTTTAATTGAACCTGAAATTGACAACATGAATAATAAAAATATATAAATTATTTAGAAAACAAACAGAAAAAAATATAGACTGTTGTAAACAGTAGATTGTAACAGTGACATGCTTTGAATGATGAAAGACAATATTAATGAAATCATATTACAATTCAAATAAAATTTAAATTAATGCATATTGAAATTTTAAAAGTATAACTAATATTTACAACAAGTGCCGACCTTTTACCCCTGAATGAATTGTATGTATTTATTAAATTCATTACTATAATAGTTACATTGACAATGGGTATACAGTCGTAGGGCCTAGGCTGCATCATGTTAGACAGTGATGCAATCTACTTCTTTTTATTATTATAATTTAATGTATTAATATATTAATATTTTAATATCTAATAACTTGAAATTGTTGATTTTTTCATTGTACATGTTATAAGTTTGTAATTTTTTACATTTAATATAGTTAAAAATATAATATAATTATATTTTATAATGAAAAATTTAAAAAATATTTAAATGATTATCAAATTTAACTTTTACAAAGCAATCAAATCTCTTTCTTACTTCGAAATACGTGTATAATTAAAAATATTAGATAAAAAAAAGTGATAGATGGTTTCAAGTAGATAATTGTTAGGCCTGAAAAATTGCGGACATTTCTATATCCTAAATATTAGGATGTGTTTTTTCATATTTATTAATTCATACTTATCACCCTGCTCTATTTTATTTCGTTCCAAAAATGATGCATGTGGTCAAATAATCTATGGAGTGTTATTTGTGAGAGGATGTACAAACTATGACTCTCTGTCTAAGCTATCAAATTTGCAACTATAAAGTTGGCACAGAAAAAATAATGCCATCAATTTGAGGATCCTTCGGCGTCTATTATTGAAAAGCCTATTGTTTTCATGGTTGAAAGTATCCTGGACCCGGCCATAGAATATAAAAGACCTTCTACTCAAGGCTATGTTTTATAATAAAGCCTTGAATAAAGGTATATCATTTTTTATTTTTTTTAAATTTTTAAATCTATTATGTGTGTTTGTTTGTTTTCCAATTAAATTTTAAGATAAAATTAAAAATTACAAAATATTAAATAGATTGGAAAATATAATTAAATATTGTATAAATATATTTTTTTTATCTTGAAAAATACATTTATATTTTAAAATGTTTAAAGTCATGTTAAAGTATGGATAAAAATTTAAAAAAATATGATTAGACATTCAAATTATTAATGTAAAATAAATATACAAAATTATTTTATATAATATTAATATTTTCCCATATTTAAATTGTGAGTAAATTTATTACAAATTGAAATATTATAAAATAATCTTTAAAATATTATATAAAAATAAATTATAATTATAAAAATATCACTCAAAAAATTATTATTATATGACATGTTATATTTATAATATATTGTTAGTTTACACCATAACATTTTTCTCTTCCATTTTTAAATTTTAAATTTTGTTCACTAGAGTAAAAGTGTAATCCACCAATTTTATTTCACCTATTTCCTTTAAAGATCTTTGAAATCCATTAGAAATTGTTATAATAGCATGAATGTCAACAATATATATTTACAAATTAAATGTTTGACCACCCAAATAACAAATTAACACCTAAAAGTGTTAAATATGTCATTGGACATTTAATTATTCAACTTACAAATATATGAATGGATAAACTCATCTTTTATAATATATAATTTAGATAAAAGTTGTGTCAATGTAGTGTTTTAGTAAAGGTTATGTGAATATGTGATATACATTTATAAAATTATATGGTTCAAATAAAGTTATCAAGGAAAGTAAGCTATACATTTTATTATTTTCACTTATATTTAATTAAATTTGGATAAATTAGTATAAATTTAGATTTATTTTGATATTTTAAATGTTTAATTTATTATTATTGGTTTTAAATAGTATGATTTCATATTTCAATGTTGTTATTATTATTTTTTGATGAGTAGTATATATGATTTTAATTATATTTTATTATTAATATTTTATTTTTACATGTATATTTAAACATAAATATGTTAAAATTAAAATTTAAAAATATTATTAGTTAGACAATTAAATATTAATTATATGAATATAATTAGAAAGTATAACAAATAATTTGTTGAAATAAATATTATTATTCTATTTATAACATAATATTAAAATCTTACAATTAAAAAAATATAATAAATAATTTGATGAAATAAATATTAATCTTCCATTCAAATTAAACAATAATACAATATTCATCTATATTTTTGGAATGTTTCTTTTAAAAAAATTGGAAAAAGATCCCACATCCAAAACAAAGATGATATCACATACAATGTTCAATAAATTTTCCATTTCCAAAATATATCATATATTAATCATCTTATAATTCACTTTAACATTCATTAACATATTCAAGTTGTTCCAAGTATACTTTAATATTGTCATGTATTTTTTAAAAACTAATATTTATTAGATTTTATCCTCTTTTTTATGACCATACTCAAAATATGTTATTCAACATCAATATTTATTATTTCTTTGTTTGATTCTTATATTGTCACAATTTTTAGGGACTTTAATATTTTATAGAATTATCTTCTTTTTAATGACCATGCTTAAAAAATGGTATTCACATCAATATTTGTTATTTTTTTGTTTGATTATTTTCATCATTTATTTTTCCTTAAAAAATACCAATACAAGTTTTATTTTATGTTTTTTCTTTCCCACAAGTTTTTCATCATCTAACCATTCATTATATGAGCTTATTATCATTATTATTTTAAAGGTAAACATCCCCTTCCACCTTACACATGGACATTGAAAAATATTTTTAACGTATCCATTTTATAAGGAAATGTATGGAATACACATCCTTTAATATTTTTAATTCTTTTTAAATATATTACAAAAAAATTCAACATAAATAGCATTATTAATTAAGATATTTTGATTGAAACAATCATCCTTATAAAAATATTTATTTAATTCTATAATTATATATGTCCAAGCCCTGATTTACTTATGGCCGCAAAAAATAAAAAAAAATGGTTTAAAGAAAATACACATAATATTTTATCTTTAAAATTCATAATATTTTATCTTTATATATATATTTATATTGCCTTCTCAAATTTTCAATTTCTTTTAATATTTTAAAGGATCATAGTGAAAATTTTCTTCTAATAAAATATTATTTACCATCTTTAAATTTATTTTATATTCAAAATTAAACCATTGAATATTCTTGATTTTTATCTTATATTTTATTATAATAATATTATCTATAATATCGAACTTAAAGATTTTAAGTTTGATAATAGTCACTATCTTATAATTTCTATTTAATAAATGGGATCAACAAAATTCTTTAAAGTCATAAGCATCTTCAATAATATATGGACTAAATATAATTTAACCCTCTTGACATGTTTTATAAGTTCACATTATAGGTGATAAAAAGAATGTTTTTAAATTATATATAACATAACTTATAATCTATAAAAAGTTTTATTTGTATCATGGAGATTCATTAGGGGTGTTACAATACCATGTGCATAATTTTTTTGGTTATTTATTCATATTAAATTGAGATCAGTATAATATAGAATATGTAAGGGTGTATGGGTACTAAAATTTATTTTATAGAATATATATTAAGATGAAAGACAGATAAAAGTTAAAGATAGAATAAGGGAACATATATAACATTGAAAACCTATGATTTGATTAATATCCCACTTAATATATCATAATGATTATTTATATTTATCTTCAACAAAAAAAAATCACTTATATTTTTTTGCCTCTATTTTTCAAATCTATTTCGAATGAAACTCCTACTAACATATCAGTTAATTTTTTTTAAGATAATATTTTCCCTTAATTTTATATTTATAAATTTATATTGTGTAATTTTAGTAGTTAGATAGGGTTTTAATTTTAATCCAAAAGCATTTATTATATAGAATTATTTTTCTATTAACTATTATTCTTTTATATATTTACTCTAAATTTTTTTGACAAGGAACAATTCTATATATTAAAATATTTCATTCTAATTTATTTATTTCAAAACCTAAGCATTGATATGCAAACACATGGTATCCAGCTAGTATAATTGTTTATTAAAGTTTTAATAAATATTTATGAGAAGCATATTATTTTCATAATGAACATCAAAATTATAGAACATTGTCTTTATTCACATAATATGTTAATATTTTATAGATTTAATGTCATATTATTATAGATTTCAAATAGTTTTATTCTATTCTATCAACAAAAATTCATTAAATAACACATTATTATGAGGACCCAATTCTTGTTGAGATAAAATAAGTAAAGTTTTATCTCTTTACAGTAATAAAAAAATACAACAATTATAAAGTTAATTCATCTAAGTTTTAAATTTCACTTTCAAAACAATCAAACTAACACTCAATTTCAGTAACAAACATTATCTTTTTTCCATAACATGGAAATTTAGCAACAACATCCTTCTCATAAAACAACTACTTAGCAACTAAGTATAAGAGAAAAAAACTCACCTTTTAGCAGTTCATCAGGTATCTATGACCCTTGTCAATCCCTAAATCCAAGAGGTGACCCAAAAAATTCAACACATAGTCATAGGGTTCCAATAAAAAAAATAAGATTAACAATCATGACTTTTAATTTAGCCAACAAACACCTTACCTAGAATGATATAATTTTAAAGAGGTAAGAAAAAGGTGAAAATAAAAATAAAAATACAAATAAAACAAGCTATATCTATAATAGGTTACCCATCTACATAAGGAAGGATTTAAGTGAAAGTAAGAATTTTATATTCATAATAGGGAAAAATTTCTAGTAAAAGAATATCAACTTTATTGTAATTTATGATAAAATAACTGAGCAATTATTTTCTTTTAAAAATAAAATATAATCCACATATAACATACTAATTTATACATAATATTATGATAGGAAACACAACTTAATGCCATAGCAATTCTTTTCTTCTCAGGTCCCTCCAATTCTCCTAAAAACTAGAATAATAGTTGGATTTCTAAAATATTTTTACCCTGAAATGGAAGAAGTTGTTTTTTAAAGTCTATTGAAGAAGAACAAGTGTCTTTCTTTGGACTTGTCACTTCTCCTTTCTTGTGACCTCGTAGACAATCCAAAATATTGATTTGAGAGATTTTTGGAATTGCTCCAATGCCCCAATAATAATGTCATCTTATTTTTTATCAATGGGAGAGAAAGGATTAATATATTTAAATCTATATTTTTTATATTTATGAAATTATAAATATAGAAAATGGGGTCTCTAAGGGTTTACAAAATTAAGAAATAATCATGTGATAAGTATTTAATTGGGATACAAAAATTGTATGTAATTTGAGGTTTAAGGAGTCAAAGAGAATGATTCATGGAAAAAAATGAGGAAATGTATGTATTAGACTTTTTTGACATGTAAAAAAGGACAAGGCCATTATTATGAGTGTGGGATATATATGGTTAAAGTATCAAGGTCAAAAACATCAATAATATTATTATCAATTTGAAATATATTATGGTTAAGATAAATATATGTGTTTTGAGACACTCATATAAAATGATATACACATGAAAAGAGATACACAAAGAGAGCAAAAATTCTTGCACTTATCATTTAAACATCCTCATAAAATAATATTAATATTAATAATATAACACCATGTCTTAAGGCAATGTCATGGAATCTTTGTGAACCCCTTCATAGATTCTAAAATCATATCCACATATATACTTTTGCCTATATGCACAATAAATGCATGCTCAAACTCTATTTATACCCATCATGAGTGCATAGGAAAGAAATAATTGTATACATGACTAGTAAAATAATTGTAGACATGACTAGTAAACTGTTATCCAACATATATATATATATATATATATATATATATATATATATATATATATATATATATATATATATATATGAAATTATAAATGAATCACTTAAAAATATTAATGATAAAAAAATATTTCAACTCTACACAATAAATTTACTCCTAAAATTTGTTACTTAAACACATGCCACCTACATATTCATGGCACATGTTCATGCAATATATAATATAATAATAAAATCAATGTGTCCAATATAAACTCTTACCAACCCATGATCCCTACCATGGTCACATGATCAAGGATACATATCTCTCGATAAGTTCTCTAGTCACTATTGTGGAAGTAAGATACTCATCTGCCATACAAGATACCTATATACATAATGAATGATTACATATATAAGGAATTATAACTCAAATTAGGGTACCCATCTACCAAAAAAAATCTAATCATATCTTAAGAAAGATTCCCATCTGCTTGGAGGAAGATTATATACCTCTTAACATGATACCCATCTGTTAGAGGAAATGGCATGTGGCAGTCGGAAACACAACTCATAATATGATACCCATTTGCTAAATAAGGCTTATGTTCATCTTTTCTTGGAGAAAAACTTTAGTCATGAAAACTTGATAATATGTATATTTTTTTTGTAGAACATGGAAGGTGGCACCTCAGTAATATAATTAATTCCCAAGAATCATTGTATTATACATAATGTCAACATCCATACATGTCATTAGAGTAGTGACAAATAATGCATGTTGATTTGATAATGTAACCATTGTGGTAGTCCTGCATGGATCATGTACAACAAACTCAATATATTCCATTATTGGATCATATTAGGTTAGATAACATATTAATGAAACCCATATCCATCAATAATCATTATCAGATTCATATAAATAAGCTAGTTATAACACATTTGCTTCATCATCATATTATCTCAGACCTCAAAGCTACGACTATATCTCAATCTTATCATAACCAGAGATAAAAGGAGAAGGATAGAGAGAGAATACAATTTATAATATGAATAACCAATGGTAAGTGTAATCCATTTTTTTAATCATGAATGCAAAAAGTTTTTTTTTAACAAGCTAAGTAGTAATGTGAAGAGCAACATGACTACCTCTTAATTTCAACTAATTGCATAAAACATAATGCCAAAGAATCAACTTACCACATCTAAAAATAGGGTATTTAATACAATATTTCATCATGAATATCAATAGTAGGGTCAATGCATAAAATCACAAAAAAATTGTCAATCCTTGGGTGAGAAAAAAGTACTACCATTAAGTGCACACACATCTAAAGGGCATAGCTGAATATGCAACCCATTAGAAACCATAATTATTTCAATGTTTAGGATGATGCAAAAAGAAAATAAATAATAATTTTAATTCTCACCATAAAAATATCCCCATCACATAAAATGTCAATGATAATTGCCAAAATTAGAATGACAATCATGTCAAAACCCATAGTGATAAGGAAAATATCTTTACTATGCACATCTAAATCATGGTTTTTTAGTGGATTTTTTTTGATAATTCATGAATATTCTAGTTTTAGAAATGGACATTTGGTGATTTTTTGGGTTAGTCAATAATGGGGAATCATCTAATTTTTTTGATAAAGGGTTGTCTTGCTTACTTTTTAAAATATTTTTTTCATATATATGTATTGTCCCAGCACCTCAAAAGTTAATACAGGAAAAGTTTCTACTATATATATTATATTAAACTCATTTTTTCTCTTTATTAGTGGTTAAGATTAATTTTTTCTACCCATATCATATTCAATAAGCGACAACATTAAACCATCTACGTTGGTTTTCAAGCATTTGCATTCACTGGCAAACATCTGCATTTACTATCATGCATCAACATTTAATGTCAAGTGTCAACATTTACTGTCAAGCATCTAAATTTACTATCAAGTGTTGGAATTTGCTGTCAAGTGTCTATTTTTCCTACTTTGATGGCTTTCGTGGAGAATGTTAAGAAGGCAATAAAATTAATAAAAAAATTAACCTATTATCTTATTTTATCCAGACACCAAACACAAGTACTAAATGTCAAATGATTTATCATTATTATTTATTTGAACTTTCCCAAATTAAGGTTATTTTATAGACTAAGATGACAACCTGCATCTGAAGGTGACTGTTTGCATATGTAGATGACTACCTACATATGTACATAGCCACCTGAATATGTAGATAACCATCTATATATGTAGTTGCTTGTCTTCCTATGTAGTTAGCCACCTGCCTATGCAATTGGTCACCTACCTATGTAGACAGTTGCATGCCTATGTAGATAGCTACCTGCCTATGTAGACAGTTGCCTTCTTATACAAATGACCACTTGTCTATGAAGTCAGCCACCTACCTATGCAGTCAACCACTTGCCTATGCATTTGATAGTCTACATATTTCATATGCAGGAAGTTGTTTATGTATTACATATGCAAGTGGTCACTTGTATATACAGGTAGTCATCTATGTATGTAGGTGGTAGTCATTTACTCTTTCTTATTAAGGTTAAATAATAATTACAAGGTCCAACCATTTTACATGTAGAACCCACTGATAACCCTTTTAAACTTGAAGACATGCCTCCATTAGAAGATGTACCTAGGTATGAAATGCTAAACATAGTATTATATTTTAAATGAGTTATTGTATTATTATTTATTTACACTTTTGTATTCAATTTCACTAATAATTATAAGTTCTATAACTTTTTCACACGTAACCCACAAATAACCCATTTGAAGATATGCATCCACTGGAAGACATACCTAGGTATGAAATGCAAAACACAAGTATTAAATATTAAATGATTATTATTATTATTATTTATTCACTTTTATATTAAGTTTCAATCATAATTACAAGGTCCACAACCATTTTTTATGCAAAACCCACTGATAACCCTTTTGAAGATATGTCTCCACTGGAAGACATCCCTAGGTATGAAATCCCCTCATTTAATTCAAGGAAAAAGACACTAAAAGATATCATCATGGATATCAATGATGAGTAATCAATACCCAATGAGATTTCTTCTCAACCAACAAAAAATTTAGTTAAAAATAGCACCAAAAAATATATGAAAAAGAAGAGAAGTGCATGGACAATTGGAAGGTTATTTAAGTTCAATTGGGCAATGAAATATCCAGTCATTGAATTTATAGATCTATAAAATAGTACCAACACTGCAACAACTTTTAAATTTACAATATGTAGTTAGAAACTTGGAAAGGACCACAAAATCTAACTCAATTTGGACACAACTCAGAAACAATGTGGCAAAATATATGTGTTGGTAAAATAAAAAGATTGATAAACTAAAAAAATAGTGAGATGGAAAAATGCAAAAGAATGCATGCATCAATGTTATGCAATAGAGTATAAAAATCATCAAAAACATCAACGATATCTCATTGAGAAAGGAGGAACAATTATAGTTCAATTTCAAAAATTTGTTTAGTCAAATCTACATGAAAAAAAATATAGTTCTCCATAATATATCACATTTTGAAAAGAGATAGACCAATCTCTGATTTTTTAGATTATAAAATTTTATTTCAGCAAAATGGAATTCATAACATTCCACAATCACATTAGTAAGATATTAATGCTTGGGAAATGGTAAAATGTTTCACAATGATTGAAAAGGAGGATTTGATATATAAATTAAAAGCAACACATTTTATCTCATTGTCCATTAATGATACTGTTGGATTATTTTCATGATCTAAAGTTTTTTTTAATATTTTAGTTTATTTGTGTAATTCCTTTTTTGGTTGTTCAGGTAGTTTTACCTGTTAGTTGGTTTTTTAACCAACTCATCTTTTTGTACATATTTTTAACCTTACATTTGTACAAAAATAAATAAAGTTTTAATATTGAATATATTTTATAAATTATTCCTCCAAGATCCAAAGGCCATAAGTGGTATCAGAGCCATAGGATATCTGAAGAGGAGGATAAAAGAATTAATGAGTTTGGATGAAGGTGACATCTGGCCAAATTAAATTTCCAAGTGCTCTCATTATATTTACTTTCAACATTTTCATATCGTAGACCTAAATGGTGGATTGAAATTTTTTCGCTTATCACGATAGATTATAGACCTGGGTGACAAATGGAAGTATATATTTTTTTGTAATGGTTTAAATGAAACTTAGAATATTGATAGCGTAACATTTGAGAAAATAATCCTTGTAATAAAAAAGCTTAATAACATGGCTACAATCTTTGATAGATTCATTCAACATACTCATTTTACGCAAGGCAGAAGATTGACTTAAATGTAATGTCATAGCCATGGTCTTATCAATATTGTCCAAGGTTAAAGGTATATTTTGCAAATCCTAAAGGTATACTTCACAAAGCCTATATGTATCAATTCAAAACTTACCAGTGGTCTCCTTGCACAAATGCAACATTACCATCATTCTTACACTAGGAGGCCGCAACTTGATCCTTGTTAGGGATTAGTTTATTACATGAGTATTTACATTATCTTTTATAGTTTGTTATTTATTGAGAGGTAAATAGTATAATTGTTAGTTAGTTATTATTATTTTATTTGAATATATTATGGTAATAATATATTCATTTATAGTGTTTGGTTAGTCAGGTGATTATTAGTTTGAGTCATAATAAGGATGTGAGAGATATTGGTGGAGATTGTATCTCCCTAATTATAAGAATGGTTTTCATATATAAATGTAATATCCCATATGAAGAGATATACAGTGAGAATATATTATTGTGTTAAAATATTTCTATATCTCTATATATACTCCATTATTCTAGTATGCTATTGATTTAATCATGCTGAGATTTGAACCAACCCCATTATCGGGTATCAGAGTAGGTGTTTTTATGGTCTTGTGAGTAATGAGAGTCTTTCAATTTTTCTAAAATGTTGTCTTTGAAGCTTTACTAGGAGGACATTGGAAGCAAGAGTTTTTTTAGGAGACATCTCAATGTATTCATGATGGGCAGCCTGTATATCATGCTTGTATCATTTTAGATTTATTCATTTCCCTATGAAGATGCTCAATTTTTTATTGCCACATTTCATTTTGTAGATCCTATCCTTCGAGCATAAAATAAAAAAAAATCTATGATTATATCTACATATTCAAATGTGCAGTTGATCTGTGTATTTATTGTGCTAAGAAAGCATGGGCAAAATAAATAAATATCTAACATAATTTGAACATGAGTTCTTTTGTACAATTATACTAGTCATATGTTATCTACAGTTCTATGTCCCAAGAATTGAGTAAAACATGAAAAAATTTCAGTCCAACACATCTTCAAGTTTCTTATGTGATTTCCCTATTTTTATCTAATTTGACTTCAAGGCATCGAATCCCAACATCATCACAGTTTTAAGCTAGTTTCACATTTAGAATATATAACTACACATAATTTGTATTATATTTGGTGATATTAATGTATTATTCAACATAATAAATAGTCTAAGATATCTCCACCTATGTTCATGCTCTTCTAGTCTGATTGTGCATTGCTTTGAAGTTTCTAAAAAAAGATTGCATTTTATAGGAATCGATAGAAAAGATTTTATGTTGTGCATTGGTCTGCATTGACATCAAATCTATATCAAGATAGTTCTTTGTTTAGTTTGACGTCCTATTTCTCCTTTTCATGAAACCTACATGCATTGAATATCTGATTTATAACACTAGAACTATGTATTGTTATATATCTCACTATCCCACGTTCTCTATTCTAATTTTTTTAGCCAATAGTTATCTTAGGAGGTCACAACTAAAAACAAGTCCATTGCATTGTAAGTCATTGTCTTTGGAAATCCTAATTGAAATAATATGTTTTTTTAGTAATTATTTTATTTGTCCAATTGATAGTTGGTTAAGTTGTAATAGTTTATATAATAATTATTTGTAAGTCATATGTCTTAGGTAATTAGACATATTGGTATTCTTTAATTTAGAATTCAAAAGATATTATTTATATCATATGAGTCTATTTTGAGTTTATCAACGAGTCTTAGTATTTATTAAAACCATTATTGGTTGTGTATTAAAAAAATCTAAAGGTCTCATTAGTTCTTTGGTACGGTTATTAAAAATTCATTGTGTCTTTATTTGTCAAAAGTCTTCAAAAGTGTCAGTCATTATTTATGTCTAGTTTATTGTTGAAAGTCAAGTACATGTCAATAAGTCATTATCAAAATTGTAAAAATAAAAAAATATTTGCCTCATGGATGCATTTTCACTTGTACATGATGTCCGAACTATGGGGGGATTTCTCCTTGATAAAGTCATGTAATTGAAATTCATTGACATTTTTGTTGAGTAAGTAGATTCTTCAACTAGAAGAAGAAAGAAACAGAGGCTGGAGGTTGCAGAGTCTCTCTTTAGTCACCAATGACGGGGCCCATAATGATTTGGTGTCATATGTAGTGTGGTGTGTTTTTATAATTTCCACTGTGTGATTAAAAAATAAGAATAGAAGAATATTTTTGTTCAAGATTTATAATTTTTGTGTAATTCCAAACATAATTCCTTGATGTGAAAACATAGTGAAAGGACAAAAAACACCAATGTAAGTCAGTTCATAGATCTTGAAAAAGTTTGTGGTAGATCCTGAAAACCACCAGAGGTGAATAGTTTATGGGTCCTATTTATGTCAAGGTTTGTGATAAACCTAATTAAAACCATGGAAGGAGTTAGCCTTTCTTTGTATCAAGGTCATGAGCTAAATAGGTCATGCCACAAGGGGTGAGCATACTGTAGGTGAGAAAGTGAATTTTTTTGCACCATATAAAAACTAAGGGGGGAAATCTTAGGGATTAGTTTATTACATGGGTATTTACATTAGATTTTATATTTTGATATTTACCGAGAGGTAAATAGTATATTGATTATTTAGTTAGTATTTGGTTATTCAAATATATTGTGATAACAATATATTCATTTATAGTGTTTGGTTAGTCGAATGATTATTAGTTTGAGTCATAATATGGATGTGAGAGATATTGGTGGAGATTATATCTCCCCAATTATAGGAATGGTTTTCTGATATAAATGTAATATCTCGTATGAAGAAATATACAATGAGAATATATTATTGTGTTAAAATATTTCTCTGTCTCTATGTATGTTTCATTATTCCAGTATGTTATTGATTTAATCAAGCTCAGATCTGAACCAACCCCATTAATCCTTTCCACATGTGGTGGCATGTAGGTCACTTCAGTACTTCATGATTTGATGAAAATGTTAGGAAATCAAACAGTGCAGAATAGGTGAAGAATAAATCATCTGAATTATTGGTAACTACCACGTGAGTAAGGTGGCCATGAATCATGCCTTTTAGCTTCTTTGTGATGCTACTTTTACAATTTATTTTCACTATTGATTAAAAAAGGGAGTATGTTATAAACTTAGTAGATAAAATTGCAACATAATATTATATTTAGGTTTTATTTATTGGTTTTCATTTAGTGGGTTCCTATACAAATGCCTTGAGTCATGCAAGTAAAAATACTTGATAAAATATAATGGTGAAAGTAATATTTTAATTTTTATCTTTTATAAAATCATGGTCATATGTAATATGTTGTCATTTTGTATCCAACTTCGTTGAAGGGAAACTTGGCCATAGTACATTTTTTAGTTCCTTGTACAAGAAAGATTAGAGTTTAAAACCCATTGATATCATTTTGGTCAAAATTATTATTTTCTGATATTATTTTATAAAAATAATTATAAGGTGTATTTTTTTTAAATTCCAAAAATCCTTGTATTCTTTTAAACAAAAACTATTTTTGAAGGTAAAGGCAAAACATCAAATAACATTCCCTTTTTATTGACTAGATTATACTTTTAGCATCATGTCTAAAATTATCAGTCTCATTTCCAAAAATGGTAAACTATCACCTAAAAAATACAAAGAATGGATTAACAACATGGAGAACACCTTCATATTTAATGATTTATGGGAAATCACTGAGAAAGAGACCACACCACCAACTGAAGTGGAAAAACTAGTTGAGTATAAAAAACATGATAAGTATACACTCACCCTATTGAAATCATCTTTCAATGAACATGTTATCATTCATATTGAGGTAGTTAAAATTGGTGCATGAAAATCATGGAAATCATTAAAAGATTTATATTAAAAATAACTTGCATATAAAAATATTGACCTTCTTATGTATATTTTAAATAATAAATTGGTAGATAATAATGATATATCTGAATATATTTCTTGCATGAAAACATTAAAACACAAATACTAAGTAACTGGTGATAAAATTGATGATGACATGTTTATTTCCATCATATTAAATGGTCTTAATTCTATATAAATTTTTTTTATTGAAATGTTATAGCTTAGTGATATGCTTCATGGTGCCACATTTGACACCATCTATGAGTTATTGACTCAACATGAGAGATAATTTTTAAATAAAAAAAGTACATCTATTGAAAATGATCACTATCTAAAGAATTGGTCCTAGGATAGAGATCATAACCATGTATAGCAAAAGTTTCATAAGTCTTATCTGAAAAACTCTCAATGACATTATCCATATCATTCTCGATGATCTCCACAACATTCACATCAACACTCTCTAGGGTCATCCAAAAGCAGACATCATCATAAGAATTCTTCTCACTCCTATAGTTCTTCTAGTGATTCAACATCTTTCATATCTCAAAGACATAGGAAAGATCCCACATGTTTCAAATGTATTAAAATTGGACATCTTGTAGATGTATGTCCTTCACGATGACCTCGTTCTCCACATAAAAAGAAAGTTGAATAAAATTATATTAATCATTCTAACAATAGATCTTCTGGTTACTCTAGTTATTATGGTTATTATAACACTTTCTCTGATCAAGAAGCATCTTATATGGCAGAGGTCTATGGTTTTGATGGACCTGACACCATAATTTGAGTGCTTAGTGATTCACCCATCTTATGTGAGCTACTGGGATCAAGACTGGGATTTGTTATAGTAGAATGTTTTGGCTTATGTTCTTGCTTTCATTTTAATTTTTGGCTTTCCACACCTAATATTCATGTCATGGAGTAGATAGAATTGTTTTATTTTATTTCTCTCAATGCACAACTTCTCACCTCTCACCTGAAAAGGAGAGAAGATATTGCATTTATTGGTCTTTGATTAGTTATCGATGATAGTACAAGTTGAAAGGGGATACTATCACCTTCAATGTTAGAAAAGTTCAACATTTATTGAACATTAGAGAGTTGTGCCATACACAGTACGGGTTTATATCTTGGATGGGTTCCTTTGTGGGACCTTATATGGATCGATGTAGTTGGACATGCTTGATTATGTTCCATTATAATATGGTACGATGATCACAAAAGATGAGCAAACTGATCATGTTCAACAACCATTTTTTCCCACAACTCATAGGGGAAGGCTTATTTATGGAGTGACATCTATTTTTTTATCAATGTCAGAGGTACAGTGCACCACTTGCAGTTGTGTTAGGGATCCTTTAATGAGTTCAGAGTCATTGCTCCAATTCATTCATCTAATATACCCCTTTAGATCAAAGGGATTTATTTGGATTATTTTCATGATCCAAGGTTATTTTTAATATTTTAGTTTGTTTATGTAATTATTTTTTTAGTTATTCAGGTATTTTTAACTTTTAATTAGTTTTTAAACCAACCAATCTTTTTGTAAAGATTTTTAAGCTTACATATGTACAAAAATAAATAAAATTTTAATATTGAATATATTTTCTAAATTATTCCTCCAAGATCTAAAGACCATCATTGATAACACATCATGGGGTTGAATGCATGTTTATACATTTGAGAACCATTCAAGGCAACCTCACCTATTATCTATATAAAAAATGATAGAAAATTGTAATGATGAGAACCTTTACAAATTGGATATTTCTAATTTAATAGATATAGCTGGGGTGGATTATTATTATATATGTACCAAGTTAGTTTATGTTGGTGTCAACGGTGCATTAGTAATCCAAAGAAATAGAATTGGTCTATGTTTTTGCCTACAAACAATAGTTACCCCATATATGATTCCAATTCAATGCATGACACATAAAATTAATTGTCTAAAAAATTGTTAACACATTAAAATGTCGTAAAAGTGGAGGAGCTTATCCATGACTTGCATGAACACATGTCACGTAGTCCAAAAAGGTTTTTAGAGTTTAAAAATTTTGCAATTGGATTTCTTGATGGAGAAAAGCTTTTAAAATATGTTGACACAATATGGATCTCCATGTATGATCCTATATGTAGAATATTTGAATAATATCCATTGCTAGTAGGTTTTATGTTTAAGAACTTGATGGAAGTTAATAAGGCAAATGATTTTTTATACCATTTGACAAATTTTGAAACTCTGATAACATTGTGTGGTATTCTACCCATGCTAAAAGAAATGTATTGTTTGATGAAACATACACAAGAGAGATCCATTTGTATTGTTGACTTCATATGGTTGAGAAAATAATTTTGTCAATCTCTTGATATCTTATACTAATCACAAGAAATTTTTAAGGGACTAATATTTATTAATTGGTAAATATTAGGAGATATTAAGGAACTTAAAACTATTTGAAATTTAATATTTACAATCATATTTATATTTTTGTTAATAGAAGGAAATACCACTACACACTTTTCAAAAATGAACTAGTTTGGTAGGAGAAAAAATTGAAGTCCCTGTAACATGTGTTCTAAATGATAATATCATATATGAGATATGTATGAAATTGAAAAACATTTCACAAAGTTTATCAGCTGAAATTCGAGATCATTTTAAAAGGGATGAGTTGCTTGAAGCCATGGGAGTGATGAATCCAATATTTTGGAACACTATCAAGGGTGAAGATATAGCAAGTAATTTATTTATCAAATGCATGGGTACTCTCATTAATCATTTCTGTAGGTTTGTAGAGATCAATAAAGTTGAAGTTAAGGTTATGTTTTAAAAAGATTTACTGACATCCTAGTCAACAAATTTTGGTCTTACAATGATTGATCAATTTTAATGCTTAAATAAACCAATAGAAAGTGGTGTTATTACATTTTTTTGAAAAAAACTATATCCCATTAGTGTTCTACAAGAAAATATTGGCAAATATTTTTTATTATATGAATTGTGCCAAAAAATTATTTTGGGGTCCGTGGAAGATGAAAGGGTATTTAGTACATTATATTTTGTTAAATCAAAACTTCAAAATAGATTGGACAAAAATCTTGAGACATGTTTGAGGTTGTATGTTTCACATTATCCAGTGGATGCATTTCCTTATGAAAGAGATCTTTCATTTTGAAGTTTTCTCACTAAAATAAGATGAGTCACTAATACAATTAAAAAAGTTACTAAAAATGCCTCTAAGATGGTACACATGAATGTCATCTATGAAGAACATTTTGTAAAAGGACTATTTTGGATACCTAAGTTTTAATTTGGTATATATTCTAAATATATTTGTATACCTATGTTTACTAAATAATATTTTCTATTTTCTGTGTTTAATTTAAGGAATGATGTTGCACTGATTTTGGGCTAATTTACCATTTATGTTCTTATGATATCAATTTTGTACAACTATAAAGTGCATTTAAATGTGTAACATGCCCTCTAGAATCTACCTTGAAATACGTTTTTTTTTTAAAATTTTAAAAAACATATAATTTAAATAGATTACACCATGAGAATCTAATATGTGATCATATAAAATAGTCTAAGTGTGATAACTATAAATTAATCATACTACATCATATATCACTGATCCCTATCATTATAAGAAACACATCATAATTGATTACAGAAAGTAATTACAGATGTCCAACTATGAATGTTATAAGCATACATCCACTACTGTCAATGTATAATAAATAAGTAATTACAACTCATCACAATAATGTTTTAATAATAAATAAAATATAGTATACATATATAAGATACATGGCTCCATGGAACATAAGTTCCCCAGACTCTAGTATCTGTGACAATCTCAAATGTTGTCTCAAAAATAGTACTATTGTGGAGAGGGAGAGCATCATCTGATCACTTTTTCACACCAACCATAGACCAATGATCCCCCACACTAATCCTATAATGTAATGACCCTCTCTTTATGGATGAGTACATAGTGATGGTGTAGGAATCGAGAGAGACAAGATAGTACCCGTGTATTGTATGATTTCTAAAATTAAACATGCGATGTATCATAAAAATACATTCTACTCAAGAGATCACAAAAACATATAAATCATACTCATGAAATGACAATGTCTCAATTAACATTACATTGGCCAAAGTTTTCAATAATTAATAATAAAAAGATCAGTCAAATTCATACACACCACTTGATTGGATTACCTTCATCTAACATTGTGATGCTAGTAAGCTAATGAAGTCCATCTCACTACTTACTCAGTATCAGAAATGCAAGATTTGGTTAGCATAATATAACCAATATATTCATATAGATTACATCCTACTAGTAATTATATAACATGCTAAGCACATGAATAATCTAAATGCATACATTTATTCCATCAAACATATGAATAAATCTCATATTATTATCTATCACATAAATAATAGAAATAATAACTACAATTTATACCATCTGGGTATAATATACATCTGACTTTGAATTCTAATTACTACAAGTAGTTTTCAAATATATTGCACCTTATGATAACCCATATCATCATAGTCTAGTGTTCTTAAGCACAACTACTAAATACTACAACCATTCATAATAAAGTAGTTATAAATAAATAAAAGCATAAGCTTCTTTTAATACAACTAGTTATAATAATTTTAAGAACTAAAGTCTCATAATTATAATTATTATTTTTTGAATATGATACTCCCTTTATACATCTTGGCATGTTTTAGGAGTCTATTAACATCTATAACTAGAGTCCTACTCCTCTGAAGTCCATGACTTAGTTTATAATAGTTAATAGATCTATAGACATGCACCACCATATACCAATACATATTATATATGCATATACATCTATATAAAAATTAACCTACTATTATTTTGTACTGCACACATGTTCTCTAATGATATATAAATGCCTACAATCATTTATATTTATAAAAAAAAATTTCATGAGGTTTTTCAAAAATCATTATACCAAATAGATTGACTATCAATTATAAATCATATTACTTTAGGAAATATTAATAAACAACTCTTCTTAGTCAATTTTAAGGTTATTTATTTTCCCCATCAATTCTTCATTTGGTTATGACTACCAAACATTTGAAGTCTCTTATATCTGGTTAAGCATATTATCCTACATCTTACTATAAGATCTAATCCATCAATCTCTTTTTGCTTAAACTCTATTCATATTTATTTATACTCATGTATAAATCCATTCATATGGACACACATTCAAAGCTACGTTTATAAGATTTATATATAAAAATAGTAGTATCTACTTTCTCATACGGCATACTTCCAATTAACTCCTTAATACCTAGCCTAATATAGGCATTCATATACACTATGCATTATATTTCTCATTATTTTTATAATAAGATATAACATGTATATAAAAATAATTATAAAGTGATGGAAGAATATGTTAAGCTACATATGCTTCATATACTAAACTCAAATGTTATGTCATAATTGTAATGATATATCCAAGCTACAAAATATTATTGCTTATATAACCTAGACCAAGGTAAAGTGTTATACATAATTGTTTAGCTGAGTTCATTTAAAAGGTTATGGGTATCAATGCATATGTTCATTTTGCCACAATTAAAATTTTAAAATAAGATGATATAAGGGTAGAAATTTATTCTGGTATTGTTACAACACCTATAGATGCATCGATCTAACATTATTCAATACATACAATGACGGTCTTGATATTTCACTGTCACTTTCTATAGAAATGATAACTTCTATATAAAGGATTCCCCTAATGCTATGATTTACATGAATTAAATGTGAATCAAAATAATTTTATTCCTTACTATGGTAATGATTTACTTGGTGGATTGTTGCCTAGAATATCACATATAGTATCTTAATCACGGAAAGTATATAAGATATCATGCCTTTAAAACTAGAAATTAATGGATATCTCATATGGGTGAATAATAAAATAATAGGATGCTAACTTATCATTATGATTTTCTTTTTCTACTCAGATCATGCAATATTATTTATCATATGAAATCATGCTTTACTGGTGGGTCGTTACCTAATACACAGTCCATAAATTCTATCTTATAGTCTAATATATTCATAAAAGAATAAGTTGATGTTGTCCAGTATTATACTTATTGAGATATGTGTTTATATATTTATAATATGTAGATAAACTTAATTATATATTATACATATCAAATTAATTTATCATATATTTAATATTTGTTATACATTAACCATAACTCATATCATAGGTTTATTAATATTCCCTATATACATAGTTCTCCTACTTATATAGCTACATATAGAACATCTAGATCATTGTGTTTATATATTTCACTGTTATATATTATTGGCTACCTTTGGTATGTTTGGGATTAACTGGTATCTCTTTTTTTATCTATATATATTCATTGTATATAAATATATATTTTCACATTTGATCATGTGTATATAGTCCATGGAATTTAAGTACATAGAATTTCATAGAATTTAGATGGACATTGTGCCTATATTTTCATATTGTAAAATTACTAGAAGAATACATAGAAATTAATAACAATGCCTACCTAGAATTGCTCCACTTTTCTACAACTTGATTCCTTATCTTCTTTATTCTCTCACTACATCCCTTTATTTATGTTTATCCTCTGTATCTTCTCCTTCCTTCTTCGTATGGTGCACCTCTCTCATTTTTTGGTATATATTATGATTATTCTCTTCTTTATTTGTTTCAAAAGCCCCCTACATAAAGTATGGTGTGGCTTTTCTCTCTTTTAAGAATTTTTTATTTTTATTATTTTATTATTTTTCTTTGTTTTATTATTATTTTTATCAAATCCTTTCTTTTTGTGTTTCTTAAAATTAAACATTTTTATTTTCTCTTTATTTTAAAGAATTCTCTTCTTTCTTTTTTTTTTCCTCCAGGATATTATCATATTTATTTATTATTTCAAGAGTCCATGAATTTGCTAATTAAATTAACATCTCAAATGTCATAATGACTTAATGATAAATTCATTAGTCTATAAATCTAAATTTTCTCTAATTAAAAAAAATCACAAAACATTAATAGACATACACACAAGTCATGCAATATGAATTACAAATAACCATTTAAACCATGCAAGTAACCATGTATAACTATATAATGCAAATGACATCAAAAACACACTATACTAACCATTACATTATGCATCTAACATGTGCTAACTAATGTGATGTGTGTAGGGTTCTAGTCGATTTCTATGTCATCCTGCAAGAACTCCATCTATGTCACCCTCTATGATGGTGCTCTCTTTCCATCACGTTTTGAGAGATGAGTTCTCCTGCATCAACCTTACAATAAGTAGGTAGTTAGACCATAACATCATGATATATGTACATCATAAAATATAATTGAAAAAACAAATTAACATGATCATAATGTAAATATATACACTACAACTAACTCATAGAAATATAATCACGTAATTTAAGTAATATCCAACTCTCTCATAATAATATATATCTCAAAGCTTAGTTAATAAATACCAAATAAAAATTTTCAACTATAAATATCGACAAATAATCAAGTTTTCTTAGAGAGTAATTAAGATGTAACAAAATGGAATCCTCAACTTGATATTTCAGAAGATGTAAAATATTTGTTAACCCTTTTATTATTACATTTAATTAATGCCACCATGTGAATGCCCTATTAAAATAAAAACAATATTAATTTCTTGATTGATCATCTATATTTTTACGATTGGGAATTTATGCAAGGTTGTAGTATCAATTATCAATTATGTTGTTTATGAATACTTTGATTGATTTGCTTAAAAATCTTACTAAATTATATAACCATTTCAAATGAAACTATAGATGCAAATTTTGAATACATACATGTAGGATGCCATAAATACAAAATATATATTCAATATTATATATAAGTTTAATTACAATTGCTTTTTAGGCTCAAGCCCTTAGATTAAAATATTTGAAAAATATAAATACAATGTCAATGGGAAATCTCATTGATTCTGAGAAACTTGGGTTTTTATCTAAATTTCTTGCATGAAAAATTTTCTACTTTCTTGGCCTTCCACTTATCTAGTAGTCATGTTGTCTTTCAAGATGCCTAACTCCATAAGATCATGTATTGCACTATTGATATTATCAAGATTTTTTCATTCTTCTCTAGTAACATCACCTTTTAAAAGCAATGTGGAGTCTACTTCAAGCTTATGTTTAAACAAAATGTTATGATCCAAGCTGTGCTCCTTAAATATTTTTTTCAAAGTATATTTTGCTTATTCATTGTTATAAGTTTTTCTTTGAGTGAAATGGCCATAGTTAAACTTTTGTGTGTATTTTTAAAATATAAATCAAGGACATGAACTTGATTTTTCAAATTTATATATTTTGACTACAAATGAAAAAATAATATTAATTAGTAAATAATTATAAATCAAATTTTAATTGCCAAAAATAAGTGTAAAACTTAGCATGACTTTTTATTTTTCTACATTTATAATTGCAACAAGCTTTTTATTTTTCACCCATTTATTATAGTATGATTGGGCTTCTACATTTATATTTTTAAGCCTATTTAAAATTATATCTAAAACCTTATCATTAAATATATTATTAATAGTAATATAACCTAGTTGAACAAAACATCATTTTTTACAAGTTTATGTTCAACAAAAAAAAAAAATCACATTGTGTGTGGTTATGAAAATGGGCATTTATTTCTTGAATCAAAACTTTAGCCCAATATTTCCATGTTCTCAAATCATCAAGGTTATAGATAAAAACATCACTAATAAATGCCTTAGCATTATCCACTAATAAAGTATTCAATGGAAAAAAAATTATGATGATCATCAGACTATGGAATTTCATCAGTAGAAGTAACACCATATTTACGTGGAGAGGCACCTCCAAAAGGTTGTTGTAAAGTCTCTATAGATACCACATCTAGATGAGAACCCTATATAATTTAATGAGGATTAAAATTAGGTATTTGGGTGTCACTATCAATCCCCGTAAACTCATCATTAAGATTGATTTATCAAATAAATATGGTTCTCATTACACTAGGGAGACCACCAAGCAAAAAGGTAGGAAAATCAGAAGTTCCTAAATGTAGAGTGCCTATACTCAAAGCAATAAAATGTAAACATTTCCATTTCTCCATAGTTTTAGGTCAGGGTGGTGGTGGTGGTGGAAAATTTCTCCTTGTCAAAGTAGTACCTACAAAATGGACAAGATAGTCACAAATCACAAATGAAAAATAGAATAAATTGCATATTAATTTAACATATACCAATAATAGAATCTTAATTTTTAATTGCATACCTGGCACTTGCTATTGAATAGAATGTTGTGTCAACTAAATTTTAAAATCATTCATGTATAGATATATGAAGGAATACACACATGTAGAATCTAGAGTGATGTGAATAAGCAAATCATATATAGATAATAGTAAACACAAATCAATAAAATAATACATAAGAATTACCATGGAAAAATCTCAAAGAGGTAAAAACCCCGCTAATATGATATTCATATATTTTAGAAATCAAATCACTCCAATCCATAAACTCTTTCTCACTTCCTCAATAGCCTTCACAAAACTCTTTGTTCATGCATAATTCATGATTCATAATATAATATTTTTTACACACATTCACAATAGGGATAAAATCCTATTTATAGTGAAATGTGAAGGGATATGACTGTTGTAAATAGTGTATCCAACCATCCTGAGAACATTTTAAATTACCGATAATAATAAACAAATATGTTTTATTTTTACTGATAAGTAATAAATAATTTATGTTTTATTATTTATTTATATGAGGTTGTTAACCCATATTAATAAATAAATTATTATTATTTAATTATTTAAAATGTACTAAGGGTCTTATAATTTTACCACTTAGACATTGAATGTTCTAACACTCCTCCTTAATGTTAAGTGAGGATAAATGCCATAGTCACCTTAAAAATAAATTATACTATGTACAAAATTGAATAATTTTAAAATATTCATCATGCCAAACATCACTTTTTGAAACAAAAAGAATTATAATTTATACACTACTCAAAATTAAGTTTAGGATAGCATGATTGTGAGACTACATCTCACAGTTTTTCATGAATAATCACTAAGAATATTTAGAGATTTTATAACATAAGGACCTCCATTACAAAGTATGATTTTAATGTATTGGGTACAAAATTAAAAATTTTACATGAATTTTACTTACATTAAAAAACTTCCACATGAAGTTTATAATAATTTATAATAATAATAATAATAATAAGTATAGAGAAGGAGAAGAAACACATGACCATTAGGAAGTGGCCTTGTCATGCACTCTCCCCCTCAATGGTAATTCTAAGAGGCCTAGCATTGAATTAAACTACCAAAACTTGGTAGCACCAAGTGGCTTTGTTAAGATATCTACCACTAGTTCTTCCATAAGATAGAACTGTAGATCTATATCACCATTGAGGACTTTCTTTAGGATAAAATGCACATGAATTTCAATATGCTTAAATTATTGGTGTTGTGCATCTACACAAAACTTAAACACATATTCAAAAATAGATTCATGATAACACAATATGGTTAGCATTACAATAACCACATACATAAAAATATGACATATTTTTCTATGGTAAGACATATTTAAAACAATCAAGTCATATTTTAGACAAACAGGTTCACTACTTTGATTGCAAAGTATTGATGATCAACTACCCCCTATTCCGAGAATGGAGACCATCCTTTTATTTTCAAAATATATAAGATTCCAAGTTTGCTAAATCATTTGACTACATATCAATTTGGTTTAAATTTACCAATGCTTTTGCTTTTATGGTTTATGGTTAATTATTTATCTTGCAATATAGATTGGTACTTAGAGATATTTGGGTTATTTCAAGTTATTTGAGTTTTATTCAAATAATAAATCATTAACCATTAACACTTCAAAATATGTAGATAGGCCTTCACTATGGAGTTTAACTTGGTTTTCCAATTGACATGAATGCAACAATATTTTCCTATCCTATCGAACTAACTTTATATATTTTTTAAATAATTCACTTGTAAAGTTTTGCTTTAAACTTATTTTAATTTGCTTAAAATAGGCATTTAACATTTTTTGAAGTCTAACTTAGTCTCTTGCTTGATATCACAGGATGTCAAAATTAAAATAGTAGTTTGTGACACCTCACAAGACATCAAATTAAAGACTGCAACTCAAGAGGATAAGTGTCTAACTTATCGGGATTTGTAATGCCATAGAGATTTATTGCATCATATGCAAGACACATGAAATAAATTTATGAAGCTCATGAACCACATGTCATCATCCATAAAACTCGTGAGAGAACTAGCCATTGGGATTCAAATCCAAGGCTACATGTCAATATCTTATCCCCCATAAGCAAACCCAATCAGACTAAGATACCATGCATCCTCCACGTATCCCACTATGATATAGAAGCCCATGAGATGTCATCTCATGTCCTAACATGACCATCCATACCTAAGTAGCCCTCTAAAGTGGTGTTTCCCCTTTAGGTCCATTCAAGATTAACGTGTGTCCATACTATGTCACATACATCTAAAGCTCGTAAGAGTTCTTGAGTAAGACATCTAGTAGTACTTAAGATATCCAATCAAGATTTGATGGCATATAGTTATCCAAAGACCCTTTAGAGAATGATAAGTGATAGAGGAATGAATAAAATACGATAAAAATGATGTGGGTCCCCTCTAAACCCACATGATGATGCCACATGTCACTCTTACACTACTATCCAATATCAATTAGATCACCTTCGAGAGTGACACATATCCACCTTGAACCCAAAAGATGATGCCATGTGTCATTATCGTGAATCTAAATCTCAAAGTTTGTGAGATTGCCTCTAAAAGAGACACATGTCTCCACCCAAGCCATGTGATTGACATCAAGTTATTGATAGTTGGATGGAAAACTTCCAAAAGTGATTCCTGGAAAGGGAAATCCATGAGTACCCTTTGAGAAATCCACCTGGCAAAGAAAATCCCTGATCATCTGTGAGAGTGACATGTGGCACTCTCGTAAACAATCAAAACTAAAAGGCCATCAAGAGCTTGCCACTAATTAAAAGATTACATGTAGTAGGATACAAATGAGTCATCACACTAAGCTACACTTTAAGATCCCATGAGCAATCAAAATGTGCCACGTGTCCAAGTATCAAGCTGATTAAGCATTTTAGTCATATTTAGACCCTAAAAGTGCCTAGTTGGATCTAAAATAGCATGCCACATGTCAAAAGGTGGCAATATTTAAATTTAAAGTTAAAATTGATGGTAAATCAAAGGTAAATCAACACTAAATTTTAATTCTAAAGTAATCAAATGCCAAAAGCAATAGTTTGAAAATATGCAAAGGTGATGAGCTCACCATTAATATGGCATGAACCAAAATCACCATCAAACCTTGTACTAATCAAAGCAATCTTCAAAAGGCTACTCAACTCATCTATTATTACCTATATTTTCATTCGAAGATCTAAGCATTTTCAATCTCTACTATCTACATTCTCCTAGTGTGATGAAGCTTGAGATCTTCATGGATTACACCCTGACCACCATTGTTGGAGCTTTAGTATTACAAATAAATACAAGAGGACATTAATTTCTACCCTCGATATTAAAAAAATGGCACATGTAAGACCTTCACTCTAGTTAATATCATTGCATTTGGAAATGATGACTTTCTATTTTAGTATGGCAATTTAGTCATGTTCAAAGACACAAAATTCATCTTCAAGGCCATAAACTTAGGGGACATGCATTATAGCATAATATATTATAATCTTAAAGGAGCTAAGGATCTTGATGAGGCTGAGACAATGCATTACATAATCCAATTGGCTTTGGACATCCTTGCAATCCAATATATCAGCCTCCATAAGCCTGTAGCAAAGCCATAGGTCCTGCCATGCATTGACCTAGTATATGACATCTACAAGAAGATGAGATGCAAGGATAGGTTACTAAAATACATGAACCAATGACTCCTAATTCCTTTCACCATAAGTTCCAAATTCAATAAATATTATGACCTACCTCTGCCATAACTAGATTACAACTAGAGTGTCATTGATAACGGATATGAGGTACACAAACTAGAGATAGTATTGACATCATGGGTTACTAACCTAACCAAGGTTATTTTCATGGATGACCTAGGGAACATACCTATTCATTGATTAAGGAAGGGAGTCAAGATTGGCTTTTCCCTTCTCAACAAGATATATGGTAATGTGAATATTAGCTATGCAAATATCAGAACTATCCCATAGTTAAAAATAATCTAAGAGGATTAGTATATTCCCTCACTTGGAGACATCATCAACAATAATCTAGTGAATGCAATGAATGATACCTAGAAAAATGGGACCCCTTTCTATATGATTAACTAACTATTAGATGCCATCTATGTGACTACCCAACTAGGCATGAGCTCATGGTCTCCTATATGAGATGAAGTTGTGCCCCAATTATTCTCTATAATGTATATCCACCATTTTAGACACAACATAAAGGTGGTTGCAGAATACTTTTACCTAGTTATTTATAAATCCATTATTAAATGTGAAATGCTAAGAGTTACCCTAGAGGTTAGGTAGACATTGAAGGAGATGGGAAGATATTGGATATAACTATATTGCATGATCATTAGGGTGGAAAGGGTGATGGTGGGTCCCTTTAGGCTGCCAAGATATGTATTAATGAAGCTGGACAAGGAGGAGATGGCCTATCAACTAATATATGGATTTTATGTCATATTCAAGATAAAAAATAAGATAGTCCCCCACAAGACTCCTTACAAGCTAGGGAGGACTAAGATTAGAAGATGGAAGGACATTATAGTGGTTACAAGGCATAGGGACTCATAACTATTGCCTAAGGATTATTTTATGGCATGGGACCCCAACAATGTCATTGAAAGGCATCTCTTCAAGTTCAAGAATGATGTGGCATTATAATATAAGAATCAAGAAGAAGTCCATGAATGGTTTTATTTCTATGAATGATGAAGTAGTCCTTAGGAAAGCATCTAGGAAAAACATAAAGCTTGAAATGAGGCTTGATAGGGAGAAGAAGGAGGACATTATAAAACATTAGCTCCCATTGACTCATGGGAGCATGTTTGATATAGACTATGAGGAGGAAGAGAATAACATTCCTATCCTTAGGACCAGACCATGTAGACCTTCATCATAGGCCACTTCAAGTGGACAAAGCCTACCTTTAAGCTCCAAAGAAGAAAATGCTATCACCCAACCTGGCCCCTCTCAAGGCCCTACATTTGTCTCTAAATCTACTATGGGGGTTATCTTATAAATCATAATCCAGCCCAACCTTGATGTCATTGATGTTGAAGAATTACATCAGGGCATTGAGTTCTCAATGGAAGAGCTACACACACTGGTCAGGAGAAATATAGAGAAATTCTACACAAGAAATAAGGAACCAAGGACTACAATGAGGGTAACAATCCCACCTCCACAATAAAATGTAGAGTCTACCAAAACATCTCAAGTTCGTAGTGTAAGTACAACACCATTGCCTTCTTTCTAAGTTTCTAGTATGTTTACTTCTACATATATATTTTCTCCCCTCACCACTACTTTCCCATTGGCTTCATCATCTTCAACTAATGCTACTACTCCCATTTAGTCCTCAATAGACACTAGCATGAGCCAAGATAGTGCCTCCTTTGGCTTCACCATTCCCCACTTTATTTCCCATGCCACTACCAACATTCCACCTCCATCAAGCTCCCAAATCACTAGTGTTATCCAAGCTATAGGTTTCACTCTTTCTCAAGCAGACACTACTAGTGCATCACTCACCCTTGTCTCCCCTGCCTACACTAGTCCATTAAAGCCCATATCAAAACTATTTCCCCTCCAAAAGCCACTCATTATAAATACAACTACTAAGACAAGTATACCTTCAAATCTACCTTCACTCATTCTTGACATGAGCCCTACCAAGTCTTTGTTTGATCCACTTGGGAAATTAGACCCAATAAATTTGTTCATCCTTACCATAACCTTGGTTTCTTCATCAACCCAAGCTCCTCCATTGAAATCACCTCCCACATAGTCAACATCTACTACTACCCCAAACTAGGTTAGGGATATCATACAAGTAGTAAGGTAGGAAAGGCCTCAAGTAGTCCTCTTTGTTCCTCATTTTGGAATGAGATTTGATGCATCCATAAAAACTATGAAGAGAGTGGTTAGAAGATAGGTTGAGTAGTCATAATCAAGCTCAGACATGGTCCATGAGAGTGAAGAGTCTCTCTTCACCTTGACAAGGAAGAGGAAGGTTGACCCCAGAGAGGTAAAAGAATATGAAAAGGACGTAGTTTCCATAGTGTAATCACAAATAGAGTCTACAATTGCCTTGATGAAGGGATGCAACAAGAGCTAAAGAGGCTGAATGAATAGGCATTACTGACAGTGTCAGATGGCACTTTAGTTTAGATAATACATTTTGTGATCAATGTCTTCAACCTTTATAAAGTAATAAAGAAGAGACAGGAAGATGGGATCAAGTAATCTAGGATGGTCATGAAACTTGACCAAAAGTTTACACTCTATGATGCCAAGTTGGAAAACTTGGCTAGAGTAGCAAGAAGTAATAAGTTCCCTGACCTCAAGATTATGCCACTTGAGGATATCATTCTTTCACAGACCATCCTAACGAATAGACGAAGAATATTAAAGAGATGGTTGGACCAAGTCAAGGATGCAAATACATCCTTAGAGAAAGTTGAATTCAAGATTGCCTTGCTACTGAAGGATGCTATGGTCACTAGGGTAACTAGGCCTAATGGCTCCTTCATGAATGATCAAGAGTTTAGATCAAAAATGAAGGCTTTTGTTGTAAAATTCTACCAAGATGTGTTCAATGCAAATATTATTACTGAGGTGATAAATATTGTGTCATTTTCTAATTAAAGGCTAGAAAAGGCAAATGCCATTAAATAAGTATTAAGGCCAATACTCATAAAGCATGGTAGGCTCATCCGAGAGATTCATGACTTGTTCTGACCCATGATCCTAGATTTCACCCAGATATAGCAAGACTACTTATCATGTCTATAGGTATGGACCAAGGAGGAAGTAGAGACAACAACAACAATAACAAGCTAGCCAGTAACCTACTCCAAGCCCTTAATAATATCATGCTATGTTTGTAAATTTGAAATTAGAATATTCCATTGTAATATAAAATTTTAATCCTATTGGTTGTATTTAGGCACCTTTTAAGGGCCCACTTAAACTAGTCTTCAGAATTTTGATGCCTATAAATAGGGGTTTCCCCCTCATTTATAATCAAAAATAGTTGTTGCAAGAATTAATACAAAAGAGCCAAAAAATTCACAAGTTTGTCTGAAGTGTTTCATTTTTTATTTTTATAGTTGTTATTCCTCATGATTTTAGATAATTGATAGTTTCTTTTTTACAAGTTAATTTGGAATTTTTTCTCCAAATATACATCTATTAGTTTGAGTTCGACACTAGGATAACTAATCTATTAGTATATTTACTCTATTTATTTCTCATTTTCAACTAAATGTGCTATGAAATTTACTATGAGTGATCAATATTTATGCAATATAAGCTTTTAGATATATGCATTTATTTTCCTTTAAATCTTCAACTAAATTTATTTAGTTTAGAGCATTATGCTAGATTTGGTATATGCTAGTTTTATGTGTTTTTTCCTTAGAAGTTGACACAATCGGTGCCTTTGATCATCTTAAACAAATTCTCTTTTCTACCTTACCCTACTTACTCTTGGATCCACCCATGACTCAATTTAGCTTAGTTCACATTGTAAATATCCATTGTTTGTTTACATTTTGGGAAATAATTGGCAAAGATCAAAATTAATTCACAAAGATTAGCAAAGTAAAGTGTCAGTGCATAACATCTGTTATCCCTACAATAGGGTCTACTTGAAAACTTTTAGGTGGTGACCACATCCCTGCTATCTATGCTATTTTAGTAGTAATTATGTTAACAACTCAAGCCCTAAGTCTTATATGGCTCAAAATTGAGTTTCTTACTTTCCTTTTGTTCAACTCAATCAAAGTTGGAGCTAGAAGATGCGGTTATTCAACTCAAAAAGAACCGGATACCCAAAGGTATGATATCCTTAAAAAGGATGTTCGATCTAAATAATAAATTAACTGAAGATAAACAACCCAAGGTGAGAGAAAAAAAATACAATAAAATCAACTTGGGAAGTCCCAAGAATGAATAAAATGTAAACATTGGTTTAGTTTGCACCAATAAAGAGTTGAGGGAAGTTTTTACCTTGTTAACTAAGTTCAAGGACGTCATTGTCTAGTCATATGATGACCTGAAGATATTTGATACTAGTGTGATCACTCACACTATCCCATTGAAATAATATTTCAAACCCTTCAGGTAAAGATAAAGGCCAATCAACCTAGTGTTAGAACCCCTAATTTATAAAGAAGTAAATAAATTGCTTGATACAAGGATAATCTTTCATATACGACACTCAACATGGGTTTCCAAAATTGTGCCTATCCAAAAGAAGAATAGACAAATCAGACTCTACATTGATTTATAAAACCTGAATAGATCCTTGGTGAAGGATAATTATCCCTTGCCATCTTTAGATGAAGTCATTCAGTTGGTGAGTGGGTCTAGAATGATGTCATTTCTTAATGCCTTTTTAGGCTACAACCAAGTATTGATGAACAGGAATGATCAAATAAATACTACTTTCATAACCAAGTGGGGAGCATTTGCCTACAAACAAATGCCATTCAGACTAATCAATGCAGGAGTGACTTTCTAGTGAGCAATGGACCATGCATTCCATGGATTATTTGGTAAGTTCATCATTATATACATGTATGATCTAATAGTTTTTCCTAAAAATAGGGGAGATCACATGATGCATTTGGAACAAGTGATAAAAAAGTGTAGGAGGTATGGAATTTACTTAAACCCCAAGAAAAGCATATTCTATGTAACTGAAGGTAAACTTTTAGGACACGTAATCACTCAAGAAGGTATGATTATTGATATTGATAGGATCAATGAAATTTTAAAGTTAGAAGTTCCTAATAGTTGGGTTAACAGTCAAATTGGATTGACAGGTAAGTTGAGTTGATAGGTGAGTTGGGTTGCATAGGTGAGTTGGGTTGACAGTCTTGAGAACAAAATTGTGGCTTAAAAAAAATGGTTTTTTGCTCAAAGTTTTATCTTGTTTGCCTCCACACTCCAAGATATTGCATCATAATTGTTAGTATGTTGTTTGTAGGTAAAATTTGACCAAATTTTTGAGGCTAGGTCCCACATGGTGTGCCATTTATGAACATAGGATTGCAATAAGGAGAGATTAGTATTGTGTTATTATATGAAATCAAAATCAAAATAACACACTAATAGCTAACACCTTAAGCCTACTCAATGGGGGAGCTTAGTTAATAATAATAGAATGGAAAACATAACTAAAATGAAAATGAAACCTTAATTTATCTTCATTATATGCTCCAAATAGTTTTTTGAAGTGGCTTGCTCAGTTTTTGCTCGTGAAGTTTGCATCAATGAAGTGTGGCTACCTCCATCTCTCCTTAGCACCATGTTTGGATTTGGCTTGGCTTGGATTGGCTCAATGATTTGACATTATAACACTAATTACAATAGATTTTTTAATGCATTTGGGAATTATAATTTTGGCATAAAAGAGCTTCAAAATCAGTAGGCAAGGCCTCCTAGTTATATATTTTTGAAATGGTTTAGGATCAACCATGACCATCCATCTCAAGATTGAGATGTGTGGCCATGAAGTAATCCAAATTATGTAATTAAATTCATAAATATCCCCAATAAATATTTGGATATAAGGGGCATTTAAGAGGCATGGGAGGCATTGATGAGGCATTAGATGGTCTTAATGAGGCATGGGGTGGCTTGATGAGATATTTTATATATTTATGGCCAAGGGATGTCTTTTCAAGAAATTATGTCATTTGATGATGCAGATATTCAATATCAATTTATAAAAATAATATTCAAAAATTTCCATGAAAAGTTAACTTAAGCTCTTGATTTGGTTTAATTATCCTTAAACATGATTAGTCAACTTTGATGCAAAACCTTGGCAATTTATGCACAAATTAATCAAATTGGTCAAAATGTCATATTATTGGCTCAAAATTTGATTGGATTAGAATTAGAAGTTGATGTTTGATGTGTTGGAACCATTATTCCTTTTATGATATTGCTAATATAAAATAATAAAATCACATGTCTTATACAAGAAATTTGATAGAAAAGATCAATCCAGAGCACCTAGGTGCAAAAATGTCATTTTGACTCAAAATGATCTTATCAAAGTTAATTGCTTCATAAATTGCATTACCCCATTTAATGAAACTTTGGCTAAAATCAACACTTGAATATATAAATTTTAACTCATTTAATGTGTTTTAGTGTTTTTAGGTCAAATTGTGCATTTTGGTAGAAATTGGTCAAAAGCTTTATTGATGGTCATTGATGGTTAGATTTAGGTGTCTATAGTTTGACCCTATTTTGGAAGGAATTACAAGATATAGGCATAATAACATATTCTCAAAGAATGAAAAGGTCTTGTATGCCTACAACTATAATGATGATGAACTAACTATATGATGCCCCCTCGAAGGAATGGTTAGCATAAGGAAAGGTCAACAAGCAGTCCCTCAAAAGAAAGAATGGAGATGAGGGGACCAAAGAAAGGGAAATGATGGGATGAGAACACAATGATATTGAATAAGTAGTCAAAATCACTGAGAATGCAAGTGGGATGGTGTACAATGGTTTTCCTAAAGGTGGTTATAAGCATTGTACCCTAATAGTGGCAACATGGCATGAAAACACAATGATTTGCCCAAAGGTGGTTATAATCATTGAGAAGATGAAGTTATCCCAATTAGGATGAACACACAAGATAACAACATGCCCCTATATGGGTATAAAAAGTAAAGTGGTGACAACATAATTATTTTCCCAAAGGTGATTATAATCATTGAGAAATGTAGGTGAGATGATGTATAATGATTTGCCCATAGGTGATTATAATAATTGGACCCCAATTATGGTGAACATGATTGATTTGGTTGATGATGATGAGAATATAATACAAAGGATAAAGATGAATTAGGATAACCTACTAGTAGGGAGATGCTCATTCGAACTAAATAAAGGTTAATTTTTTGTTGTTGTTTAATTACTCTATGTAGGACATGATTGGGATTGAATTGGGATGTCAGTGCCAAAGAGATGTTGATGCTACCATTGCTGAATATACTTCCTGAAGATAAGGTTTTTTGTAGCATATGTCAATAGGCATCATGGTATAACATCATGAGGACTTGACCAAAATATGCATAAGGATTGACTCTCATAATCTAATACTCAATAGAAAATAATGCACTAATGATAGAAACCATAATGCTAATGTAGACATATGAATATGGATGGATTCAAGTGTAAATGCGAGCAAGGAATCACCTAATGAATGCACATAGAATGAATCAAGGCTACAATATTGAAAGCAAATAAATAGGCATACAAACAAAACAACAAAGAAACAAATAAATTAAATTTAAGATATATGAACATTGCCCCTAGAAATAGGTGACAACTTAACAAACTAATAGAATGGGGGAATATAAGAAAAGAAATGGGGTGGCTGAGCTATCTCCATATACACTAGGCAAGTGGATGCTGCTTACATAGTTCTATGGATGTAATATCCAACAAAAACTTCATGCCAAATGTAGTTCTCCCAGGAAATGGGAATAAAATGATAACTGGTGAAAACAGCATAATGAATGTAATAGACGAATAGGAATGGTCTTTCAAAATGGAAAGTGTGTGGGATAAAAGGCCAAAAAAGATGGGGAAACTAAGTGACAAGTGATTTCATTGAAACTTAGTAAGGGTTCCTAGAATCCTTAAGGCAAAGAAGTGGTCAATGTTTTTGTTTTTTCTAACGGTTTTAAAAATGTTTTTGGAATTTTTGGAGTATCTCAACTTGATTGAGAATGATCAAACACTATAATGGTTCAAATCTCAAAATGGTGAGAGCACAGCTTAGGTTGATCTCAAAATGGTAAGAGCATGGCTTAAGGTGACTAAGATGACCTCAAAAAGTACCAATTTCTACCTACATAGTCTTAGGATAGGACCTCAAGTCATTGTAGTTCCACCCTACAATGGAGAAATCTGACTAGTATATCAGTCAATTTAAATAAAATAGGCACAATTGGGATAAAGGCATAGTATGACATAGAGAATGGCTAGTTGATATGTCAAGGCTCAATAAACAAATGTTTCCCCTAGTTTTTCCATAGACAATTATAACTAAGACATAATAACATAGATCAATGGTACTAATTTTACCATAGGTAGTTACAATTAATAGCAAGATTGGTGATAATAAAAGAATAAAAAATGAAGGAAATAACCATTAAAACTTTGTCATACTAGTCCGAAATACTATCTCTATCTGAAATGCTCAAAACAATTGTTAAAACTGATTAGATTCATTGGTGCTAAAAATGTGCAACTAATGGTGAAACCAAGGTCAAACGATCTAGGTAGATAGGATTCAAAACATGCTTGGTTGATAGAATGGAATGGTAAAATTGATAAGTAATAAGCTAAGAGGAATAATAAGAATGATATTCACACAAAGAAGAATAGTGATAAAATGGCACAACTAAAATAGTCCTTATAGACAATACACCATAGTGCTCAAGTATAGTACCACTTGAGGTGAATAATATTCATCAGCTCTAAAAGTTCATCTATATCTAGTGTGGTGATCATGTATGCTCCTGATCCATAATCTACAATAATGATGAAAGGCCCTATCTAGTTTGGTTTGAATTTACCTTTATGTTTTTTCTCGGCCATGGTATTATTTTGGTTTTCTTTAAGAACAAGATCACCAAGTTTAAATATTCTATGCTTGATGCACAGATTGTAATGGCCTTTGAGTTAGTTCTGATATGCCTAAATATTGTTGAGTATAGCTGTGCATTTTTCATTAAGTAGGTCTAGATCTTGCAGGTGAGCTACTTGATAGTCATGATCATCTAAGACATGCTTGAAATATATGTGAAGTGAAGGTAACTCAACCTCAATAGGAAGTATGGCTTCAGGACCATAAACACGTATGGAGTGGCTCTTGTGGGAGTACAATGATTGGTACGGTATGCCCAAAGGGTAAAAAATATATAAAGGTGTTAGTCATGACTGGTATCATTGACAATCTTTTTGAGAATGTTAACAATTTTTTGGTTATATCCTCAACCTAACCATTACCTTGAAGGTAATTTGTCATAGAGGAATGTTGTGTAATATTGTATTCAGTACATAACTATTAAACATCTTTATTTTTTAGGGATCCTCCATTATCAGATATAATGCCATAAGGGATATGTTAGTGGCAAATGAGATGGTTGAAAATGAACTTGGAAATTTGCTTTCTAGTCATTACTTAGTGAAATATTTAATGGCAGTAAAGATATAAGATGTAGGATTGATTTTCCCAATGAGTTCAAGTCCCCATGTAACAAATGGCCATGGTGTTAACATTGGTTTTAGAGTCTTGGTTGGGGCATGAATCAGATTGGTATGCCATTAACATTTGTCACACTCATTTATATATGCAGTTGCATCTGTGTCCATTATGGGCCAATAATAACTAGTTCCTAGAAGATTTATTGATAAGACTGCCCCACTGGAGTGGGATCCACATAATCATTTATGTACTTCCCGTAATGCTAGTGTAGATTCTATCAAAGTTAAACAATTAATCAGAATTCCATCAAAATTATGATGGTAGAGGGTTGATCCAAGTAGACTATAATGAGTGGAGTGATGGATAAAGGCTTTGGTTTGTTTTTAGAATAGATCAGGTGGTATAACTTGGTCATGAAGATAGTTATAAAGGTTTGAATACTAGATATAATTAGGACCAGTAATATCACAAATCATTATAATGAAGGTTCATGAGTTGGTGCAAACAAATTCTTAATGAGGAACTGATACTCTCTAGCTTTGTTTGTTTGTAAAATCAGAGAGTCGATAGTAGCCATGGCATCTATAGTTTTATTACTAGCCCTTGGTATATGCTCAAATTGGATATCTATAATTTGATGTTTTAGAGTGTCAACCATGGCCTTGTAAGGAACCAACTTATCATCTTTGGTCTAGAAATGGTCTATGATTTGATTGATGATTAATTGAGAATCACCACAAAAATGGAGATGAGATATGTTCCATTGTACTGCCTATCAAATTCCTAGAACAAGTGTTTCATACTCGGCCAGGTTGTTTGTATAAGGAAAACTAATTTTGAAAGACTTAGGAATTATATCCCCCTATGGTGTAATAAATAAGGGGCCTACCCTCGATCCATGTGTAGTAAATGATTCATCAAAATACAACTTTCAATGTTTCTCTCCAAGAGGTATGTTAATGATGGTCATTATGGATTCATCAAGAAATTACAATGTGAGTGGCTCTATGTCTACAAGGGGTGCTTCAGCAAGCTAATCTATAAGGACATGTCCCTTGATTGCCTTTTGATTGACATACTCTATGTCAAACTTACTAAGAAGCATGATCCATTTATCCATTATGCCTTGTAAAGCTATTTTAGATAGTAAATACTTGAGTAAATCTACTTTTGAAATGACCATGGTCTTATTGTTCAACAAATAGTGTTGTAATTTTTGAGCTACAAATACCATGGCTAGACGATATTTTTCAATAGGCATATAGTTATGTTCATATGTGACCAATGTATAGCTTAAGTAATATATTGTATGCTATTTTCCATTGTCATCATGTTGAGCTAGAAGTTCTCCCAAGGCACTATCTATAGGTGATAGGTACAATAGAAATGGTTTTCATGGCATAGGGGTAATAAAATAGATGGATTTGATATGTAATCTTTTAGTTACTAAAAAGCTATTTGGCAGTGATTATCCTAGTGGAATGCAACTCCCTTCTTTAGAAGATGTGTAAATGGATGACACTTAACTTCTAACTAAGCTATGAAGCATCAGATTGACTAGATCTTCCCTGAAAACTATGGAGTTGCTTTAAATTGGTTGGTCGTGGCATCTCTGTTATAGCTTAGACTTTGGCTAGATCAACTTCAATGCCTCTGTGAGACATGATGAAGCCAAGTAATTTTCTTGATGTTACTCCAAATACATATTTCTTTGGATTCAAATGGACTTTGTACTCATGTAGTCTTTCAAATATTCTACATAGCACTATTAGATGGTCGACCCTGGTTTTCAATTTGCCTAGTCTATCATTGATGTAGTCTTCAAAAATATTATGCATCATATCATGGAATATGATGGTCATGGTTCTTTAATATGTATCTCCAACATTCTTAATACCATACGACATTACCTAATAAGTAGAATGTGCCTCATGGAGTGGTGAATGTTGTCTTGTGTTGATCTTTTAGTGCTATTTTGATCTGATTATATCCTGAAAAACCATCCATGAGTGAAAGCATCTCATAACCCACTATGGAGTCAAATATCATTTCAATATTAGGTAATGGAAAGTTGTCCTTAGGGAAAGCTTTGTTTATGTCTCAAAAATTATTCTAAATTTTGATTCCTTCAAGCTTTTTACTAATAGGTACAACATTAGTTATCGATTCTAAGTAGTCAATGGATCGAATACATCATACTTCTAAGATTTTTTCCAACTCTTTCTTTACTAATACAATAATGCAAGGATGCATCTTGCATAACTTTTGCTTAACTAGTTTGGCATCAAGATTTACCACAAGGTGATGTAGAACTAAGGTAGGGTCCAAACTTGTCATGTCATAATAAGCCCATGCAAAGATATCTACAAATTCTCTCAATATAGCTATAAAGAATTCACATTCATCCTCAGTGAGGGACATGCCTAATTTGATCCATTTTAGGTTTGATGGATTCTTGATGTTTACCTCTATTATATCTTTGACTAGAAGGGTTGTACTATCTTCTAGGATAATAGGCAAAGACTTGAACTATTAGACTATAACAGGGTCCTCTATTAGGATTGGTTCTTCAAATTCTCCTAGGCATGATGAACCTAAGTCCCCCAATGGGAGATCTAGCCATGTGATAAAAATAGTCAAAAATTCTTAAATAATTTGATCAAACACTTATTGCTCAAAATTAAATTCAGATCCATATGCAAGTTCATTGTTGGTGGTCTCCTGGTCTAAATTCAAAGAAGAAAGAACACCCTCATCTAATGGCACTTTAAATAAAATTGTGCCACTAGACTAACCTTTATCTTTACTTTTTCCCTGGTTAAAAAACACCTCAAAGAGGTTTTCACTTTGGGACCTCAATGTTTTATTTATTTATTTTTGGCTAAGGGTGTTCACCCACTCTCTAAAATAGACTTCAAGATCTAATGTGATTGGGAACCCTAATTTATGATCTCCCAATGGAACATTGTCTCTAAGGCCTAGAAAATCACAGAATGCCTCATCATTCTAAAACTCATCAATTAGCAAAATAGATTCTTGTTGGTCCCAATATATTAGTTGGGGATAGTATAATGGCAATGGGTTATTATGAATGATTGGGCTAAGGGTACATATGGCATTATTATCAAATAGATGAGTCTCAACTAGGTCATCAAAGATAAGACTATGATTGGACTCTACTTCACTATCAACATCATCATCACTATTCGTCAGTGATGGAACTCGAATAAGATATGTGGGGTCACCCCCAGGCAGTTTAAATCTAGGTCCATAAGTTATTTTATACCTAGTAATAGAAATTAGCTCAATGGGTCCTTGTTGATTTGGTCTGAGCCCTCTTCCTTCATAATCTTGATGTTCCATTATCTGATTGGGAATGAGATATTTGGTGCTCTTGTAATAATCAACCAACTTGTCAATGTATAACCATGATTTATCTCCTTCAAGAGGGTCTTGTTCTTGGCCATATGCCAATATGAACATGACTTGTCCTAGATTATGAAGTTTATCTTTACCTTTTCATTGCCAATGCATGTGTGGGGTAACTTTAGTTCTTCCAAAGGTCTTTGGATTCTGAGGAAGATTGGTAATATGAAAGGTATCATGTGTTAAATATTCTCCTAGGCCATTAGCTGAAATGGTGTAATGATTGGAAGCTTCAAGAGGTGACATGTGGGAAAGGGAATCTAGGGTATTAGGATCTATGCAATTATCCTTTAGAGAATCAATAAGTATGGCCTTTTCTTTATCCTACTTGGAACTTGGATTCACGTCGTATTGGTAATTGTAGCTTTGAAACTTGGCCTTGAGATGTTTATAGTACTCATATGGGTGCAAATCTCTTGGAATATTCACTTCCATCTCTGAGTGGGGGAACTTAATACATTGGTGTAACATTGATGGGACTACACAAATATCATGTAACCAAGGCATACCTAGAAGCATATTATATGACAACTCAAGATCAATCACATGGAAAAGTGTATCATGGGGCAAAGGCCCAATGATAATTGGTAGGCTAATAATGCCTTTTGATTCTCTCTCTTAATTATCGTAGGCTTTGATAGTTATCATTTTTGGTTAGAGACCCGCCATTATGTACCCAAGAATCTTGATGAGCTTTAGAGACACTATGTTGAGGCTTGATCCATTATCTATAAGGACACATTTCACTTTATGTCACTTTATATAAACTTCTATGTATAATGGATTATTATGGAGTGGGCCAAGGGAAGACATATTACTTTGGTTGAATATGACTTGTTGGGTAGGAGCTAGGTGTACAACCAAATATTGAAATTTATTAGGGGATATGTCACTAAAAATAATGGATTGGGTTAACAACTCATTCAATATGATCCTATCGATCGTCAACATTCGTAACAAATCTAAAATAAAGATCTAGGTTGGTGTATTTTAAAATTGTTCCACAATATTAAACTTCTTTTCTGGGTCAGTGGTAAATGGCTTATTCTAAAGTTGAAAAATTGATTGGATAATGGGCAAAGTGGCAGATGGATGTGGGCTTGAGATGGTAATCCTTGACCTCCAATTTGTGATTGCACAATCATGATTAAAAATAGGACCATGATTGCTAAAAAATAGTGGTAATGGTGTGGGACCAGATAGGATAAGTCTTAATTGTCAATGTACTTATATGTGGTTATGAGGCAAGGATGAGTTATTAGTATAAGGTCCAAAAGTGGAAGTATTGGTTTGTTGGTTCACCTACATGCACTCCTAAGTTAAATAAGGATTATCCATGTAATTTGGTTGAGTGGTATTGTTTAGAAATGGTCAAGATTGATTGGTGCTCGATATATGATTAATGGAGATGGTATAAATGCTACCCCCTGCAATATGACCTACAACCCTATTGTAGTCATGTGCAACTAAATGGTAGGTTTATTGGTTGCTACTGTTCTGACCCTAGTTTTATCTATTTTTCTTACATTTTTGGCTCTGCTATTGATTCTACTGGTTCTACTAGTTTGGCCTTTGATTTTGATACTATTAATTTTGTTGTTGCACTAGTGTTATTATTGTTGCTATTGGTTATGCTATGGAAAAGGGTTTTGATAGTTGCCAAGAGTTTGATTGGAGTTGGAAGCACCACCATCCAATGTGATCTACCCATTATCTAACATATTTTCAATTAAATTCTTGATTTGCACACATCTTCATAAATTATGCCTGTTGACCTGATGATACTCACATAATTCATTTTCATGATACCACTCAAGATAAGGGATGCCTTGAGGATAATGCTTTAGGATAGGCCAACTAATCAAATTAATGATGGTAGGTTTGTGAAATATAGACTCAATAGGCTCTCTAAGGTCACTAAAACCATGACATGTAAACATAGTTCTCCTTAAAAGAGCCTTTTGCAATGGTAAATGTTATGGCATTTGTTATACGGGTCTTGGTTGTTGTGCTTGTGGTTTTGGTTGGAGAGGTTATTGGGTAGGAGTAATTTAAAAAGGTGGTGAAAATTATGTTTGCACTGTTTGTACATGATATGACTCAGTTACTCCATTTTCTATAACATTCCTATTATGTTTGAATTTCTTTGGTCTATCTTGGTTATTGGCCTGTGCGAGTTGTGATGCTTGCGCTTAGATTAGATGTTGGTTTTGGATGCTTCCCTAATTGGTACCTTGGTTCTAATTAGTTGAATTAATCTTGAGAATATTTTATTAATGAGCACTCACTTGATCAATAAACCTTTGTCAATGATTTCTTTAAAGTTATGTGCACACTATAGTTCTAGATGATAAGCTATCTCACTATGAAATTTTTTAGTAAATACAATGGCTAATTGTTTATCTGGTAAAATGTGATTGAATCAACTTTCAAGTGTTCTCCATCATTGTGTATAGCTTGAAAAACTCTTACCAACTTTTTGTTTAGCTTGCATCAAACTAACCAATTAAATATCTTGCTTGAGATTATATGAAAAGTGGTACACAAACTTATTTGAAAGATCATCAAAATCAATTACTGAATTCTTAGGCAAATTTAAGAACCACTCAAAATATTGTACAGCTAAACTTCTTGGAAACATCAACAAAAGGTATATATCTCTATATGTCACTGGCTGACATGCGATAAAGAACTCAGTTAAATGGAATTTTGGGTCACCTTTCCCCTTGTATTTATCAAATTTTGGTGGCTCATATCTTGGAGGAAATGGAATCTATAAGTACTCCATATTGAAAGGATAGGAACAAACATCATTCAACTTAAATTTTTTAACTTATTTCCCTATTTGGATGGCTGCAAATACATCTTTCATTTTTTGTAACTCTTGCTCTAAGAAAGTTGTGAGAATTTGGGCTTGGGTAGATGGTTGAGTGGTCACAAGTGAAACACTTTAACCAAGGTATGATGGAAGTATTTATTGGTATATGTTGGATTTGTTTGGAAATGATTCAAGAATACACATACATAGATTAGGATGTACTTTTTATAATTGCACGTTTGGTTGTGTGATATTCTAGTTTGGGTTGGTGATGAAGGTTTGACTTAGAGGATTTTGAGGTTGGGATGGAAGGATATAACTATACTGTGCCTATTATGGTTGAATAGGGATCTGTTTCTGACTACTCAAACCTTGTCATTGAGTAGGAACTTATGAACCAAGACCCTATCTCTAAACTTGTGGTATGTTCTATACAAAAGACAATTATTGCCCAGTAGGTATTTGAGAGACATTGAAACCCCCTTGTTGTGTGAATCTCAATTGGGAAGTGGATACATAGTGAAGAGTTGTCACCTATCGCTGACCAACATAAATATGTTATTAATTAAACATCATTTGGTTTTGAATTGACATGTTGGTATGTGAAGAATAAGGTATGTTTACTATTGCCTAATGACGTGAAACATTAGTTTCCCCTAGTTGAGGTTTCAATATGTTTGGCCTCTACTACATTATTATATTCATTTGTTCCTATTGTTGTGTAATGATACTCATCACCTATTAAGGAGGAATAGGATTCATCACATTTTTTTGTTGAGGCATGGCATTGGTTATTGGTTTACTACCTGATCCTATTGGTTGTATGCTTGATGAAGCAGATAGTTGAGGATTGGAAGTAGTTGGTTGAGGTTGGGGTGCAAAAGCTCCCATTCCTAAGTTTGTAGATCCACTCATGGTATTAATTAAAGGTAAGTTTATAGATCCACTTGTGGTATTAACTAAAGGCACATGTTGTTGACTAGTTGTTTAAGTATTAGTACCACTTTGATTTGGATTTGACGTTGCTTGTGCATTGTCCACTATGTTTTGTTCATTATTCTATGTAGAAGCATAAGACACTTCTTTGATAATTGGTGTATGAAACAAGTTGTCTATCGAAGTGTTTTCTATGAATGGGTATTAACTTTGATTATCTTGACTATTTAACTCTATCAAAACTCATGTTAAAGGAACTAAGTCAATAAGAGGTTTACTCACCATGGTCATTTGATTGAAATTGCACGCTAGATTTAGGTAGGTTTGATATCCTACTTACATTTGGTTAAAGTGGTCTTCCATGAGGTTATTTATTTTGTTAGGAATATTAGGGTCCTAATACATCATTTGGACTATATTTAAAGTATTTCTAGAAGAATCTTGTTGACTATACAATATGTTGTGAGGCATTCTTACTAGGCTTGGTAAACTTTCATGAGGGAAGTCTGCTAAAAAGTTAGCCCCTACTTCTATGACTCTAACCAAAATCTCATCTTTTTTCTCCAATAAATTATGCTTAAATAAAAATGGATCATATGCAAAAGGTGTATTAATAGAGTACAATTTTTGAGGAATTTGTTTTTCAACTGTGGGTATCATAGCTAGGTATTGTATAGTTTGTGCTTGGTCCTGTTCTGAATATGGTGGTGTATTAACCAAATAGTTAGCTAATGAATCTTGGTTTTGTAACCCTATTTTAGTACTATAATAGGCATAAAGATATATCTCATAAGCAATATTATCTGCATAGGGGTCTTACACCATGTATGCTTACACAACCACATTACTAATCCCTATATTGTACATGAGTCCACTACGAGTGTAGGAATACATTTTGGGATCCATAGTGAATGTTATGTGATAAAAAGTGAAGAGAGTTATACAAACTCTAAAAACACAATGTCTAAAAGATGATATTCAAACTTAGTCTAGATTTGTCAAAAGGATGGAAAGGTTTATTTAATGATTTGTGATAAAATAATCTAACTTTAAGTATCTAACATTACACATATTATACAAAAATAATAAGTAAATGGACCAAAAATTAAAATTCCAAACTCTAAGGTTGAAGTGTTTCAACTCAGTCTAATCTAGGAAATAAACCATTGCTAAGTATTTTGGCCAAACGTAATGTCAAAGGCTAGGATCAAACAAGGAATGTGTTAGGACTCTTAGCTAAACAACATCAAAAGCTAGACTTTGAAAATAAATGAAATTTTAATATAATTGATTTGAAACACTTATAAAAAAACTAGGCATTTAACTCTTGGACATGAACTCGATCAAATAGATATAAGGTATGAAACAAAAGGCACTTTAGAGATAGTTTGTTTTCTCACAAATAATGGTATAAAGCTTGGTTCTTTTGACAAATGGACTAGACAAATGTGAATAGCATAACTATGTTAGATAAATATTCACAAAGGTATACTTAAATTGGCTTGAATAATGTGTACAAACTTGAACTATATGTAAAAAAGGTCTATGAAACATTGTTTGAAATGTTTTGGGCAACGTAACACTGCTAGACTACTCAAAAGACATGACAAATGTTTGTTTCAAAAAAAACTCTTTAATGCAAATATGGTTTTACATAAATTTAGTAGAGTAACACTACCCTTATTAACTCAAATAGCATACATACCTTCAGAGTTTTGACAATATATCTAAGGCAAAAAAGTATGTATTCAAATGATCTTAATGGAAATAGGATGGTAACACAAAATTTTTTGGTGCATAGACTCAAAATTCAAGTTTTTATCACAAAATGGCTTAAGTATACTAAGTGGTGATAATGATTATGAATCTTAAATGACCTTCAACCCAAATTGGAAATTGAACCTAAGTTCCCTCAAGTTTAGTGCAAATGGCGAACCTAATTAACACATCAACCCTATGAACTTATAAAAGGTGTAATTTTGAATTTAGATTATAAATAAATGACTTTAAAAAATGTTTGGTAAAAGTCTAGACTCACTTGGGTAGCATAACGTTGCCAAAGTGGATGATATGACTCCAATTTTTGATGAAATTTGAACAAGGTAAATTGATGATTCACATGGGCAGCATAATGCCTCTTTATTCAAAAGAAAATGAGGACTATGTGTTTTGGTTTGTATCATTTTTCACACCAAGTTTTGACTCTAACCAATACTTTAATATAAGACAAAACCAACTAATTAATCACTTGTAGGTCCTAAACTGACAAGGTTTCTTGGTATTGTTGGAATCTATGAATATATGTCATTTGAGCAGGTTTTTTAGTGTTCATCCAAAAATTAAAATATGCATTATATAGTAGGTTTTTTACACCCCCTTCTCTCAAATGACAGTACTGGGACATGGACCTTGAGGTTAACATTTCACCAACAACACTTCCACAGTAAGTGGGGATTTATCTAAGATCTACTTGTTTTAAAACGTCTAGATAGATCAATTTCCCAATGACTTTCACGTCATGTTACAAAAGAAATGCACTTAAATTGGGTGTCTATAGAACTTGGATTATTTTAAAAAGGTCTTTCCCTTTTTTCAACCACTACATCCATAAATTTCTTAGTGTAATGTGATGTCTAAAGTACAAATACGTCCCATGTGCAACTCCAACACTAGAAGGTGGTTTAACTACTCAAACCTTTGATCCTAATGGGAGTGGTTGAATTCAGTGCTAGGAGATGAAACCCTAAGTCAAAGATTCCCTATATAACTTATAGGAGGTAATGAAGTCCCCCTCACAAGCCAAGATTTAATTTAAAAAATGACTAATAGAAAGACTTTAGGGCCATTTTGAGATCACCTAAACTATTGCAAGTTTTTGGGGAGTGCTTTAGATGACATTCTTTTTATGCCTTAGATTGGGCATGTTTACAATAAGGATGATGCTTTTGATTCCAAAATTTATCTAAAGGATATGGATGAAAGATAATACACACACGAACCTTCTTTTTTCCAATCAATTAATTAATCATCTATTGAATACAAACTTGACAAATGAGTCCAATTTTAAGCACTAAAACAAAAGTTTGGTGATGTTGTTTTGACCCCTTAGTTTTAAGTTGTAAAAACATGTAAAGATTAAAAAAAAAATTAATAAATGAAAAAATAAACACCTACATTTGTTTTAAACCCAAAGTTTGAAGTGTTCAAGACTTAGCATGCTAAAGATTCATTTAGGCACCAAATTTGAAGTGTGCATAATTTATACCAAGTTCTTTTTAAAACTCTAAATTAAAGTGTATGATTAGTTAAAACACCCAAATTAACATCTAAACCATCCTTTCAACTTGAAAAAATAATATTAGGACTACTTGATTTGAATCACTTTAGAGGATGAGATAAGGACTTTTGAAAAATGAGTTCTCGAGTTGACATTCGAGTTGGGTTGATAGGTGAGTTGGGTTGACAATCGAGTTGGGATGCACAGGTGAGTTGGGTTGATAGGTGAGTTTGGTTAATAGTCGAATTAGGTTGATAATCGAGTTGTATTGACAAGTGAGTTGGGATGCATAAATGAGTTGGGCTAACAGTCTCGAGAACAAAATTGTGGCTTAAAAAAAAGGATTTTTTCTCAAATTTTTATCTTGTTTGCCTCCACACTCCAAGATCCTACATCAAAATGGTTAGTATTTTTCTTGTGTTGGAAATATTGTCATTGATGTCAAAGTTTTATCATTATTAGTGATAAATGCCCCATTGCATTTAATAGTGTTTTTAATATTCATATCTTGGCTAATGTGTGTTAATATTTATTTAATATTAATGAATATATTTTTGGTTACATATAAGTCAAAAGAGGTCCCATGGAAAAGTCAAAGAGTCATGGGGTAAAAGATGAAAGAGGAATGGGATGAATTTTCTCATGAAGAGTCACCTTGAGGAATTTCAAGAGTCACCATGTGAAGACAAAATAGTTATGGCACATTTTTCCATGAAAAGACACTTTGAGGAATATAAAAATTCACCAAGATAAAGACAAAAGAGGAAAGGACGCTTTTACTTATGAAGGATCACCATATGACTTTTCAAATGCAAGGATATGAAGGTTCATACAAGTTTGGCACTATTTTCCATGAGAGTTGAAGGGTCACAAAGGGTGAAGGCCAAAGGTCATTTAAAAAGATATAAATAAAGGCTTGAGAAGCCATTTATAATATGTAAGAGAGTGCATGGTTTGTATTTTTTTTCAAAGAGAGAAAAGTAGGAGATATTATAGAGTTCTATCATTTGTTGAGTAAGCAACATTGAGAGATAGTTGTGTTTTATACACAAGAGGGGTTGGTGCTCCTATGGGTTAGTGCTCATGAATTTTTTAAGGGGTTGGTGCTCCTGTGGGTTGGTGGTCATAAGTAGTTGATGTGTTGGTACTTGGCAAAGGGGTTGAGGCTCCTGCAAGTTGGTGCTTACAAACTTTTTATTTTGAATTGGTACTCATTCATATACTTGAGATTGTTCTCCTTGGTTTTTTCCCACTTTGGGTTTCCACATAAAAATTTGGTCTCTCTCTCTCTCTCTCTCTCTCTCTCTCTCTCTCTCTCTCTCTCTCTCTCTCTCTCTCTCTCTCTCTCGTGTGGTAAAAATTTTTATTTCATATCTTGAATGTATGATTGAGTGGTTAAATAAAAAAATTAGATTAAATAAAAGATATATTACATACTGATTCACCCCCCCCCTCTCAGTATATTTTGTGCATAATTGGTATTAGAGCAAGTTCCTTTTTAAAAAGTTTTATATCTTGAAGGAAGATTAGGAAAGCACAATGGTTGGATCACATGAAGGATTTTCTACAAATAACGCACCTTTGTTTGATGGGATGAATTATGTTTTTTGGAGCATAAGGATGAAGACTTATTTGATGGCCCTTGGATTCGACATACGATAAGTAGTGGTGGAGGAATATGAAGAGCCACATACACTTGTAACTACTCTAGCAAAAAAGAAGGCAAGTAAAAATAATGATAAAGCTTTAAATGTTATTTTATGTGAATCAAAATTTCTTAAAGTTATGCAATGTGAGTCTGCTCATGAAACTTGGGTAAAAATTGAGAATATTTACAAAGGTGATGAAAAGGTTCAGGAAGCTAAGCTTCAAAATTTTAGAAGATAGTTTGAGAGTTTGAAGATGGAAGAAGAAGAAAATATAGCAAGTTATCTCTTGTGGGTTGATCAAATAGTCAATTAGATTCAATGTCTTGGATAAAATTTAGAAGAGTTGATTATGGTTCAAAAGGTTTTGATATCTCTACCATTGAGATATGATGCAAAAGTTTTGACAATTGAAGAGATGAAGAATTTAGCCAAGCTAAAGATGGATGAGCTTCATGGTATTCTTATGGCATATGAGATGTGGACTGAACAAGTAAACCTTCAAAGAGAGAAGTAGCTTTCAAGACATCAAAGAAAGAGAAGGCTAAAATTCAAGAATCAAGTGATAATTTTAGCGATGATGAAGATGACAATGGATCTCTATTCATTTACAAGCCGAAAAAGGGTACAGGTAAATATCAAAGAAAATTAACTTTTAAATATTTTAATTGTGGAAAGATTGGACATTTTGTAGCTAATTGCCCAAATAAGGGTAATGATGAAAATGAAGAATGAAAGTCTACATACAAGAAGAATTTCAAAGGCAAATTCAAGAATGGATTTGAGAAGAAGAGTTTGTATTCTAAAGATCTTAGCTCAATCGAAGATAGTGGAGTCAGTGACTTAGAAGAAGAAGAGATTCTTTTCATGGCCAAACATGAAGATGCCTCTGCAAGCAAAAGTATAAATGATCAAGAAGAAGAACAGGATGAAGCTAAAGTGAATTTGGAAGGAGAAATCATTTGTGCCTTAGAAGAGTTAAAAGCTCTTGAAAAAAAGAATTGAATATTAAAGCTCCAAATTGAGAAAAATGAAAAGGAGTCAAAGGAAATAATTAAAGATATACAAGAACACTTTAAAGAAGCCAAGAAGAAGATCTAACTACATAGTTGAAAATAATAAGTAAAGAATGTGAAAGGTATGTTATTAAAATTGGTTATTTAAAAGCAGATCTTGATAAAACAAATAAAGCAATCAATGATAGAGCAACCAATGATTCAAAATTTGAGAATAGCGCTAATATGTTGAATAAGATATTAGAAAATCAAAGAGCAATGTCAGATAAGATATGTATTGGATTTGAAAAGGAGAAAGAGGAGGTCACTACTTCCACAGAAAAGGAAAAAGAAAAGAGCTATGCTGAAGCTCTTACAAAAGAAGAAATAAAAAGGGAAAAAGTTAAGAATATAGAGAACATCTCAAACAAAAAAGGCTAGAGGGAATAGAGCTACAAAAGGCAATCAAGTCAGAGATACACAAATAGGTCCTATTTTTATGGTTAATATTTTTATTGTAATAGATATGGTCATAAGAAATTATAATGTCAAAAAAGAGTTAGAAGTTTCAAAAATAAGGAGAAGGAAAGTCATGCAGAATCAAGCAGAAGCCACAACTCTTTTGCTCCTCTATCAAGATTTCATGAAGAGGCCATTATATGTTACAAGTGAAACAACTTCAAAAACATAACCCAATATTGTAGAAGTGTGTTCGAGTCAGTCAAGAAGAACCAGAGTTTTGAGGCTCCATTCATTAAGAATAAAATTCAAACAAGATCTTTGCAAAAGAAACAACCTGAAAAATCTATGTTGGTGCAGATAGCTTTGCATGCAAAAAATGAAGAAAAGTCATGGTTCATTGATAGTAGATTTTTGAGGCACATGATGGGAGATAAGAGAAATTTCATAACCTTGAAGAATATCAATGGTGGCATAATGAAATTTGGAGACAATACTACTACCAGAATTGTTGGAAAAGGTACACTAAGTTTGGATAATGGTAGAACTAAAACTGAAAATGTTTTATATGTAGAAGGTCTTAAGCATAATATTTTGAGTGTAATTTAAATGTGTGATTAGAGGCACACACTAAATTTTTATGTAGAAGGTTGTGAAATTAGAATAAAATATTAATATGTATTGGTTGCAGATGCTCAGAGAACAAATAATAACTTGTATATGCTATTAGACATCAAAGGTCAAAGATGTTGTTTGAGTCAGATTGAAGAAATTTGGCTATGGCATAGGAGAATGGGGTACATAAATTTTGAAAATATTGTCAACATCATCAAAAATCAAGTAGTCAAAAATCTTCCAAAGATTACAAAGCCATCTGACATGCTTTGTGAACCTTGTTAGCATGGGAAACAGGCTAGAAGGTGGTTCAAAACAAAAGAGTACTCAACCACTTAGATGCTAGATATTGTTCACACTAACCTATGTGGACCTATGAGAACTCAAATTACTCAAGGTGAGAAATATTTCATGTTTCTTATTGATGATTTTTCATGTATGACTTAGGCAATGTTTTTAAAGAAAAATCAGAGGATTTTAGACATTTAAAAGCATTCAAAGCATTAGTTGAGAATGAAACTAGTATAAATATTAAGTGTCTAAGATCAGATTGAGGAAGAGAATTCATGTCAAATCAATTTATTGAGTTTTGTGAAGATCATAGAATAAAGAAACATTATTCAGCAGCCAGAACTCCATAGAAAAATGGAGTAGTTGAATGGAAAAATAAAACAATTCAGGAGATGGTGAGGACAATGGTAAATGAATCCAAGATAGTAGATAAATATTGGAGAGAGGTAGTTGCTAAAATATTAAATATTTAGAATAGAACATTATCGAGATACAATAGTGAAAATACTCCTTATGAGTTATAGAAAGACAAACTAGCAGCAATTGATTATTTCATAGTTTTTGGTAGCAGATGCTTCATAAAGAGAACTGATGAAAAACTTGGTAAGTTTGAATCTAGAGAAGATGAAGGTATATTTCTTGGTTATTATTTAAAAAGTAAAGATTATAAATGTTATAAGAAAAAAACCAATAAAATTGTTGAAAGTTCAAGTGTCAGAATAGAAGAAGATGGAACACAAAGAATCAGTGATCCAGTAGACATTCCTAAAATCATTAAAGAGGAAAGTTTTCAAGAAGAATATGAAGATAAGGAGAAGGAGAAAAAGGGAACCAAAAATTTATTCAAATATGTTCAGAGAAATAATAATGAAAGTGACATCATCAGGGACATAAATTAAGGAATTCACACCAAAATAATGATGGTAAGTGAATCTAAGCAAGTTAATTTCTCTTTGTTATCCAAAATTTAGCCTAGAACTTTTTTAAAAGCCAGACATGATAAGCATTGGGTTAAGGCTATGGATGAAGAATTAAATCAAATAGAAAAGAATGATACTTGAGAATTAGTGCCTAGACCAAAAGATCACAATGTGATAGAAAAAAATGGGTTTATAGAAATATGTTGAATGGAAATAGAGAAGTGACTAGAAATAAAGCAAGATTAGTATGTAAAGGATATGCTCAGATTAAGATAATAGATTTTAAACTTTTTCTCTAGTGGCAAGTTTAGAAGCTATTAGAATGTTTCTTGCATATGTAGTGTTTAAAATTTTCAAAGTGTTTCAGATGGATGTCAAATCTACCTTCTTGAACGGGAATATTGAATAAGAGGTCTACATTGATCAGCCTAAGAGATTTATTTTCTCAAATATTAGTAACCATGTATGTAGATTGAAGAAAGTATTGTATGAATTGAAACAAGCTCCTAGAGATTGGTATGCAAGACTTGATAAGTACCTACAAGATCAAGGTTTCAAGAGAAGATTTGTTGATAGTAATCTCTACATCAAAACAAAAGGTGAGTATCAATTGATTATTGTGGTATATGTTGATGATATCATTTTTGGAGGAAATATTGAAAAGATGATAAAATAATTTTTTGATAGAATGCAAAAAGAATTTGAGATGTCTATGCTTGGAGAATTGTCATTTTTCTTAGGATTGCAAATATTTCAGTTAGATAAACGAATTTTCATATCTCAAAGTAAATATGATAAGAAAATTTTGAAGAAATTTGGTTTTAAGGATTGTGCACTAGTTGACACACCAATGTGCATAGAAAATAAGGTGAGCAAGGATGAAGATTCACTTGTTACAAATCAATCTTTGTATAGATATATGATTGGTAGTCTTTTATATTTGATAGTATCAAGGCAAAACATTATGCATGTAGTAGGTATGGTTGCAAGATATCAATCATCTCAAAAAGATAGTCATGTACAGTTGGTGAAGAGAATATTCAGATATATCAAGGGGACATTGGATTACAGATTATGGTTTCCCACAGGTAGAGATTTCACTTTGGTTGCTTATACATATTCAAATTGGGTAGGGTGATTGGATGATAGAAAGAGTAAAAGTGGAGGAGATTTCTTCCTTGTTGATAGCTTAGTATCATGGCTAAGCAAGAAGTATAATTTAGTATCACTTTTTACAGCTGAAGTAGAATATATTGCAGCAGTAGTATGTTTTACTCAAGTGCTTTGGATGAAGAAAACTTTGGAAGATATCAAGGTAAAGTATGATGAGCCTATTTCTATTTCTTGTGATAACACAAATGCTATAAATATTTTGAAGAATCTAGTGATGCATTCAAGAACAAAACATATTCCCATTAGATATCACTTATTGAGATATCAGGTTGTAGATCAATAAGTTAAGATGGAATATATCAGTACTACAAAGCAGATTGTAGATATTTCCACAAAGGCACTACCAAAAGACACATTTGAGTATCTACAAGAGAAGTTAGAAGTAATTTCTTTTACTTCTTGCCATTGAGGTTCAACATCAGTTGAGGGGGAGCTAAGTGTTAGCTTTATGTAGGCCCTTTGCCATTAATGTCAAAGGGGGAGAATAATAGTTACAAGTGTAGAAATAGGTAAAGGGAATAGATATAGGTTGCTACAGTAAGGGGGAGTTACTGTATGCTTTTTAGATGGCAGTATGTGTAGATTTTAAGATGTGGTAGTTTCAATTTAAGGTTTCCATCAATGACAAAGGGGGAGATTATTGGAAATATTGTCATTGATGTCAAAGGTCTAGTATTATTGGTGATAAAGGCCCCATTACATTTAATAGTGTTTTTAATATTCATATCTTGGCTAATGTGTGTTAATATTAATGAATATATTTTTGGTTGCATATAAGTCAAAAGTGGGCCCATGGAAAAGTTAAAGAGTCACGGGGTAAAAGATGAAAGAGGAATGGGACGCATTTTCTCATGAAGAGTCACCTTGGGGAATTATAAGAGTCACCATGTGAAGACAAAAAAAGGTATGGCATATTTTTCCATGAAGGGACACTTTGAGGAATATGAAAAGTCACCAAGATAAAGACAAAAGAGGAAATGATGCTTTTGCTTATGAAGGGTCACCATATGACTTTTCAAATGCAAGGATACAAAGGGTCATGCAATTTTGGTGCCATTTTCCATGAGGATTGAAGGTCACAAAGGGTGAAGGCCAAAGGTCATTTGGAAAGCTATAAATAAAGGCTTGAGAAGCCATTTGTAATATGCAAGAGAGTACATGGTTTGTATTTGTTTTCAAAGAGAGAAAAGTAAGAGATATTGTAGATTTATATCATTTATTGAGTAAGCAACATTGAGAGATAGTTGTGTTTTATACATAAGAGGGGTTGGTGCTCTTATGGGTTATTGCTCAAAAATTTTGGTAGGGGTTGGTGCTCACAAATAGTTTTTGTGTTGGTGTTCGGTAAAGGGGTTGAAGATCTTACAAGTTGGTGCTTGCAAACTTTGTATTTTGAGTTGGTACTCATTCATATACTTGAGATTATTCTTTGTGGTTTTTTCCCACTTTGGGTTTCCATGTAAAAATATGCTCTCTCTCTCTCTCTCTCTCTCTCTCTCTCTCGTGGTGCAAATTATTATTTTAGTTTTATTACATATCTTGAATGTATGATTGAGTGGTTAAAGAAAATAAATCATATTAAATAAAATATATATAATATAATGATTCACCCCCCCCCTCTTAGTATATTTCATGCTTAACAGCTTGTAGGAACAATTTGACCAAATTTGTGAGGCTAGGTCCCACTAGGCGTGCCATTTGTGAACATAAGATTATAATAAGGGGAGATTAGTATTATGTTAGTATATGAAATAAAAATAAAAATAGCACACTAATAGATAACACCTTAAGCCTATCTCAATGGGGGAGTTTAGTTAACAAGACTAGAATGGAAAACATAACTAAAATGCAAAATAAACATTCTCTTACCTTCCTTGGATGCTCCAAATAGTTTGTTGAAGTGGCCTGCTCAGTTTGTGCTCATGAAGTTTGCATCAATGAATTGTGGCTACCTCCATCTCTCCTTGGCACCATGTTTGGCTTTGGCTTGGCTTGTCTTGGCTCAATAATTTGACATTATAACATTAATTGCAATGGATTTGTGAATGCATCTGGAAATTATAAGTTTGGAATAAAAGAGCTTAAAAATCAATAGGCAAGGCCTCATATTTATAAATTTTTGAAATGGTTTAGGATCAACCATGACCATCCATCACAAGATTGAGATGTGTGGCCATGAATTAATCCAAATTATGTAATTAAATTAATAAATATCCCCCATAAATATTTGGGAAGAAAGGGAATTTAAGAAGTATGGGAGGCATTGATGAGGCATGAGAGGTTCTTATTGAGGCATGGGGTGGCTTGATGAGATGTTTTATGCATTTATGGCCTAGGGATGTCTTTCCAAGAAATGATGTCATTTGATGATGCAAATATTCAATATTAATTTCTAACAATAAATATTCAAAAATTTCCATGGAAAATTAACTTAAGCTCTTGATTTGGTTTAATTAGCCTTAAACATGATTAGTCAACTTTGATGAAAAACCTTGGCAATTTGTGCACAAATTAATCAAATTGGTCAAAATGTCATATTAGTGGATCAAAATTTGATTGGATTGGAATTAGAAGTTGATGTTAGATTAGTTTGAACTGTTATCCCATTTAGGATATTTACACCTCAAAAAAACAAAGGCACATGTTTTATACAAAAATTTTGATAGAAAAGAGCAATCTATACCACCCAGGTGTGAAAATGTCATTTTGATTCAAAATGATCTGATTAAAGTTAGCTACTTCATAAATTGCATTGCTCTATTTAATGACACTTTGGCTAAAATCAGAACTTGAATATATCAATTTCAACTCATTTAATGTGTTTTAGTATTTTTAGGCCAAATTGTGCATTTTAATAGAAATTGGTCAAAAGCTTGATTGATGGGCATTGGTGGCTAGATTTAGGTGTCTATAAAACAACTTACTATTTTATCTATTACACAGTGACCATCAACAGTTGGGGTGATCATTAGTAGTTAGGGTAACCATTGATAGTTGGGGAAGATCATTGATAGTTAGGTTGACCATTGATAGTTAATATGGTTTTGATCTGGTTAAGGAAAAATAATTGGTGAGGTTAAAGAATGAGATTTTTGAAGGTGGGTATGGGATGGGTTAGTTACAAAATGGAAAGAAAGTAACTAATTAGTTAAAATAGATACTTAACTTTCCTGGTCATTGATCTGAAGAATGGTTAATATAGTTTCCCAATGAATTGGTTGATAGGGTCTAGAGCAAATTCAGTAAAGTAATAGTAGATGGTTTTGGACTAATGAGTTATCGTATCCCTTTAGATATTTATCACACTTTCTATTTCACTGGTTCATTGACCTACCAAATAAATTCTGAAACTAGAAGCTCTTGATAGTTGTGGATCCCTTTTCACCTTATGATCCTTTCTCTTTTATAGGAAAACAAGAAAGCTGGAAGTGTAGGTTTAACTTACTGTCTAATTTTAACTTTGACATGCATTGATCCATGAGTAGATCAGGAAAGCTAATTATAGAAAAATAAGTTATAGTTGAAGTGGGTGTTTAATGTTTAGGTAGTGGAAATGTGACTGTCGGTGGTCAAGCTTAACCATAGATAGTTAGGGTGACCATCTGTGGTCAAGGGTCAAAGGTAAATTTTGGTAAAAGGCTCTAGTTATTTGGTTAGCTAGTAAGCTAACCTAGCTTAGGTTTGTGATTAAAGGTTTAGGGGATGGTCCTTAGGGGGTCTTGAGGTAGTCTAGGGGTATTTCAACATCTAGAACTGTTGTGTGTGGTTTTTTAGTGTCTATATCTTGCCCCTTTTTAATGTGGTTTATATCAATAAACAAAAAAATAAAAATGGATTACAAGTCGAAGGTTTGGTTTCCCTAATCATGGTAGGAGGTATTCCCCCCTCAAATTGAGAATTAATGAGGTGAAATAGAATCAGATATAGGTTTGATAAGTGGTTAAATTGGTGATGGAGTGTTGGTAGGTTGGGTATTGAAGTGCAAACATATACACAAAGTATGAGTAATGGCAACAACCAAGATCACATAAGGACTAGGTTACTATGTTTGGTAAAAATAAGGTCAATACTAGAATGGAAAGAGACAAGTAGACCATGTGACCATATGTGATGGTTAGGCTAAACTTGTAAACTCAAGTCTCCTAGATAAGGTCAATGTTTTAGTAGGTATCCAAGGTAGGAATTACTCCCATGAAGACACAAATTGGTTAGGTGTGTGTGAGGTAGTGCAAGTTTAAAACATTCAACTTAGAAATGTAGTTGTTGTGATCAAAAGGACCAAGGAAAGGTCATTTCAAAACATTTGATAATTGGGCCACAATAGCTAGTAGTGAGGTAATGAGGTTGGTGAAGAAGGTGAGCTTTATTGGTGAGCACTTAGTTTGGTTTTAGGTAAATATTGGTTTGAAAATTTATGGTATGGATGGAAAAATATAATATTCTAACAATCAACAGTCAAGGTTAACATTCAAGGTCGACCATCAGTAGTCACCCTGACCATTGGTGGTCAAGTGTTAGCTCTAAAAGGGTGGAGACAAAAGACCATCAGGGTTTTTTTTGCTCATTTGAGCATATTAACACTTGGTGAATAGTTTTTGGCATTTAGTGAGAAAAATATGGATGATCTTGTTGAGTGTGATTGGTTGAGTGAGGTAGATTTTTGACTGAGGGTAGATTGTGTTGGTTGAATATTTTGTCGATCAACGTACTGATAAACAAAATAGGCCTGATCAACCATAGTAGGAAGATTAGTCATCTAAGTGTGTAGGTTTACCACATCAGAAGGAGATTGATCTCTCCTCTCATCAAGGGGAGGTTCCCTATATATATATATATATATATATATATGAATAGAAAATAATACTCAAGAGTAGGACAAACCATCCATCTCTCTTTCTTTAGAGATGATGTGTGTAGATCACAGGAGAAACTCAAGGAAAATGACATAAAGCACTCCTCTTCTTTTAGAAGTACTATTCAGCAAGCCACAAGAATACTCCAAGTAGTAACAGTAAAATGGAACAAAAGATGTAATAACCAAAAAATCGAGATGTAGCACAAAGTCTTCACCTGAATTGCTCAAGAGTAAGATAAGAATAACAATGAGAGCACAAAGTATTCTCAAAGTCCTTTACATAGAAATGAAAATAAAACACACTAAAAGGCAATTATGGGGGAACAAAGTCTCTCCACAGTTAACTCTTTAGGACAGATTTCTGACTAATTTCACTAATACTGCTTGTTGAATTAAAAGAACAGAAAATACATCAAGGAAAAAGACATAAGAACAATTTCATTAACAACAAAGATATCACAGCATAAAGTCTAAAAAATCATTTTCTTTCTTATTCCAATAACAAAATATGATAAACAAGCTGAGCTCAAAGTCTCAGAAGTGCCTTTCAATTTGGGCAGAGGTTCGTTCTAATTGTCAAAAAAAGAGATCCTTTTACAATAAAAAGAGAGTCCCTTATATAGCCATTTCAAGAAGGACTTGGGAACAATAACACATCATGTTGTGTTGGAATCTATTCAAAATATAGGTTGGGACTTAGGGGCATTTTACCCATTTGATTTTATCAATGTAGGAAAACAAGTCACACTTATTAAAAGTGTGCAACTTTCAATGTCCACCTGGCAATCTGATCTTACCTTCATCATTCCTCCTTTTCAGGTTAATTGAACTGAGTCCTGGATTCAGTTTGTTTTTCTATTCCTTCCTCACTTTTTGTTGGTCTTAGACTTGAATTTTGGGAATGCATTCTAGTCTGTAAGTTTAAAGGATCAACAGTTATTTTGTTGTCTTCAATTTGACATTCACGTGCCCGTCACTATGTTTCCAATGGCTAGTTGGCTGTGTTGAATTTGACATCTTCGAGCGCGTCACCCTTTGGTCTTCTTTCGGCTTTCTATTTGGCACTTTTCCAGATTGGACTTGCCCTTTTGGGCCTTGAGAAATGATCCTTTTTTTAGTCGAGAATAGCCTCCCACAAGCGTATCTATCTTTCGAGCAATCTTTGAATGACAAGTCGCTAGATTCTTCCTTTTGCACTTCATGAAAATGTCCTTTACTTTGGTAGCGAAGAGTCCCCCGCAAGGGCACCTGCCCTTCGGGGTCCTTCGACGGCCTTCACCTTGGTAGTTCTTGTGGACAAATCCTTAGGCTTTCTCCCATAAACGTTTCCTCGTGCATTTTATTGCGGACATTTTCCCTAGGGAAAATTCCTGTGGACAAAAAGTTTGGGGAAAATTCTCGCAGACAAAAAGTTCGCAAAAATGTCGATTGCTCTTTGAAAATTCCTTCAGGGTCTTTTGACCCACAGCTTCTCTAAATTCCTTCAAAATTTTGTTCGAAGGAATTCCTTTGGACAAAATTTTTGAAGGAATTACTTCTTTACCTTAGACTTTTTCAACTGTTTTAAACAAAAATATGAAAGATTTACTTAATTGTTTCCTTGAAAATAACCCTTCTAAAGGGTGTTTTGGTCGATTAAGTGTCCTCCACAAGGGCACTTGTATTTCAAGAAGCCCTTTGGAATTTTGCCTTTTGAACTATTCCTTTGAACCACGGCTTTGAACCATTCTGTTGAACCAAGACATTGAACCAATCAGTTGAACCAAAAATAGTTCAAGCCGATGGTTCAATTGGATGAACCAAGCATTAAACCTGCTACTGATGTTTGCCGATGGAGATTTTTGTTTGAACCAAGGCACTAAAACAATCCCAAAAAATGACCAAGTGTTTAAAAATTGATTCTTTTGACTGAAACCACCTGCAGAAGCCTTTGAACCTGTATAAATGAACCTACCTGTAGAGTCCGTAGATTTCTGAAAAGCTTGAAAACTAAAAAATTTGAATGTCTAAGAAAAATTTCAGAAAGGGAAGAGACAATTTTGGCCTGTAAGACCAAAATAGTTTAAATGTTGTCCCAAAAATGAGTGATATTTTTAGGAGACAACGGCTGGCTCCAGTTGGGAAACTTCTGTCAATTGCAAAAAGAATTGAAAGGAGTAGAATCTAGAATCTCCAGTGTCTTCATGTGTACCTTTGGGTTATAGAGTCATGCTATCTAGAAATGAAAGGCTCCAAAAATGGAAATAAACAAAACAAAATAGAATTTAAAATTATACGAATATACATATATACAGATGCAAAGATCTGACACTTCAAGAGTTGAAATGTTTTAGATGCTACCCATTGTGGGGCAGAGAAAAGAGTGTGCCATCTTGATATTTCAATAAAAGGCTATTTTCACCATGTGCTGATGAATTATAAATGGGCCTCTCCAAAGGGAGTCAAACATTCCATGCATCCCCTTTGGTTCTCTTCTTTTGTCCCACAACAGGACTTGATCTCCAATCTGGAAATCACAATTTCTAGTCTTCTGATCAAAGAGTTTCTTTACTAGACTTTGATGAGCAACAATTATATTGACCACCATGGTTCTCTATTCTTTCAGCTCAGCTAGGCACATGATTCTTTTGTCAAGATAACTTTCATATATCTGATCTTCGATTGCCTTTGCTAATTTCAAGGCTGGCAATTCTAAGGTGATTGGTATCTCAGCATTGATACCATAAAGGAGTTAAAAAGGAGACATACCAATTGCCCTCTTTGGTGTGATTATGTCTACCCACAGAGCATCAACCAATGATTTATGCCATGTTCTCTAATTATCATCTGCTAGCTTTTTGATATTAGTTACCAAATTCTTATTGCTAGACTCAGCATGTCCATTCCCTTGTGGAAAATAATCAGAAGAGTGAGAGAGTATAATTCCATAATGAAAATAGAATTGTGTAATCTCTTGAGAGGTGAAACAAGCTGCATTATCAGTAAAAAAAATTAATTGGAACTCCAAACCTGGAAATGATATTCTCTTTGAGGAAGTTGCATACAACTTCTGAAGTAGCATGCTTAGTTGGGATTGCTTCTACCCACTTGGTGAAATAGTCAGTTGCTGTAAGGACATAATCATGTCCAACACTTGAAGATGGATTTATTGTCCTAATAAAATCAAGCCCCCATTGCTGGAAAGGTTTTTCTATGATCACTGGCTTGAGAGGCATAGAAGCTAACTTGGGTCTTCCAACAAATTGCTGATAGAGTTCACATTTCCTTACCCACTTATGTGTATCTTGGAAAAGAGTTAGCCAGTAATACCTGGCTCATAGAATCTTGTGAGTAGTCATAGGAGCAAAAAAAGTCCTCTACAGGCCAGATTATGAAAAGATTTCAAAAGCTGGGTTTGTTTCTCTTTGTCTACACAATGAAAGAATACTCCATCTATGCTTCTCTTGTACAGGCCATTATCCCAAAGAACAAAATTGGCAGCTTTCAACTTGATAGTCCTCCTTTCTTTGTAAGATAAATGAGAAAAAAATTCCCCATAAGTAAGGAAATGAGTGATACCTAAATACCACTCATTAGTAGTGGAGACAAAAAGGACTTTTGGTGTCTCTTCCACTTCAGTTTCTTCACGCTGTGTGTCTTCTAGCTTATTATCAGCAATTAATTGGCATAAACCTTTACCCCTGACCAGCTTTGTCAGCTTGATGTCTAGATCAAAATCTTGGATCTTTGCAATCCAATTACCTCTTTTCATGCCAAACTCTTACTGAGTTAATATAGACTTGACTGTAGTGTCAGGCACTAGGGTAGTAGTATGTGAATTCAGAATATAGAATCAAAAATATTTGTCTGCTTTTACCAAGGCATAAGCATGCTTCTCTATATTTGAATACTTCATCTCATGAGTTTTGAGAGGGCAACTCATGAAAGAGATAGGAGATTCCATACTTTCCTTGTCTTGTTGAACAAGAATCACTGAAAGAGTGTGTTTAGACGCATAGTTGTATATGATAAAATCTTTGTTGTAATCTAGGCAAACCAAGGTAGGGGTGTGAGTAATCGCAGTTTTGATATCTTGAAATGCTGATTTGCCTTCTTTAGTCTAGCTAAAGATGGTCTTCCCTTTCATCATGTTCACAATGTGCCTAGTCTTCTCAGCAAATTCAGAGATGAATCTCCGTAAGAAATTCACCTTTCTAAAGAAAGAATGAACAACATTCTTACTTGTAGGCAGATTAAGCTCTTGAATAGATTTGACTCTATTTGAGTCAATCTTTATGTCTTCTTTGGACATAATGTGTCCAAGGCGTTTCCCCTCTGTTACTCCAAAAATAGACTTTTTAGGATTTAAGGAAATACCATTCTGGCGGCAGTGCTCCAACACTTATTGTAGGTGGTGTATATGATCAGATCAACGCTTTGAAAAGATAGTCAAATAATCAAGGTATACCACTATGAATTTACCATCTCATCTTTGAAAGCCAGATTCATAGCTCTCTGAAAGGTAGCACCAGCATTTATTAGATCAAAAGGCATTCTCCTATATGCAAATATACCCCAAGGCATGGTGAATGCAGTCTTGTGTTGGTCTGCCTCACCAACTTCAACTTGATTATAACCTTAGAAGCCATCCAACATTGATAAAAAATTTTCCCCTATCACCATTTGAAGCACTTGATCCATAATTGACAAAGGATAATTATCCTTCAAAGAGGCTTGATTCAGATTTCTAAAATCTACACAAATGTCGATTTTGCTATTCTTCTTCCTTATAGGAACTATGTTTGCAATCCATGTAGAATGATGAATTGGAAAGATGATTCTAACATTTAACATCTTTTATATCTCAGACATAATAGTACCTGATATTTTCAGATTATACTGTTTGGATTTTTGCTTGTATGGCATTGAGTCGGCCTTGAGATGAATGTTATAGCAGATTTCATTTGGTCTAAGAGACTTCAAGTCTTCATAATAATATGCTAAGACATCCATGTATTGACAGAGTAAAGAGGTGAACTTGAATCTTTCTTCAGGGGTGCAGCACATACCAATATTAATCATCTTGGGATTTTCTTCAGTAGATAGATTCACTTGATCGAATCCTTGAGATAAACTCGAGTCTATTTTCTGTTGTTTAATGAATCTATCATGTTTGTCAAATAGCTTTTCAAGAGAAACTAGGCTTTAGAAATTTTATTTCCTTTCAGCTACAAGAATTCTTTATTTATATCTGAGCTGGATTCAGACGTAGATTCATTCTTCTGAGGTTCACTGCCTTCAAAACATAGTTGTTCAAAATTATCTTTTCACTTCAGGAAGGCAATGATTTGATGATCATCATTGAATACTTGCTAATGATCAGCATTGTCAAGAACACTTGGTCTATAGACCAGCTCAATGGTATACTTGTCTTCTTTGAAATCTGAATGAGGAACTAAGAGAGTTCCTGAAACATCAAGTGCATCAGCTCTATCATTAGACTCTCTAGGTATGGAAAAAATGTTGAAAGCATCAAAGCTTTCCATTTGGTCCCAAACCAAGTTACGGTAGTGGTGTAATATTTTATTCTTAGTTTGGTATAAATTCTTCACTTAACAAAATACTAATTTAGCATCCCCTTTGGCATGAAAAAACTTGATGCCTTTTTCTTAAGCAGCCTTCATGCCCAGCAACAGAGATTCGTATTCAGCTGTATTGTTAGTGTTATTGAACTGTAATTTGTAAGATAAAGGGAAAATATCTCCTTAAGGAGATATCAAGACAATCCCAGCTCCTAAACTGGTAGAGGAACAACTACCATCAAATTCCAAAGTCCATATCTCATCTGATACTAATTTTTTTTAGACTTTTCTTTATCAGAGATGGAGGATCTTTCTTGGTCTGTACTGCAACCTACTAGTTCTTCTGTTGTTCTTGTAGAACTAATTTCTGAGTTAATACTCTCAGGTGTTTGATGCATTTCATCTGTAGACAAAAAATAGTTACCCATACCTACATATTCAAAAAGAATTTGAGCTTCAAGGGCTGATGTCTGGGTGACCACATATTTTGCTTCCTTTTCAGGTAGCAATCTCTTCATCATGCCTTGGATAGGGATCCTTGCCTCAAATAGATCCATGCTTATTTCTCCTCCCACGTCCTTGAAAAAATTTAATCCAAACAAAATGCCATAAGATGCTGAGACGTCAGTCGCTAAGACAATCATCTTGATTCTCTTGTCTGGAAAGGCTGTAAATGCAAATTGGGCATCTTTGATTTGCCCCAACAATGGTACTTGCTTGTTATCCATGGAGAAACATCTCCCAAATGTCTTGGTCAATGTGAGACCAAGAGACTCAGTGACTTTAGCTGGCATAACATTATCAGATACGCCTGAATCTATGATATAGTTACTCAGCTTGTGGCCATTAATTAACAGAGAAACATAGAAAGGTTTTATTTTTCTAGGAGTAGCTGGGGGAGTAATGACCAGATTATTTGGAATAGGTGTGTTCTTTAGAGAATTAAGAGTTACATTTTTAGCCTTTTGTGTTGCAGAGACGGTTTGATTTTTGACATATTGGACTAGTTTATTTAATTGATCCAGATTGACTGCAAATATTTAAACTCAAGCATTTGTATTTTTGTCTTTTTGACATGATCGATTATGTCAAATCACTGAATCGAGCTAGATACAGAGAAAGGTACTTCAACTTTCTAAATTTTAGGAGGGATGAGAGGTGGGATGGTTTGTGAATTAGAAGTAGAAGGGGAAGGTGCAATTGATGTATTTACCTTTTGGGTGATTACCAGACCTTTTGACTGAAAAGGCAGATTAGTCCCACACTTAGCAATCATGATTGTTGGTTGCGATTGTTCTTCTGTCTTCTCTTTATCAGCTTGCTAGACTGATTGGTTTTTGGACTTGGTAAACACTGCATATGATCCATCAAAAGCTTTTCCTTTACTTCTAGGTTCATCCTGGTGGTTCAAGAAACTAATATGGGAGTCGCCAACTGATTCTTCTTGATTGTCTTCAAGGAGGTCAATGTCATTTTCTTGATTTAATTCAGGCTGATAAGAGAATTTTGATTCTACTTCAAGATATCCCATTGCTAAATTGGTTGGAGGAGCTTCCAAGGCGAGTTTCCCTTGTGGGGGAGGAAGGTGATTTTGTTGCCCTTGATTCCTGGTAGCATTGCCCTGATATGACTGATTTGGGAATGTCCTTCTGTATGGAGCAGAAGACATTCCTTGAGCCATTTGCTTTTTGAGAGCAAGCAACTCATTTGCCAATTTCTGCACCATTAGATCTATGGTGCCTATAGATGCAAATTCAAAAGATGATGAAGCTCTATTTCTATTTGGATCTCTTATTATCTTCCCTACTAAGATGAGATCATCTTCTACTTTAGTGGCCAAAAGTTGAGCTGCAGTAAGATCTATTTGACCAGCACGTCTTAAGACAAAACTTACTTCAGGTAGCTGAGAATTAATGAAAAAGCATTTGAGATTCTCAGCTATAGGTCTAGAAATTATAGGGATTATGTTTCTTAGTTTGTCAAATTTGGCTACGAAGTCTCTCATAGGCTCATGAGGCTCTTTCTTCATCTGTATAAGTTGAGCTAGAAGTGTATGTGCATCTTCTGCAGGTTTGAATCTAGCTTCAAACTTAGCTTTGAGAGTATTTCAATAAGTTACTGACCGAGCCTGTAGATGATAAAACCAATCTACAGTAGCACCTTGTAATATTTCTATAAATAACCTGACTGCTACATCTTCAAATTCTACTCTGATTACTCCACAATCTATGTTGAAGGCTGCAATGTGCTCATCAGGATGAACTTTTCCATCACCATAGAATTTGGGGAAGTTCTTCCTTGAACTACGTGGAAGCTCATGTAGAGGTGGAGTAAGATTGAGAGGACCAAAAGCATTACCCCAGTGACCTTGAACTACCATTATAGGATTCTGAAAAGGAGGGATAAAAAATCTCAGAGGGGTAATTATAGGTACAAATTTATCAACAATAGAAGTAGATACTTCGTCTGGCAATGGAGATCTGGTTTTAGTAGGAGGAAAACTCTTGGTTTGTTAGAGATGAGATGGTGAAGGAAATAGATCAAAATCACTTTGTTATACCAACTCGAATACAGGGTCAACGATACCTTTAGCCCTTTGGCTTCGTGTATACCTTGAATTTGCCAGATTGTGAAACAAAAATGGAAAAGAATTGACCTTGCTTCAGTTAAATCTTGAGGCTTTAAACTGTGTGTTCTTTCTTGGTTAATGTTGAGGTGAATGGATAGATTATAAATGGATAATGGATATGAGATCCCCAACAGAGTCACTAAAAACTATTGGTTGAATATTTTGTCGATCAGCGTACTGATAAACAAAATAGGTCTGATCAGCCAAAATAGGAAGATTATTCATCCAAGTGTGTAGGTTTACCACATCAAAAGGAGACTGATCTCTCCTCTCATCAAGGGGAGGTTCCCTATAGATAGGCTATATATATATATGAAGAGAAAATAATACTCAAGGGTAGGACAAACCATCCATCTCTCTTTCTTCAGAGATGATGTGTGTAGATCATAGGAAAAACTCAAGGAAAATGACAGAAAGCACTCCTCTTCTTTCAGAAGTACTATTTAGCAAGCCAAAAAAATACTCTAGATAGTAACAGTAAAATGGAATAAAAGATCTAATAACCAACAAATCGAGATGCAGCACAAAGTCTTCACCTGAATTGCTCGAGAGTAAGATACGAAGAACAATGAGAGCACAAAGTCTTCTCAAAGTCCTTTACACAGAAATGAAAAGAAAACACACTAAAAGGCAATTATGGGGGCACAAAGTCTCTCCACAGTTAACTCTTCAGGACAGCTTTCTAACTAATTTCACTAATCCTGCTTGTTGAATTAAAAGAACAAAAAATACATCAAGGAAAAAGACATAAGAGCAGTTTCCTTAACAACAAAGATATCACAGCACAACATCTAAAAAACCATTTGCTTTCTTATTCCAATAACAAAATATGATAAATAAATTGAGCTCAAAGTCTTAGAAGTGCCTTTCAATTTGGGCAGAGGTTCGTTCTGATTGTCAAAAAAAGAGATCCTTTTACAATAACAAGAGAGTCCCTTATACATCCATTTCAAGAAGGACTTGGGAACAATAACACATCATGTTGCATTGGAATCTATTCAGAAGACAGGTTGGGACTTTAGGGCATTATACCCATTTGATTTTATCAATGTAGGGAAATAAGTCACACTTATTGAAAGTGTGCAACTTTTAATGTCCACCTGGCAATCTGATCTTACCTTCATTGTTCCTCCTTTTCTGGTTAATTGAATCGAGTCCTGGATTCAATTTTCTATTCTATTCCTTCCTCGCTTTCTGTTGGTCTTGGCCTTGAATTCTGGGAATGCATTCTGGTCTATAAGTTCAAAGGATCAACAATTATTTTGTTGTCTTCAATTTGACATTCGTGCACCCGTCACTATGTTTCCAACGGCTAATTGGCTGTGTCAAATTTGACGTCTTCGGGTGCGTCACCCCTTGGTCTTATTTTGGCTTTTTGTTTGGCAGTTTTCCAGATTGGACTTGCCCTTTTGGGCCTTGAGAAATGATCACTTTTTGAGTCAGGAATATCCTCCCGCAAGGGTATCTATCTTTCGAGCAGTCTTTGAATTACAGGTCGCTAGATTCTTCCTTTTGGACTTCAAGAAAATGTCCTTCACTTTGGCAGTGGAGAGTCCCCTGCAAGGGCACCTACCCTTTAGGGTCCTTCAGTGGACTTCACCTTGACAGTTCCCGTGGAAAAATCCCTGGGCTTTCTCCTGTGAATGTTTCCTCACCCGTTTTATTGTAGACATTTCCCTGGGGAAAATTACCGCAGACAAAAAGTATGGGGAAAATTCTTGCGGACAAAAAGTCTGCGGAAATGTTGACTGCTCTTTGAAAATTCCTTCGGGGTCTTTTGACCCGTAGCTTCTCCGAATTCCTTTAGACTTTTGTCTGAAGGAATTCCTTCGGACAAAAAGTCTGAAGGAATTCCTTCTTTGCCTTGGTATTTTTCAACTATTTTAAACAAAAATTCGAAAGATTTACTTAACTGTTTCCTTGAAAATAACCCTTCTGAAGGGTGTTTTGGTCAATTAAGTGCCCTCCGCAAGGGCACTTGTCTTTCAAGAAGCCCTTTGGAATTTTACCTTTTGAACTATTCCTTTGAACCACGGCTTTGAACCATTTCGTTGAACCAAGATGTTGAAGCAATCAGTTGAACCAAAAATGGTTCAAGCTGATGGTTCAATTGGATGAACCAAGCATTGAACCTATTGTTGATGTTTGCCGATGGAGATTTCTATTTGAACCAAGGCACTGAAACAATCCCAAAAAATGACTAAGTGTTGAAAAATTGATTCTTTTGACTGAAACCTCCTATAGAAGCCTTTGAACCTGTAGAAATGAACATGCCTGCAGAGTCTATAGAATTCTAAAAAGTTTGAAAACTGAAAAATTTGAATGTCTAAGACAAATTTCAGAAAGGGAAGAGACAATTTTGGCCTGTAAGACCAAAATAGTTCAAATTTTGTCCCAAAAATGAGTGATATTTTTGGGGGATAACAGATTGGAGATTAGACCTGATCAAGATGTAGCATGGATGAGGGAGAGCATGAAGATAGGTGGTTATGGGCCCTAGGGTTCCTCCTCAATGATGGTCAAAGAATAAGGTAAGTGGTGTATTTGGAATTGATAGGTTAGTTATAATTTTTTTTGGATTTTGTTTGTGTTTGCTGCGTGGTTAACCTAGGTTTAGTTTTTGAAAGATTTGTTTGATTTTCAAAGTGAAATAGTAGTTTGTAGTTAGATTGGTTAGGGATTGGGTGGGTAGGTTAGGTTATATTAAATATTATGTTTGTGTGTATGATTCATGGTGGCATTTAAGAGGGTAGGGTTTAGTTTTGATCATCGATGATCACTTTATAATGATCATCGATGGTCATGTCTGACCATCACCAATCACTATTGGCCATCGATAGTCTATTATCAACCATTGTAGGTCACCATATAGTGATCATCGATGATTGATTATCTAACCACATATGGTCACCCTAACCATCAATGGTTGACAAGAGTTTGGAGAAGTTTGTTAAAAAAATTTGAATGTTGAAAGTTTAGGGTTTAGGTAATGTAATTTGTGAATGTTTGGGGAAAGGGTAATATTGTAGGCGTAGTAGGTAATATTTTAAGAATGGGACTAGGTGTTTTTTAAGTAAAAGGTTAATTGGTGAGATTTGAGATAAGATAGGTTAAGGTTTTTGTGTTGTATATAAGTCATAGGTATAGGTCATAGTAAGAAAAATTTATGAGTTGAAGAGATTATCATAAGAGGTGGGTGTGAGTTCATAGGAAAAAATAGTATAGAGAAATAAGCTTATTTTCTATCAAACTGTGTAGGCATGGGAGGGGATTCAGATGAGGGATAGAGTACCCTATATTTTTGATGAGATTCATCAAAGTATGACTACTAATGAATAGGTGCATATAGAGGATGTGGGGCTCAATAGTATGATACATTACCATCATGTATCATGAGATGCGGTGATGTTAGTGGCACTCATCAAGAGATGGGATCCTACCACTAATACCTTTTTTATACCTAAAGGGGAGTTGATAATTCTACTTGAGGATATCCATAGGATTGTGTGACTACCCATATGAGGGGAGATGATATACCATATTGAAAGGGAGAAGTAGGATGAGATTATGGAGTTTCTATATGGATATGACATGGATTTTATGAGGTGTCACTTCAGAGGTTTTCATTACATAATGCTCTACTAGAGGGATAGGGGTATGAGGAGGCTTTTCACCATGATGATGATTGCAGTGATGTGTTATGCATTATCTAATTCTAGTAGTGTCAACTTTGTTTTACATTATTGGGCTTACGAACACATCCAACTAAAAACTGATGGGGCTACTATGGGAGGGTTATACTCAGATGGGTTTCTGAGTTAGATACATGCAGTGGAGGAGTGAGTATGCTCTGTAATGGGCACCCCAGTTTGTACCCAAAACTAACCCCAAAAAGGACTCTTAGGACTCTGGTAGATTTATTGGTATTGTTTTTTTGTGTTTTACAAGGATTAATGCATGTAACATAACTATAGAATTACAAGCATAGATACACATAGCTAAAATAGCAAACACACTGTATTTATATTAATTGCAAAATGAGTAAATGAGTACAATGCCGGCCACGTGGTGGCTCACTAAATTCCCCAGTGATCGTATGAACATTATTCCAAGTGGATATCCTAGCAAGTGTCGAAGGTGCTTTATTTGTTCTCTGACCTACGAACTATGAACTCTACAGGCTGGGTTTCCTACAGACTCCTCAGATTGGATCTACAGACTCTATAGTCCACTTCTACGGACTCTGCAGCCAAATCTATGGACTCTATGGGAGCTTCTACGAACTCTGCAGCCAAATCTATAGACTCTATAAGAGCTTCTACGAACTCTATACGTAGAAATCTATGGACTTTGCAGGCTGAGATCTACAAACTCTACAGGTTAAAAACTATAGACTCTTCAGGCTAAAATCTACGGACTCTGCAAGATGAAAACTATAGACTATGTAGGTTGAAAACTATAGACTCTGTAGGTAGAAAAATACCGACTCTGTAGGTAGAAAACTACTAACTCTACAGGCAAAAACTATGAACTCTACAAAAAACTACGGACTCTACAGGTAGAAATCTATAGACTTTGTAGGTAGGAAGCTACAGATTCTGAAGGTAAAAACTAAGGACTCTATAGAAAACTATATACTCACCTGGTTGCATATAGATGCTATAGTAATGGAGTTGCTACAGTGACATGCTGCTATAGTAGTATGGATATTATAGTGGTACAGTTGCTACAGTGGTGTGGCTACTATAATGGCTGAGAGCACAAATTCCAAAGACCAATCCCAAGGATTGATGTCTAGAGTGCTACAGATGAGAAGGACATTCTCAAATGCCTAAATAAGCTACAAGTGCAACAATTCTTTTCTTCTTATCCAACATGCCCAAAGAAGCCACAAGCACTCCCCTTTATCCTTTCTCCAAGGGGTGACTCAACTCACTTGAGCAATGTGGGATAAAGGATGTGCAACAATCCCTCATAAATTAAATGTTTAAAGTGACACTTAATGTCTTTCAACTGGGTTAAATGTTACCTTTTTGCAGCACTTTAGTCCCACAAAAATACTAGCAACTGGACTTGAAATGGTGCAAATGATAGCTTGCTAGAAAGCTCTTAGCAAGGAGCATCAAATACAATCATCAAAACTAGCCTCCATTGCATCCTATTAACTTGATAAAAAGATTAAGTGTGCTAGAAACTGAGTAAGCCAATCACTTAAAATGGGGACATTATAGTCCACCACCCTTGAAATTGCTTATCCTCAAGCAATCTCAGCCCAGCCTACTGAATAACTTGCTCACTCTCCCATGTAGCATCCTCCTCCGGTAGGTCTTTCCATTTGACCAAATACTCCTTCACTATCCTATTTCTGAATTTCCTCTCTCTAGTATCCATAATAGCCTTAGGTTCTAACACGAGCCTCACTTCTTCATCCAAAGGGGGTAAATATGTAGTAGGCACTACACCCTGACCAATGGTCCTCTTAAGCCTAGATACATGAAATACATTGTGCACTTGACTGCCCTCTGGAAGCTCAATTTCATAGGAGACTTCACCCACTCTTCAAATCACCCTATAGGGATAGTAAAATCTAGGCTTAAGCTTCTCTGCTCTGCTCTTCTTGAGTGATGATTACCTATATGGTTGTAGCCTCAAATACACCATGTCCCCTACCTCAAAACTATGCTCTACCCTATGTTGATCAGCATATAACTTCTGCTGATTTTGGGCCTGTCATATATTCTCTTTGAGCGCTCTCAAGATATCTCAACTATCCTTCAATAGGTCTTTAGCTTTGGGCACTCTGCTATCCCCCAAAGCCATATCCATGAAGCTTAGAGCTTCATACCTATCTAATGCCACAAATGGAATCATCCTAATGGTCATGTGATGCATGGTATTGTAACAATACTCCCCCATGTGTAACCACTTAACCCAGGCTCTCTGATGTGCAGTCACATAGTTCCACAAATAACCTTCCACCCATTTATTTACTATCTCCATATGCCCATCTATTTGGGGATGGTATTTCGTACTAGGTGTAAGTTCTGTACCACACATCCTAAACAACTCCCACCAAAAAGTGCTCATGAACTTGCTATCCTTGTCACTAACAATAAATCTCAGTAACCCATGCAGCCTAAAAAACTCCCTAAAGAACACATCTACCACCTGAGCTACTGTATAAGTAGAGGGGATAGCAAAGAAGTGAGAAAACTTCATCAATCTTTCTACCACCACATAAATGCAATCTTTTCCCTGCACTTGGGGTAGGCCAATGATGAAGTCCATAGAAATTATTTCCCACTTCCAGTCTAGAATGGGTAAGGGCCGTCGTAAACTAGCAAGAAATGTGTGCTCTTCCTTATTCTGTGGACAAACTGCACACTCCCTGACATACCTCTAAACATCATCCTTGAGCCCTCTCCATGAGAACCACTCTTGAATCTACCTGTAGGTCTTGAAAACGCCTGAATGTCTAGATGTGGGTACACATGAAATGCCCTCAGTATCATCTCTCTTAAGGGTGATGATGGAATTAAATAAATTATGTCTTGAAACCTGATCAACCCATTTATCACCTCATAGAGATCATCCTGTATAGTGCCTGAAACCAGTCCCAATGCCCAAGCATCTCCAACATATTTTGCTATAATCTTAGCCCACTAATCTCCTAAAATCTCTGCAAGAGCACAAATGTGAGGTCTCCTGGATAAGGCATCAGCTACTACATTCTTCTTTCCTTTCACATACTTAATGTCAAAGTCATAAGCCTATAAATTAGTGACCCACTTCTACTGCCTATCATTCAAGTCTCACTGACCCATGAAATACTTTATGCTATTGTGATCCATCTTGATCACAAAATTCCCTCCAACCAAGTAGGATCAAAATTTGGCCAAGGCATGCATGATGGCTAACATCTCCCAATCATAAATAGAATATCTCCTCTCCACCCCTCAGAGCTTCCTACTCTCAAAAGCAATGGGGTGCTTCTCTTGCATCAATACTGCTCCAATTTTGTCACCTGATGCATAACAATAGAGCTCAAAAGGCTTCGTGAAGTTGGGTAGAGCTAGAACCAGACATGAAGACATCACCCACTTGAAATGTTCAAAACAGTATTGCGCTGCCTCTATCCATACAAAAGCACCCTTCTCGGTGAGGTCTGTTAATGGTGATGTAGCCTATGAAAAGCCCTTCACAAATCTCCTATAAAATCCACATAATCCAAAAAATACTTTGAATTGTGTAAGGCTGGTTGGAGTGGGCCAATCAATAACTACCTTGATCTTTTCTAGATCAACCTAAACTCCTTTAGCACTGATAATATGGCTGAGGTAGAGCAGCTTGGTCATGTCAAACTTGCACTTTGATTCCTTGGCATACGGTGACTCCTTGTCCAAGATGACTAGCACCTCCTCTAATTGATGTAGGTGCTCATCCCACGTCCTACTAAATACCAAGATGTCATCAAAGAATATCAATACAAATCTTCAGAGCTGCCCTCTAAACACCTGATTCATACAACTCTGGAAGGTAGCTGGAGTGTTGGTTAGCCCAAATGGCATAACTAGAAACTCAAAGTTCTCATAGTGACACCAAAAAACAATTTTTTCTATGTCCTCTGCTCGCATCCTGATCTGATGGTATCCTAAACGTAAGTCTATCTTAGAGAAATATCATGCTCCATGTAGCTCATCAATCAGCTCATCAATCCTAGGGATGGGGTACCTATTCTTAATTGTCTTCTTATTGAGAGCTCTATAATCAATGCACATACACATTGTCCCATCCTTCTTCTTCACCAAAACAACTGTTAAAGCAAAGGGGCTTTTACTGGGCCTAATATTCCCCATCTCCAATAGCTCCTTTATTGAATTCTCTATTTTATCCTTGTGCTTTTTAGGATGGTGGTAGGGGGTGATGATGACTGGTTTAGCCCCTTCCTCTAACTCAACAATATGCTCTATACCCCTCTCGAGAGGGACCCCATGTGGAATGCTAGCAAACACCTTATCATGCCTAGCAATGATCTCTTGTACATCTGGGTGATAGCTCTTTACCAGCTACTCTAGAGGCATAGGAATGATCAAACATTCAACTACCCACTCGATATTGTCATGTCTAAACAACCATTCCATCCTTTTTAAGGATACCACCCTGAGCCCCCCATTAGGTAACCCTCGAAGCACCATCTTCCTGCCCTGATGTTGAAACCTCATCTCCAGTTTAGCCAAGTTAAAGGTGAACTCTACTAGAGAAGCCATCTATGTCATTCCCAAGATAACATCATAATTGCCCATGTCGACTACGTAGAAATCGTCCTCCAACTCATAATCTCCTCCTAATCTAATGCGAAGTTTTGAAATCTTTTGAGTGGATAATAACTTGTGGCCATTGGCCACCATGACTCTGAACCTGGCATGCTCTTTGGTCTGAAGACCCCTCTTGGCTACCAGTTTTGCATTGATGAAATTATTCATTACCCTTGTATCGATCAAGGAAACCACATGTTTCCCCTGAATCAACCCTCTTACCTTAAAGGTCATGGCCTTTTGGATGCTTGTCAGGCGAGCAAGAGACTTCTCATCATCTGAACTCTCCTCAATAGTGCTATCACCCTGACTAGATTCTAAATTTGAATGTTTCCCCTTGTCTTCAGAAGGTGATTCATCTGCTGAAAAATACTCCATGGGCTTAGCCTTTGCTTTAGGTGGACATTCATGGGAAAGGTTCCATGGCTCCCTATAATGAAAACATAGTTTTTTCTTCCTGAGTTTGTTGAGGGTATCATTGTCCAACCCTTTAGTTTCCCCCTTAGGCCACTGAGTGTCCTTCTAAAATGTCTTCATTTCCTTATCCTTCTTTAAATGAGAGTCCTTAGAGTGGAGTTTACTCCTGTAGGAAGAAGATGCTAGGTCTCTTGTTTTCTTAATAGCCTCTTGTAGTGAAGAGGGGTTGTGTCCCTTCACCCATCCTTGCAAGGGATCAAAAAGCCCATCCATAAAAAGAACAACCTACTCTAGAGTATGTCTAGGATCCTCTATTAATCGATGCATCTCCATTACCTCCATTACCCGGTCCACCTAACTGGTTAGCATTATTACCCTGATTGGCATTTTTTCCCTAATCTGCTCTAGTCAAGTGTTGTGTAATTGCTAGAGCCATCTACTACAATGTGGTATGTAGCTCCCTTTTCCCCTAGAAAGATCACTGAGCATCATCTTGGTGTTGGGTTCTCCCCCTTCCCCATCTCGGTCACCCATGGCTGGTGCTGAAAAGGTCTCACCCTCCTCAATTTCTTAAAAAACTTGTAAGTCTGGGTTTGTCTGGTTTCTCCTCAAGAAGTACTGATGTGTGGGATGCATGAAACCTCACATGATGGTAGGAATAACAGGCTCTGATACCACTATAATGGGCACCCCAGTTTGCACCCAAAACTAACCCCAACAGGGACTTTTAGGACTCTAGTAGATTTATTGGTATTGTTTTTTTTGTGTTTTACAAGGACTAATGCATGTAACATAGCTATATAATTACAAGCATAGATACACATAGCTGAAATAGCCAATGCACTGTATTTATACTAATTACAAAATGAGTAAATGAGTACAATGCCAATCACGTGGTGGCTCACTAAATTCCCTAGTGATCGTATGAACATTATTCTAAGCAGATATCCTAGCAAGTGCCGAAGGTGCTTCATTTGTTCTTCGACCCATGAACTATGAACTCTATAGGCTGGGTTTCCTACAGACTCCTCAGACTAGATCTACGGACTCTACAGGCCACTTCTATGGACTCTGCAGCCAAATCTATGGACTCTACAGGAGCTTCTACAGACTCTGCAGCCAAATCTACAGACTCTACAAGAGCTTCTATGGGCTCTACAGGTGGAAATCTATGGACTCTGTAGGTTAAGAACTATGAACTCTGTAGGATAAAAACTATGAACTCTACAGGCTAAAATCTATGGAATCTACAGGCTGAAAACTATGAACTCTATAGGTTGAAAACTATGGACTCTATAGGCATAAAACTATGGACTTTGCAAGCAGAGAAATACCAACTCTGCAGGCAAAAACTATAGACTCTACAAAAAACTATAGACTCTACAGGCAAAAATCTATAGACTCTATAGGCAAGAAGCTATAGACTCTATAGGAAAAAAATACAGACTTTGTAGAAAACTATAGACTCACCTAGCTGCATACAGATGCTACAGTAATGGAGTTGTTATAGTGGCATGCTGCTAAAGTAGTATGGCTGCTACAGTGGTATGGATGCTACAGTGGCATAGCTGCTACAGTGGCATGGCTACTATAGTGGCTGAGAACACAAACTCCAAAGAACAATCCCAAGGATTGATGTCTAGAGTGCTACAGATGAGAAGGACGTTCTTAAATGCCCAAATAAGCTACAAGTGCAATAATTCTTTTCTTCTTATCCAACATGCCCAAAGAAGCCACAAGCACTCCCCTTTATCCTTTCTCCAAGGGGCGACTCAACTCACTTGAGAAATGTGGGATAAAGGATGTGTAACAGTCCCTCATAAAGTAAATGTTTAAAGTGACACTCAATGTCTTTTAGTTGGGTTAAATGTTACCTTTTTGCAACACTTCAGTCCCACAAAAATATAGCAACCGAACTCTGAATGGTGCAAATGATAGCTTGTTGAAAAGCTCTTAGCAAGGAGCATCAAATCCAATCATCAAAACTTGCCTCCATTGCATCCTATTAACTTAATACAAAGAGTAAGTGTGTTGGAAACTGAGTAATTCAACCGCTTAAAATGGGGACATTACATGCTCTCTCAAGACCAAGGGGAGGTTCACATGACATTGACTAGTTTAGAGGCTAGCTAGATGCATTAGTCATTGAAGACATGATTTGGAGACCGTATGCTGGGTTTCTAGGGTGGGCACATTACAGGAGACATACTCTATCCCTATAAAGCTATAAATGGATATACGGTAGACAAGATGGCAAGATAGAGATGATACCATTTGATAGGGTACAATGATAGTTTATATTGGTATAGGGTATCCCTAGGGTGTTCTTGAGGTATAGGATGGAGGATACAGAGTTCCCACTATTTTCTCCACAACTAGTGCATGATTTCATTGACCATGAGGAGCTACCAATGAGGATAGAGATAGATGATGTAGGTGTTATATATGGGTATCTTGCATGGTACAAGGCACTCTATGTTGTAGTTGATATTGGTCCTAAGGATGGGGGTTATTATGATATGGATGTTAATGCTGGAGGAGATGGGCAATAGGTTTAGATGCTAGTAGTTACCCTAGACTTACAATCAATGACCATGGAGAGGGACTAGACATGAGGATATTTAGCCATAGCATAGGCATCTTTGGTAGTAGCACATGTATCATTTATGGTAGTGCAAGGTCAGTTGGCCACCATTATAGGTGAGAGAGATCAAGCTAGGTCTCAGTTAGCCTTGGTAATGTAGGAGAGAGATTCTCTTTGGTAATCAGGGGTGGAGTAACATTAGTGGTGGCACTAATGAACAAGATTGAGGACTATCTTGATGTAGAGATATGTAGCGATAGTGGAGGAGATATGATACTATGAGACCTTAGTCTTTAGGAATTATCCAGATGATCCTTGATGGGGTAAATATATGGCCATGATTGTAGGAGGTGCTGGTATAATGACACCAAGTTAGTGGGCCACATCTACAAGAGGATAGATAGGTGTAGAAGGGTAGGCTCTAGGAGGTAGTGGTACACCAAGAGGTAATTGGGCCTCAGGTTCTTAGTTTGTTTATATCACATTATACTTATTATATATATAATTTTTGATACTGACCTATGAGCTGATGCAGTGAGATGTATATTTTGAGAGAGATATGTATATTTTTTGTATACATGATCATGATTATGTGATTTTAGACTCATGCTTTATAGATATTATCTTTGAATATGGATTGTGGTTCATGGTTATGATGTTCATGTTGATTATTTTTTATTATGGTTATGTGGATGTGGACTCACCTAGCTAGGAATATGATAATATGTTTCTTTATTTATGTTTACAATGATGTTATGATGTGATAATGTGATGTTATCTATGATTATGATCATGTTTATGAAATTTATGTTTAAAATTTTAGTTTTATGGATGTGATCATTTAATTTCATGTGTTGAGATGATGATGTTTTGGATATTGATATGATCATGGTTATGGATACTGGTTATGCTTAGGTGGACAAGATTATGATGTGATTATGGTTATGGTTTATGGACGACTAGGATGATAGTGATGATTATGTTCCTGCTTAATTTTAATGAGTATATGCTTCCTCATTTAGGTTTAGATATGTGGTAGAAATGGTTTATCATAATTATGATCATGGATGATTTATACTATGATGTTGATATGATGATATTTTTATGGTTTTTGATGATGATATTATGTGATGTGGTTATGATGATGGTGATTTGTTTAAATTAAAGTGAAACACATAAAGTAATTTAAACAACAAAATTGGATGTGAGAAGGAGAAGATAATATAAGTGAATATATCAACCAGTATGAGAGAATAAGGAGACATGATGCTTCTTCTTTAGCAAGGACTAAAATAAACTAAAGTTAGATTGTCTTAAGGAACACAAGCCCTTAAAATTCTTTGCATTAGCATTCACTAGTTGGTTAAAAAGGTGGCTTGATCACATTATGTCAAGTGAACTCAAAAATCCCTTGCTTATAGTGTATAAAGGGGAGGGAGATGAAAATGAAACCTTCTTGGGAGACTAGCTTGCCTCTTATATAGGTCACCAAAGAGCCAATATAAACAATTCCATGTCATATAAGGTATAGATTGATCGATGTGGGAAATTTACTTGTGAAAGTTGATTGCGACTTCCAAATTATTTTACTTTTATTTGATTTTGATAGCAAGTTTTTTTATATTTTTTTTGTTGCTTAGGAGACTTAGGGGAAGTTGATCGATGAGGGAAGCTTCCAAGAAATTTCTATGCTTTTACAAATGCGCTACTCAGCCATCCTTCAATGGAGTGGTATATGTTTTGTGTGCTTTGTGTAAGGATTTTGATATCTATCCTTCATGAGAGTAGTATACCTTTTATTGAGAAAGTTTAATATGTTTTGGTAGTTTTCCTTCAAGGAATTAGTCCATGAAGGATATAAAGTCACCCATATGAGTTCTTTTGATTTTATTTTGATGTTTGATTTTGATGTCATAGACTTGCTTATATAGGCTTAAAGGGTCACCTTTTATCAAGGCAAAACTAAAATCACAAGAATGTTGATCAGGTGTAAAAGAGGTTTAGGTGAAAACGATCATGGGAATCCATCCTAAAAAAGGGGTAGAAAGTATCATGCCATGGGTAGAGCTATGGTACCCATTGTTCAAGATTAGGCTATGGTTGTGATAGATCATCACATGATTCAATTTTAATCAGTTGTTCCTAAAATAAGGAGATGAATATGGTTTTAAAATAAGATATGAGCTTAAGTTTGGACAAGAGGTGAGTTTGATCTTATTTCAACAAAATAAAGGATGAAAATGCAAAGCATTGAGGGGCTCAGGTTCTAAGTTGCCTTCAAGAGATGACAACCATTAAGTTCATAATCCATATTTGTACGTTATGATATAAGGCCCGAGCTAATTGAAAGCAAACTTGCCTCACTTACTTTTCTCTATATTGGTGACATGTTGACTTTCGTTTAGGATGAGGTCTTAAATATTGAATTCTCAAACTTTAAGGTGTTTTTTATAAGCATGTTTGATGTGTTCTTATTAGACACAAAGATGGGTGAGTGTTGCTTAATGATGCTTATCAAGTAGCTCAAGTTTAGGTAAACATTATTGACGATAATCACTCTCAGAGATGATATCTCATAGGGATATGTGAAGAGAGGTAATTTATAATTTGAGAGATAAGATAGCCTCTAATTTAAAAAAAAAAAAAAAAAATAGGGGTAGCACCTGTAGGGGTTTAAATGCTAGTAAAATATGCCCATAAGGTGAAGGGAATGTGTAAATGTCAATCCTAACTAGATGCATTAACCATTTTAGTTAGCATGTTATTGAGGATTTTTTTAGAGGCTTATACCTATCCATTTTCTTGAGGATGATAGGGTGAAGAGAAACTTAAATGGATACCAAACACATCACAAAGACCCTAAAATTATTTGTTTTTAAAATATTTTCCATTGTGGGTGATGATTTTGTGAGGAAAACTAAAATGGTAGATAATATGATGATTGATAAAGTCAACAATATTTTCAACTTTCATTGAGAAAAGAGGAAAACTCTACCCATTTAGTAAAGTATACAGTCATAGTGATGATATAATGATGTCACTATGAAGAATGGGGGTTAATTTCACTAATGAGGTCCAAAACCTATTATGAGAAGGGCCAAAAATATGTGGATACATAAAGAATATGTCTAGGTGTGTGATGTATATTAGCATGTTTTTGACACTTAACACACGTTTTCACATAATCACAACAGTCTTGGTTAAGGGTAGACTAGTAATAGTCAAGATGAAGGATTCATTTAGCAATATCAAGGCCACTAAAGTGTCCCCCATATATCCCATCATATGTTTCCCTGATAGCATGAGAGGCCTCATGACTACGTAGGTAGTAGAAGAGGAGACCATCAAATTCACATTTATAAAGAATTTCCCATAGTATGGTAAAATGTGAGGTACTATAGATAAACACTCTTTGACCATTCTTAGATAGAATAGAGGGAATGATTACAAGGATAAGATAGTCAAATGTCTGTTGATACCAAGGTTGGGTTGGGTATCCTCCATATTAAATATGGTGGGAGATTGGATTTAACATAAGAGGGTTGGGTAAGTTAGTGGATAATGATAGATAACTTAGAGTTAAAGGGTGCAGATGGGATCTAAGAAACAAGGGAAGCCATTGTATTGACAAACTTGTTTATAGATCATGAGGTGGTTTGGATATGGTAGTGTTCAAATGATGCTAAGAGGATATAAGGTAATTATTTGTACTATTGAAAAACATCATTATTGCACTGATAAGAGCCATTGATTTGATTAACCATGAGTTTAGAGTCACCAAAAATGTTGATCATTTTGACTCCCAAGGCTAATGCAATTTGGATGCCTATCACTAAGGCTTCATACACAGGCATATTATTGGTACATTCAAAATCTAGATTGAAGGATAAAGGAAGAGGTTCACCATGAAGGGGGATAAGGATGATCCTATTTCCCCCTCCATGTTAACAATTTAATCTATCAAAGAACATGGTCACTTGATAGGTGAAGTCTACCTGAGAGAGAGTCATGATGGACTCATTTGGGAACTTAAAAGGAGGAAGCTAATTGTTTGCTAAGGGTGCTTTGGCCAATTGGTCAAAAATGACTTGCCCTTTAATTTAATTCTACTAAAGAAACTCAAAGTCAAACTCAACTAGAATCATAATCCACTTGGCCATATGTTAGTTTTTGTATGGCTTAGAGTACATGTACTTGAGTGGGTTAGTATTGGTTATGATATAGGTATTGTGATTGATAAGGTAGTGGTGAAGTTTAGTAGCCAAAAAGACCAAAGCTAGGCAAATTTTATCAGTATAGGTGTACTAATTCTTGTACTCTACAAGTGTGTGGATAATGTAGTAGATGGCTTAATATTTATATTGTTCATCTCGATGAGAAAGAATTGCCCCAAAGGAGTGGTCAGTGGTGAAGAAATAGAGGTAAAAAGGATGATCTTTCTTAGGAGGAATGAGGATAGGTGGAGACAAAATGTACCTTTTAAGCAAATCAAAATCCTTGTGATAGTTGTTATTCCACTTAAAAGATACATCCTTCTTCAGAAGGTGATGGAAGGGTTGGCACCAGTCTGAGATCTCAGAGATAAAGCAATGAATGGATTGGTGCTTCCCTTGTAAGCTATAGAGTTGCTTGAGGTGGGTAAGAGGAGGCATGTTGAGGATTGATTTGATTTTGGCTATATTGACTTTGATTCCCCAAAGGGATACGATGAAGCCAAAGAGATTTCCTGACAAGACCCCAAAATGCACTTCTTGGGGTTAAGGTGGACATGGTAATGGATGAGTCACTCAAAGATAATATTGAGAACAACCATATGATCCTTGTGACATTTGGATTTTCCAAGAAGGTCATCAACATAGTCTTCTATGATTTTGTGAATAAGGTCATGGAAGATCTAGATCTTAGTGCATTGGTAGGTTTAACCAATGTTTTTTAGTCTAAAAGGCATGAACCTATGGCATAAGGTACCCCATGGGGTGATAAAGGTGGTTTTGTGTTGATCCTCTAGGGTAATTAGGATTTGGTTATAACCCAAGAATCTATCCATCAAATATAACATCTCATGGCTAGCTGTAAGATCAACTAGCTAGTCAATACTTGGTAGAGGAAAGTCATCTTTTTGGGTAGTTGAGGTTAAGGTCATGAAAGTCCACATAAATTCAAAGTCCCCCTATGGTTTTAGTGACAAGTATAACATTGGATACCCATTGGGAATAGTCAATGGGTTGAATGAAATTTATGAATAGGAGACATTGAAGCTCTTCTTTGATGAGAATGGATATACAAGGGTGTATTCAATAAATTTTTACCTAATAATCTTGGCATTATGATTGGTAACTATGTTGTGGGTGGAAATAGAGGGGTCGATCCTTGGTATGTCACTATAAGACCAAGCAATTTCTATGTTGTGGTCTTGTAGGAAGGAGGGGAAGTCTCGAAGCTCCTCAAAATTTAGTTGATATCCATGGTGGAATTATTCAACATGGTTAAAGTCTCTAGAGGAGGAGATTTATGGATAGAGGAATCTGGTGCAAGAAGAGAGGTGGGAATAAAATCATCATCCTAACACTAAATAGTGTTAATGGTAGGAGAGTCATCTGCTATCATCTCAAGATGGGTTAGAGGAATAGTTACAATCTCCCCCTCCTTTTGATAAGTCAAGGGTCTCAAGTTGATCATGTTGATGAAAAAAGTTAGGGGGGATGATTTTAAAAACCTCAACCATCAATGTGGAGTGGATGGTGAGGAACAGATTTCCTCATCAATGACAGTAATGGGAGGTGGGTTGGTTTGTTGTTTAGGTGGCATGAAACTGAGGCCATGATTTTTGTGAGGTTTTCAGGTTTTGATTGGAAGCAACTCATGCAGCCCATGTTCATACTGACCTAGACCAAATCCCTTCCAAGCACACCTTTATAAGTATGTTTTAGAAAATTCTAATTTATCTAGGTATGAAAAATTGGAGGTGAATGGTTGAGGTGAAAAAGAGGTGGCAAAAGAGTCAAGGGGTTTATCAAGTTCCCCAAAGATAAAATTAGTTTGATAAGTTAAGGGTCCAAAAGGAATAATGGTTCCAATATTGGGGTCATACCCAGGTTATTGGTCAATATTCTCATACTCTTAAGGAGTAGGAAAGGTGTCTAGTATCAAAAGGCAATACTCCCCCAAAAAAATATGTTGGAAGGTTGATTCCAAAGGATCCATTATGGGGATTTGGGTGGAAGGGATGTGAGAGCTAGTGGACGCTTCATTGGTATAATAAGATGGGGTTTTTCCATTGACTAATGAAGGTTTATTGGATAGGGGAAAGAGAATATCATTGGGTCAACACATCATGTTACATGATGTGAAAGGGCTCGAGTCAGCTTGTATGGAAATAACTTGAACTTCATGCTCAAATTTGATGCACCAATGTAGGGTGGATGGCACACAACCCATAGAATAAATCCAAGGGTGTCCTAACAAGACATTGCACTAGAACTATCCATATAATACATAGAAGAGCTTAGGAAGCAGGTAAGGTCCTAGGTGAATTTGAGTGATAATAGTTCCTAAAGTCATGGTCATGGTATCATTGAATGATTGAATCACCAGTGAGATTTCTGACATGATGTTCTTAGTTGACTTGAGTTGGTTATAGGCATGGGAGGAGATGATGTTGATACTAGCTCCTCCATCAATTATAAGCCTCTTGATGTGGGTTTGGTTGATATAGAGAGTAATGAAGAAAGGAGGGTTTGGATCATCTAGATGGATAAGGGGTATTTCTGAATCCTTAAAGGTAACAAGGTTGGAAATGTGAGGAGATATGACAAAGGCTGTTAAAGGTTGAGGGTCTTACTGCCTAACCTCTATAGATTGTAATGCTTCTATCATCACTTGGTGGCGATAAGGTCAGGTATTGATTAGCTCATACAAACTCATCTCTTATCGACATTTGGTGAAGTTGTTTCATAACTACTAATTGGATTAATTTAGAAGGATTGGATTGAGAGGGTCAAAAGATGGACACTTTGGGCTTAGTTGAAGGTAGGGGTGCTTGGTGTTGGTCAAGTGATTGGGTGGTAGAAGAGGGATATGTCCATGGGATGGACACCTTTGCTTTTCCCTTATCCTTTAGTTAAGCATGTGATTATGTAACCACATGGATGGTATGGATTGGGAGAGGAGTTAGGCTAGATGATTGCTTTGGTTCCTCTTCACTCTGAGGTCAGAGTGGAAGAGTAGGTAGGTTTTGATTGATGGTTATTGATTCTTGGATTAGTGGATGGGTTCATAAGAGGCTCATCTTCTAATAATTCATCTTCATGATACAGCTAATGGGCTATCACTTAGATATCTTTGTAGTTCTCCATGTCATGCCTAGGTGTCTTATGGTATGAATATACTAATTTATCATTATACCAAGATGGTTTAGGAGTATGTGGGTCAAATGGTCTGATAGGTGGCAAGGTTAGGCAAGATGATTGGAATAGCCTTTGCAGGATGGTTGAGTAATACTGAAGTAGTGGTGTCAATGGCATAAGGATCTTAGGTTTGGTAGTTGATGTGGAATCCCTTTTAGGAGTGGGCTTGGAGGTAGAGGTTTTGGGCAAATGAGCATTTTTGGTGGATAGTTTTGGTTTTAGTAGAGAGGTTGATAGTTTGGGGTTAGAAGGTTTTTGGGTAGACGTTGGAGAGATAGGAGGTATGTTTATGGGGGGTTCAATGAAAATAGGTGTGGATGAAATTAGGACGGATGGCATAACCAAAAGTGGTGGATGGGTTTTGACTAGGATGGTTTGTTTCCTAATTAAGGTACAGGGATGAGGTCCTAAAATAAAGGGTAAAGTGGAGAGGGAAGGTAGAGTTTTGGTTTTTGGGTTTTTAGGTGGTTTTACCTTCTTGGTTGGCTTAGATTGAGGTTTGTTTGATAGATTTAGTGGGATTAAATCCTACTTTACTAATGGGTGAGTAATGTTATTAGTAGGAAATATGTCAAGTTTCTTGGTGGGTTTGATTGGGACAATAGGAGGTGATTTAGTGACTTTGGGTGAGTTTGGTTCTGATGGTGCTACCATAGTTTGATGGGTAGAGGCATCTAATGGTTGGGTTGTGGTGATAGTGGATTTAATAGTGGAAAGGGTAAGTTATTTTGATAAAGAAGGCTATTTCTTTTTTTTATAAGGGAGTCCAAGCTATTGCCAAAATGTAACCAGATCCAGGTTAGGGTCAAATATGAATTCTAAGTTTTTAACTAGTATAGAGAAGGGTTTATAGATGGGTCTGAATCCCCCAATAGTGGATTCAAAGGATAGACCCAAGGGTTGAGGGGGAGAAATGGTTACCTCATCCTTTTCCTGATTAAGAGGTTCTAATACCTGAGAAGGTAACTCCTTGATGGGAGGTGTAGTCAAAGTGGTTTCTTCCTTAGGAGTGATTGCTAAAGGAAGATTGGACTATTATATGATTGAGGAAAATAATGAAGTGGGAATGGTTTCCTCCTTTTATGTGCATATCCAAGAGGAGGTTGGTGACTCCACTACCTTAATAAGTGGAGTGGGGGAAGAGGTGTTCTGGTTGATGGTTTTCTCAGTAGTGAGTGCACCAAGAACCATATTAACAATATGAACATCATGATTATGAAAGGATTCTGCTTTGTTTTCATTATTAGCAAGAGAAACATGGTTGGGAAATGGTTGTCCAAAGATGTCAAGTGATTGGTTTGGGGTGCATTGTGGTTATCCAACACAAGCTCCCCTTGTTGATGAGAGTTTAGATAATGTTTTTGAAGATGTTACATCTACTAACATCATGTCCAATGATTCAGTATAAGGTACACAATTCATTCTCCTTGTACCAACTAGGTACATGATGAGAATAATTGAATTGTTATAGAGGATTGATGGGGGTAAGCTATATGATATTAGCCTTTGAAAATTTCTCTAAGACTAAAGCATATAACTCTCCAAGCAGAGTAAATTATTTTTGGGTGTTGTGGTTTGAGTTCCTAGTGTTTTTATTGGGGGAATTAGAAGAGTTAGATTGGTTAACAATGGGTGGAGGAGTGGTCTTAAGAACAACTGCATTCATGTTTCCCTTATTTTTGGAGTTAGTGTTGGTTTGGTTGTTGGGTTTAGAGGAAGAATCTTTATTTGATTTGAAGGTATAATTCGTGTTTCTCAATTTCAACTTCCCCTCATTAATGGTCATGTTCTCTAGTTTTCATGCCATGGTGAAAGCTTCATCAAAGGTACTAAAGCTTTGAACCCATAAAGTAGATGAGATGTGTTTGGCATAGGCTCAGGAAAAGAGTTTAATCAACTCAGGTTGGGGTAGAGAGAAGGGGAGTTGGTTTATCAGACTTCTCCAAAGGGCCACAAATTTAGCAATGGATTTGTGATCAAATTGTTGAATAGAGTAGAGGTTAGTGATGGAGACTATCTTAGAGATGTTTATAAAAAAAGTGCTCTAAAAAAAATTGGGCTAGTTAGGCAAAAGAAAATAGGGAGTGTTTTGTAGTATCACTGTACCAATATAGTTTTAGATCTGATAGAGACATGAGGAAGGTATGAACAAAGAGAGCATCATCATAGGCAATCATATAGCACAAATTCTTAAATGCTCTTAGGTGTTGTTGAGGGTCTTCCTTACTTTAAAACTTCTAAAACTTTGGAACTCAATGTTTGAATGGGGATGGATGGGTGAATTGGTTCATTATAAATTTGGTCATATGACAAAATATTATGATCTCCAAAAATTGATGACTCTAGAGTAGTTATTTTATCCATTAACATTATGACAAGGTCAGTTTGGGGTTGTGTACCCCTGCAATTATAAGGTAGGTTATGTTGGGTCTAGGTAGGTGCAACATATGTATAGTTGGTGGGGGTTGAGAGGCTACCACATAGTGGTATATGGATATGGGTGGTTATGATGATGCCATATATGAATATGTGGAGATAGGCAGTTGGATGGAAGGTAGAGTTACATACCCTTATGGGTTAGGGATGTAGCTCAAATTTGGCATGATGGGCACTTGTTGAGACATTAATGCAAGTTGGGTAGGAGGTATGGTTGGGATATTAGTTAAAGGGTAGGTGGTAACTTTGGTACTGATAGGTGGAAGGGTAGAAGGTATGGGAACCACAAAGCTCTAAAATGGAGTGGAGTTAGGTAGGTTAGAAATAGGAAGAATGGTGGTGGCATTAGCAGAGGGTAATCCTAAGGTAAGGTAAGTATTAGAGCTTAAATTTTGGGTCACTCCTATAGTAGGAGGGTTATTATTTTGGGAATAAGGTGCTAGGGTGTTTTTTTATTGAGTGGTTTGGTTCTGAATGGTGGTATCAGTAGGGTTATTAGTAAAGGATGATGCTTGGGTGACTAAAGGTTGAGTGGAGATGGTGGAAATAAAAATGTTGCCCATAATATGGGATGGAATTCCATAGGGTTGGTCAATAAGTGGAACTAAATTAGGGGTATGGTGAAATATGGTGTTAAGGTAATGCTAGAGGGCTATGGGGTTGTTATCCATAAAGTTGGAAAAGTTTGCATCACCTTGGGAAATTGTCTGAGGGATGGTAGGACTCCCAGAAGGATGAAGAGAAATCTCTACATCTGAGATGTACTCCATTGATGAGGGATAAGACGAATATGTATGATTAGGATGTGGGTCCTAATTTTCTTGGTTTCTTAGTTGTTGCCTAGTTAAAACCATGAAAGTAAGGGAAAGAGGAAGATATAAATAATCTCACAAATTAAACAAAGAGAAGGAAAGTCAAGGAAGTAAATCACACACTAAATCACATGAAATCCTAAGGTTATTTTTAGTCTCTCTTGTGGCTTATGCATTAAGTTTTAATAATTGTGTGATTGAACTTGGCTTGTAGAGTGGGTACTAGAAAATAAGTCTATGGTTGGTTTTAGGTTGTTTTTAATCTCTCAAAAAGATATGTATTGGAATCAATATGTGGTTGGATATTGGGATCCACCTCCTCACTTCACACATCGTAATGATAAGGGTGTCAAGTGCTTAGCCAAGATATATTGATTTTTAGAGATTATACTCAATCAGAGAGCTAAGTTGGTTCTCCCCTTGGTGATGAAATCCAAATAGGATGGCCGTGAAAAGTGATCACTAGGTAATGAAATCCCAGTTGGGCCTTATGTCAGTGTTTTTATGCTTGATTAAGTGTGATTAGTTTGGTATTTTGTGTGTGATAAGAGTGTATTTATGATTAATTCACTTGATTAATTAAGCTAGGTGAGCCAAAATAAATAAATAAACAATGGATGTAATCAATTTTAAGACCAAAATGAGATTTTGATTTCATTTTATGAGAAGAAAACAAGAATAAGAATCACCTAGATGCAACTATGAACCCAAGAAAGGACTTAAGGGTTCCACTAGGTGAGCTAGAATGTTTTAAAGAAATGTCACTTATGTTCTTTGGAAGGAAGAAAAAGGAACTCGAGAAGGGTATGGTAGAAAAATATGATGTGTTGTACATGCATTGATATAGATGAGTGTAGATACTCCTCTTTGGTTTGCGAGGAATGACCTAAAGATAAGAAAACTCCCAAATAAATGGTTAATTAGTTACATAGTAGGGTGGATTGCTTAACAAGATAAATCCAAGAAGCACAAGCTTCTTTGGAGGTTGTCAATCCACACTTTTAAACAATTAAGTTCTGAAAGTGAAAGATAAATTACTTTTATATATCATAGAAAATATTGAAATGAAATACAAGAAGTGATTGATAAATAAATAGGTGAATTTGGCTAATTATAGAAATAAATAGATTGATATTAATTCCAAATAGATCGGGTGTGGTTTATAAAATAGGGTAGGGTTCTATGGTCAGGAATAGGATATAAAATTAGGATTTGGTTGAGGTTTTGTGGGTGATAACAAGTTGTTGTTTTGTCTATCACACAGTGACCATCAGTGTTTGGGGTGACCATTGGTAGTTGGGGTAGATCATTAATGGTCAGACTGACCATCAAAAGTTACTATGGTTTTGATATGGTTAAAGAAAACTAATTGGTGAGGTTATAGAATGAGATTCTAGAAGGTGGGTTCAGATTGGGTTAGTTGCAAAATGGAAAGAAAGTAACTAATTAGTGGAAATAGATACTTGGCTTTCCCAGTCATTGATATTAAGAATGGTTGAGGTAGTTTCCCAATAAATTGGTTGATGGGGTTTAGAGAAATTTTAGTAGATTAATGGTACTTGGTTGTGAACTGATGAGTTACCATAGAACTTTTGATCTCTATTGCACTTATTGGTTCACTAGTTTTTTAGTTCACTGGGAAAATGACATACCAAAAAAATTCTAATACCAGAAGCTCTTGATAGTTGCATATCCCTTTTCACCTCCTGATCCTTTCTCTTTTATAGGAAAATGGGAGAGGTGGAAGTGTAGTTTTAACAATAGGTTTAACTTTCTATCTAATTTTAACTTCAGCATGCATTGATCTACTAGTGGATTAGGGAATCTAATTATAGAAAATCAAGTTGTAGTTGAAGTGGGTGTTTAATGTTTAGGAAGTGGAAACCTGATTGTTAGTGGTCAGGCTTAAGCATTGATGGTTGGGGTGACCATCAATAGTCAAAGGTCAAAGGCAAAGTTTGGTAAAAGGCTTTAGTTAGTTGGTTAGCTATTCAGTTAACCTGGCTAAGGTTTGTGATTGAAGGGTTGGGGGATGGTCCTTAGGGGGTCCCAATGTATTCTAGGGGTATTTCAACATCTAGAACCATTGTTTATCTTTTTTAGTGTCTATAAAAGGCTATCAATAAATTCAAACACTATATCCTAAGGAATAATACATCCCATAATGTCTGATCCTACTATCAAATTGATGTTGGGACATAATGAACTTGGGGAAAAAAGAGGGAAGTGGATGACCAAAATCCAAGAATATGAATTAGAAATAAAATCTACTAAGTTAGTTAGGAGTCAAGGTTTAATACAAATTATTACAAACACTGATCCTTGCATTCATGTTTTGCATGTGGAAGCAAGTCAAATACTTGGAGCAGATTGGTACCAAGATATCATCCACTATCTTCTACATGTATCATCCCCCCATACCTTAAAATAGAATATAAAATGGCCCTCAAGATGAAATCCTCCCATTTTATGATCAAAATAGGAGCCCTCTATAAAAAAACCATGAAATAATCTATCTAAGGTGTGTTTCTAGAGCCAAAGCCACTAAAATCATGAGAAATTTCCATGACATGCTAGGAAGTAGTCACCCTTCAAGGCATACCATAGCACGTAAAATATTGAGAGCTAGATACTACTGACCAACTATATTCAAGGATACCCATGCTCATGTGCAAACATGCCATCAATTCCAAGTATTTGATTGGCAAGAGATAAAGTTAACCATGACTTTGCAATTGGTAATTGAGGCAAAACCATTTTCACAATGGGGCCTTGACTTTGTAGGAATGATCAATATAAACTCTTTAGCTAGACATAAATTTGTACTCACTACCATAGACTATTGCACTAGGTGGACTAAAGCAGTGGCCATGAAGAATAGTAGAGCAATTGATGGCATTATGTTACTTGAATAAAATGTCATTACTCATTTTGGGATGCCCCTATATTTAGTATGTGAAAATGGCCTAGCCTTTACATTAGCTAAATTCATTGAATGGGCATATAACAATCAGATAGTCATCAAGTCTACTTCAAACTATTACCCTTAGTGTAATGGAGTTGTTGAGTCCACTAATAAAAACTTGATGAATTCCATCAAGAAGTCAACATAAGAGAAACCCAGAGAATGGTAGTCTCTACTAAAATATGCTCTATGGGTAGATAGAACCAGATACAAAAAAGCACTCAAACATCCCCATTCTTACTTGTTTACAAATAGTAACCTATTTTTCCTACCATTTTGAAGTTGCCCACCTATGAGTTCATGGTTGAGTACATGGAAGATGATGAAAGAGTTCAGTTTAGGATACTAAACATTATCTAGATGGAAGATGCTAGAGATAAAGAATTGAATAAATTTAACAAGCATTAGGATGTTATAAAGAGATGGTTTGACAAATGAGCCAAAGTTAAATCATTATGAATATCAGACTTAGTCCTACTATGGGACAAGGCCCATGAAAATAAGGGAAAATATGACAATTTCACTCCTCTTTGAATTGGACTGTATCAAGCAGCAGAAATACTTGGTGAAAATGCATTTAGACTCAAAGACCTATATGGAAATGACTTGGCCTTGATAGTCAATGGGTAATACATAAATCATTATTTATTTGTTGATTTATCAAAAATTATAGAAGGATAATAAGCTTTTTTAGATCTAGAGTAGGTAGGAGTAGATTAGTTTTCTTTCATTTTTTTACCTTCTTGTTTGTCTTTCTCTCTTTGCTTACCTGTCTTTACTTTCTTGATTTATGTTTTTTTTTTCCTATTGTGTGATGTAGCTTAGTAATAAGTCCTCCGGAAAATAATTCATTGGATAAAATTGTGATTACCTAGCCTAGAAAAGGGAAGAAGGGATTATTGGTTTTCCAAAGTTCAAAAACCTCTAGCAATGTTCTAATTGAGAAAAAATTGGGTGGGGTTAATTATAATTTAGTTTTCTTATGAAAATCCTAAGTCACTTTAAGACTGTAATATAGTTCAAATGAATGATCATTTTCTTGAAAAATATTTTTAATCTATGTGGGCCATCATACTTTCACTCAAATTCACTAAACAAATTTCCTAGGTAGAACTTGCTATCTGAGAGTGAATAACATCCAGACTGTCTTGAAAAAATACATAAACCTAGATAATTATGGTTCCCAAAAATTCTAGTTTATGAATTCATGTATATAAAAAAAATGATACTTCAATGAAGTGAAATCATAAACTACTTCAGATTCCATGAATGGCGATTTAGGAAATCTCTAGTGGGGCTATGGATGCTTGGTTGGTAGTAGAGTAAGGCCTAGAGTAGAGCCAAATGTATCTATGTTGAGGCTATGGATGCCTAGTTGGAAGTAGAGCAATGCCCAAGCCATCCCTAACTAATCAAAGCATTATTATATAAAAATCTAAAGAATGATTTAGTCATTTCATGTCTTGATATCTTAAAACTTGAAAGTTATCATTTCTAAACCCAATGGCAATGGTTAATGAACCTCAAAGCACACACATAGTATGACTATCTACAAGGTTTAAACTCTATTTCCAAGTTATGGGATTTCATTAGTTATAAAAAAATATTTTGATATTAAATAAAGATCACAATGAGACAACTAAATTTGTATTCATCTTTGAATAGGATTTTTGAATTCTAACATTTTACAATGTTTCCTTGCAAATGTCACCTTTTGTTGATGATCAACTACCCCCTATTCCCATAATGGGGAGCCTCCTTATTTTATTTTTAAAATAACTAAGATGCCAAGATTTATAAACCATTTGAATGCATATCAATTTGGTTTAATTACAAATGATTTTGCTTTTATAGTTTTTGGTTAATTATTCATCTTATAATACAGATTGGTACTTAGAGATATTCAGGTTATTGTAAGTTCTTTAAGTTTTATTCAAACAATGAATAATTAACCGTTGACACTTAAAAATGCACAAATAGGCCTTTGATAAAGATGTTTTACTTGGTTCTCCAATTGGCATGAACATAATAATATTTACCTGTCTTATTAAACTAACCTTAGATTTTGTTTAAAGCATTCACTTATAAATTTTTTATTTAAACTTGTTTTAATTTGCTTAATATGAGAATTTGAAATTTTTGGAAGTCTAACTTAGTCTCTTGCTTGATCTCATAGTATGTAAAAATTAAAATATCAGGTTGTGATGCCTTGTGGGATGTCAAATTAAATACTATGACTCAAGAGGATAGGTGTCCAACTCATCAGGCTTCGTAATGCCATAGAGATTTATCACATTTTATGCAGGACACTTAGAACAAATTTAAAAAGCTCACGAACCATATGGCATCATCTAGATAACTCATGATGGAACTAGCCATTGGGATTCAAATCCAAAGCTACATGTCAAGATATTTGACCCCAAGAGTAAGCCTAATCAATCTAAGCTACCACATATCCCACTATGATCCAAAAGCCCATGAGATTATACCATGTGTCCCTAGCATAACCAACTAGACCCAAGTATCCCTCTAAACTGACGTGTGTATTATTCAATTCCATCTAAGATCAATGCATGTCCACACCATGTTACATCTATCTAAATCTTGCAATATCTCTAGATCAAGACATCCGATAGCACTTGAGCCATCTGATCAAGGCTTGATTGTATATAGTTATCTAAATCCCCTTTCAAGAATGATAAGTGGTAGAAGAATGAATAGAATCCCATGAAAATAATGTGCATCCCCTCTAAACCTGAATGATGATGCCACATGTCACTCTTGCACTGCTTCTATCCAAGATCAACTAGATTGCCTATGAGAATAATGCATGTCCACCTTGGACTCATCAGATGATGCTTCATGTCATTCTCATGAATATGCATCCCAAGGTTTATGATATTGCCTCAAAAAAAGACACGTGTCTCCACCTAAGCCACATAATTGTTACCAAGTTATCAATAGTTGGTCAAAAAAAATTTGAAGGTGACACCTAGTAAGGTAAAGCATTGAGTACCCTCTAAGAAAACCATCTATCAAAGAAAAGCCTTGATCATCTGTGAGAGTGACACATGGCACTGTCAGGATCTTGCTCCACCAATTAGAGCACATATGATTACCTCTTGTATTAGCAACTAAACATAGAATTTAACCAGAATCAATAAGTAACTAGAAATATGAAACAACACAGGAATATGAGAGACAATACACAATTGTATTAATAATCACTCAGAAGAAAATACAATAAAGAAGATGCCACTTCTTCTTCCACCTCAAAGGCTCGCCACACCTCAAGACCTTCTTCCCTCTCTCTCTCGGTCCCAACAATCAACTCCAATACAGAATTGATGTTCACCTCCACCAGTCAGAAATAGTGCTGCCAGTACACCAAGTACACAACCGTACTCCAAGTAGATCCCCTGCTCTCTACTGCTACCTACAAATCACTAGACCTTACTCACCATTGTAGATCTCCAAAAGAAGCCATGCTCACCTGATGACCAAGATCATACAAATACGAATAACCCTTCTGATTCTCCAAACCAACACCCACACTTGGTACTGTGGCACTAGGAGGAACACACCATTGCTCTCCTCTCTCATAAGGAGCTTATTTTGCTCTCTTACTCTCTAGCACAATTTTACAATATAGCCCATGAGTCTATATATAGATCTCATGCTTACAATAATTAGACTATCTTAATTACAATAATTAGACATGCAACTCAAGACTATGACTGGCCTTTAACATGCAAACTAACATTCCAAAAATATACTCTCTGGAATCAACATGCAAACTGCATGTTCACGCACAGGCTGCCGACGTCGGCTCCACCCTAACCGATGTTGGCCACTGGTAACCGATGTCAGTTGCTTCTTCACTATTGTCTGACCGACTCAGTTGATCAGACTGACGTCGGTTGCCCTACAACTCATTTTGTAACTCTCTGCAACCTCCGTAACCTTCGTAACTCCTCCTGTTTGCATCCTGGTGAAGCTTTTAGCTCCACAACCTAACAATCTCCCACTTGGAGATAAACAGCTTCACCTGTACCTATACCTGTACACCGTCTAAATTATTCCCTGGCTTGTATCCCTCTTCAAGATCAACCCTGAAGACCAACCACCACACAACCTGTGATGCTACACCTGTCATCCAAGTAACCTACCAAATCTGAACCTACAACTCCATGTAGTGAAGACCTTGACCCTGCATAACATGTTAACCTGCTGTTAGTCCCTCTCAAATACCTGAGAATCCACTGAACTGCCCTCCAGTACTTCTTCCCCAAATTGGCTCCATACTTTCTGACAACTCCCACTGCTTGGGAAAACTCAAGTCTACACTAGACCTCATGTGATTTAAAACCTTGTTCTAAGCTAAGCTTGAACTGTCTAGCCCTTGGTGTGCTTTTTGATTCTGCATCCTGCATCATGAACCCCGCCAACACCGTCTTCACACCAGTTCCCACTGGAGACAAAATCTCCATGTCTCTTATGCCAAAGAATTTCACTGCTCTTAATTCTTCATGACATGCCACTGAACTAACCTTACCTTTAGCTCAACAAAACCCTATATGTACAAACCTGCTAGAAAATCACCCACATATAGTAACTGGATAATGTTGCAATCATCATCCACCTGGTAAAGCAAACACAATGGTTACACTGACATTGACTGAAGCCCTACTTTGTCATCCACCTGTCAAACCTGTACCACTGTCCTGCAGCTTCCTCAAGACCATATAACTTGGCCTTCTATCTCACGTGTCCATCCACTCTCTTCTTTAACTTGGGAATCCATCCCTCATCCAATGCTTTCTTCCAGCTGACAACTCCACCAACAAAACACCTATTTGGTTCTTCTCTAAGGACTCACACTCCTCATCCATGCTAAGCTCCCGCTATTTCTAGATTCTACCTGCATTGCCTCTTTACATCTACCTGGTTCTTAACCATCAATAAGCAATATAAAGAAGGTGAACAATGAATATGAGGTTCACTTACCCTTTCTGACCTCCATATGGGCGTTTGAGACTTGTTGACAGCTTGCTATCCACCCACCATCCGTTCCAGTGACCAATCTCGGCCATCTCCCAGTTTGCATCTGACCGATGTCAGTTCCCTGCACTGACCCTGACTACCGACGTCATTTCCCTGGCCGACGCCGATATCCCTTTTGTTGACATCAGTTCCAGTATGACCGATGTCGGTCTCCCTGTTATCGATGTTGGTTACTGTCTGACCGATGCCGGTACCTATGTTTGCCTGTGAGTGATGACTTCTTCTCGCAAGCTCCTTTTGGGTCAAAACCCTTGTCCATATCAACACAGCCCTGCTCAAAATAATTTAGTCCCCTCTGCTGATCTTTGTCTGCCATCTCCTCCATGAACACCAAGGCCTTTTAGTTCTTAATTTTTCAAAGATATCTGTCTTCCGCTTAAGAACATGCATTCCCCTCCTACATATGTGACCAAGCCTACAAAGCCACATCTCTGTAACAAAAGGTGAATCAGTAATATAAGTAGATAGATAAAGGATACCTACTTTCTTACCACCATCTAATTCAAGTGCATCCGCTGTGAGAGTTACAGTGCATCTCCCATCACCCAACTTTCCTGAAGAAATTAGACTCATCTCCAAGACTGGTCCCTGCATGACTTCCTTCAACACCCGTGTGTTATCCACCTAAAATTTTAGCTTCACTTCCCCTTCGTCAATCATCTGGCAAGGCTCTCCAACCCCTAAATAAATATCTCCAAAGTCTCCAAAGACATACCCATGAAAAGATGCTCTATTTCAGGCTACATGGAAAGAGGCAAAAGAATCTATAAACAAAGATTCTACTTTATCCAGAGCAACCTGTGTAACATCACCTGCAACATCTGCTTCTACACACTGATCTTCTACCGACCAACAATCTCCCTTTACCTGCTCTTTCTTTCCATCAATCAGACCATTCCTGCTATTCAGTTTCTCCATTCGTAGCTTACTTTCTTCTGCCATTGCTATACTCCCACTCAATCTGAAACCCCTGTGAGTGACCTGTAATCAAAAACACTACTAGATCTGAAACCACCTGTTAGTCAACCCAACCAAAAGCTCTGATACCACTTGATGGTATCAGCTCTTGAACCTACAACCAAGCTCTGATACCACTTGTTAGGATCTTGCTCCACCAATTAGAGCACATATGATTACCTCTTGTATTAGCAACTAAACACGGAATTTAACCAGAATCAATAAGTAACTAGAAATATGAAACAACACGGGAATATGAGAGACAATACACAATTGTATTAATAATCACTCAGAAGAAAATACAATAAAGAAGATGCCACTTCTTCTTCCACCTCAAAGGCTCGCCACACCTCAAGACCTTCTTCCCTCTCTCTCTCGATCCCAACAATCAACTCTAATACAGAATCGATGTTCACCTCCACTAGTCAGAAACAACGCTGCTAGTACACCAAGTACACAACCGTACTCCAAGTAGATCCCCTGATCTCTATTGCTACCTACAAATCACTAGACCTTACTCACCATTGTAGATCTCCAAAAGAAGCCATGCTCACCTGCTGACCAAGATCATACAAATACGAAGAACCCTTCTGATTCTCCAAACCAGCACCCACACTTGGTACTGTGGCACTAGGAGGAACACACCATTGCTCTCCTCTCTCAGAAGGAGCTTATTTTGCTCTCTTACTCTCTAGCACAATTTTACAATACAGCCCATGAGTTTATATATATATATATCTCATTCTTACAATAATTAGACTATCTTAATTACAATAATTAGACACGTAACTCAAGACTATGACTGGCCTTTAACATGCAAACTAACAGTCCAAAAATAGACTCTCTAAAATCAACATGCAAACTGCATGTTCACGCACAAGCTGCTGACATCAGCTCCACCCTAACCGATGTCAGCCGACTGGTAACCGACATTGATTGCTTCTTCACTGCTGTTTGACCGACGTCGGTTGATCAGACTGACGTCAGTTGCCCTACAACTCATTCTACAACTCTCTGTAACCTCCGTAACTCCTCTTATTTGCATCCTGGTGAAGCTTTTAGCTCCACAACCTAACAGGCACTCCCAATACTAATCAAAACTAAAATGGCACTGAGACCTTTTCACTAATTAAAATATACCATGTGGTAAGATACAAATGAGTCATCACACTAAGCTGCACTTTGAGAGCCTATAAGTAATCAAAAGGTGCCACATGTCATGGCATCGAGCCAACTAAGTAGCTTAGTCATATTCAAACCTCATGAGTGCCTAACTAGATCTGAGATGGTATGCCATGTGTCAAAAGGTGGAAATATTTAGCTTTAAAGCTAAAATTGATGACAAATCAAAGGCAAATCAACACTAAATTTGAATTCTAAAGCAATTAATGCCAAAAGTAATAGTTCAAAAATATGTAAAGGTGATGAGCTCGCTATTAATATGGCATGAACTAGAATCACCACCCAACCTTGCATTAATCAAAGTATTATTTAAAAGGCTACTCAACTTGGCTATTATTACCTACATTTGCATTCAAAACTCTAAGCATTTGCTCTCTTTGTTATTTTCATTCTCCCAATGCGATGAAGCTGGAGCTCTTCATAGATTGCACCCCGACCACCATCATTAGAGATCTATAATTATAGATAAATATAATAGGATGTTAATTTATACCTTAGATATTTTATAAATTACATAGGCAAGACCCTCCACTTTGGGTAAGATCCTTGTAATTGGAAATGATGACTTTATATTTCAGTATGGCAATTTGATTGTGTTCAAAGACACATAATTCATCCTCAAGGCCATAAAATCAAAGGACATATATTATAGCAACATATATTATAATTTTGAATGAGTTATGGATCTTGATGAGGCCAAGACAATGCCTCACATAATCCAATTATCTTAGGACATTCTTGCAATCCAAGTTGCTAGACTCCATAAGGCCAAAACGAAGCCATAGGTCATGCCATGTAATAAACTAGTATATAACATATTTAGAAGGACAAGATGTGAGGATGGGTTGCTAAAATAAATGAACTAAGGGCTCCCAATTACTTTTATTATAGGGCCCATCTTTGAGAAATATTATGACTTACCTCTACCATAGCTAGATTACAACCAGAGCATCATTGATGATTGGTATGAGGTGCATAAACTAGAGATAGTATTGGCATTATGGGTTACTGACCCCATTGGGGTTATTTTCATAGATGACCTAGGGAACATACCTATTCGTTAATTTAGGAAGGGAGTCAGGATTAGCTTTTCCCATCTCAATAGGATATATGGCAATGTGTATATTGGCTATGTAAATATCAACACTATCCCACGGCTATAAATAATCTTAGAGGATCAATATATTCCCTCACTTGGAGACATGATCAACAATAATCTAGTACATGTAATGAATGATTCCTTCAAAAATGGGGGCCCTTTCTACATGATGAACTACTTATTGGATTCCATCTGTACGATTGCCCAACTAGGACTAGACTCATGGTCCCTTACATGAGATGAAGTTGTGCCCCAATTATTCTTTGTAATGCATATCCACCATTTTTGGTGCAACATAAAGGTGATTATATAAGACTTTTACCCAGTTGTTTATAAATCCATTATTGAATGTGAAATTCCAAGAGTTCCCTTGGAGGTTAGGTAGACATTGAAGGACATGAGAATCTATTGGTTATACCCAAATTGCATGATCATAAAGGTAGAAGGGGTGATAGTGGCTCCCCTAGGATAGAAAGATTTGTACCAATGAATTTGGTTGAGGAGGAGATGGACTATCAACTACTTCTTAGAGTTGATGGCATCTTCAAGATTAAAAAGAAGATAGTCCCCCATAAGACTCCTTACAAGTTGGGGAGGACTAAGATTACAATATGTCAAGACATTATAGTGGCTGTAAGGCCTAAAGAATCATACCTATTTCTTAAGGATGATTTCAGGGTATGGGACCCCAACAATGTCATCACAAGTCATCTCTTCAAGTTCAAGAAGGATGTGGTATTATAATATAAGCATCAAGAAAAAATCCTTGAATGGGTCTACTAAGATGCTATGAATGATGAAGTAGTCCTTAGGAATGCAGTCATGAAAAACATAGAGCTTGAATTGAGGCTTGATAGGGAGAAAAAGAAGGAGGATATTATAAAACCTTAGCTCCCACCGACTCATGGGATCATGTTCAATGTGGACTAAGAGGAGGAAGAAGATAATGTTCCTCTTCTTAGGAACATACCATACATAAATTCATCATAATCCACTTTAAGTGGACAAATCCTACCTCTGAGCTTCGAGTAAAAAGATACTAGCACCCAACCTAGACCCTCTCAAGGCCCTACATTTATCTTTGCATTTGCTAGGATATCTTAGAAATCGTAAGCCAACCCAACCATGATGTCATTGATCTTGAATAATTATAATAGGGCATTAATTTCTCAATGGAAGAGATACACACACTATTTGGGAGAAATATAGAGAAAGTCTACACAAGGAAAAAAGAGCCAACACATCTCAAGCTCCTAGTGTAAGTATAACACCATTTCCTTCTTTCCTAGTTGTTAGTATGTCTACATTTGTTCCCCTTACCACTGATTCCACATTGGCTTCATCATCTCCATTTGATGGTACTACTCCTATTCAGTCCTCAACTAACACTAGCATGAGCCAAGCTAGTACCTCCTTTGGATTCACCATTCCCCAATTCATCTCCCATGACACTACCAACATTCCACCTCCATTGAGCTCACAAAGCACTAGTGCTAGCCAAGATGTAGGTTCCACTCCTTCTCAGGTAGCTAATACTAGTGCATCACTTACCCTTGGCTTCCCTACATCTACTAGGCCATTAAGGCCCATCTCAAATGTATTTCCCCTCTAAAATCCACTCAATATAACTACAACTGCTAAGACAAGTATACCTTCAAAGCTATATTCATTCATTCTTGGCATGGGCCCTACCAAGTCTTTATTTGATCCACTTGGGAAATTAAACCCAACAAATTTGTTCATCCCTTCCACAACCTTAAATTCTTCATCAACCCAAGATTCTCCATTGAATTTGCATCCTAAAATTCAACATATACTATTGCCCCAAATTGGGTTAGGGATATCATATAAGTAGTAAGGCAAAAAAGGCCTTAAGTAGTCTTCTCTACTCCTCAAGTTGGCATGAGATTTGATTCAACCAAAGGAACTATGAAGAGAGTGGTTAGAAGATAGGTTGAGGAACCACAATCAAGCTCAACCATGGTCCATGAGAGTGAAGAGTCACTCTTCACCTTGATAAGGAAGAGTAAGGCCGACCTTGGATAGGTGCAAGAATATGTAGAGGATGCAATTTCCACATTGAAAGCATAGGTAGAGTCTATAATTTCCTTGATGAAGGGGAGATGATAAGATTTGAAGAGGCTAAAATAACATGCATTACCAATAATACTAGATGGTAGTATATTTTAGATAATCAATGTCTTCAACCTGTATAAATTAATGAAGAATAGATAGGAATATGGGATTAAGCAATCTAGGGTGGTCATGAAACTTAAGTTTACACTCTATGATGCCAAGTTGGCAAACTTAGCTAGAGTGGCAAGAAGTAATAAGTTCCCTGACCTCAAGGTTCTACCACATGAGGATATCATTCATAAAAAGACCATCCTAATGAATAAAATAAAAATATTAAAGAGATGGTTGGTCCAATTCAAGGATGCAAATACATCCTTGGAGAAAGTGGAATTCAAGATTGCCTTGTTTCTAAAGGATTCCATGGTCACTAGGGTGACTAATCCTGATGACTCCTTCATGAATGATTAAGAGTTGATAACATAGATGAAGGTTTTTTTTACCAAATTCTAGTAGGATGTGCCCAATGTAAAGACTGCTACCAAGGTGATAAATATTGTGGCATTTGCTAATTAGAGGTTGGAAAAGGTAGATGTCATTAAAGAAGCATTAAGGCTAATACTCATAGATCATGATAGGTTCATTCAAGACATTCCTAACTTATTCTGACCTATGATCTTGGACTTCACCTAGATAGCTCATAACTACTTGGCATGTGTATAGGTATGGACCAAGGAGGAAGTGCAGAAGAAGCAGAGACAACAACAATAACAAGCTAGCCAATAGCCTACTCCAAGCCCTTAAGAATATTTTGTTATGTTTGTAAATTTGAAATTAGAATATTCCATTGTAATATAATATTTTAATCTATTTGGATATATTTGGGCACCTTTTGTGGGCCCACTTAAACCTATCATAGGCATTTTGATGCTTATAAATAGGGTTTTCCCCCTCATTTATAATTAGAAATAGTTGTTGTAAGAATTAATACAAAAGAGCTAAAGAATTTATAAGTTTGTTTAAAGTACTTAATTATTTATTTTTATAGTTATTGTTCCTCACACTTTTAGATGACTGGTAGTTTTTTTCTACAAGTTAATTTGGCAATTTCACTCCACATATGCAGTTGTTAGTTTGAGTGTGACACTAGGCTGACTAATTTGTTAGTATATTTACTATGTTTCTTTCTCATTTGCAACTAAATATGCTATGCAATTTACTATGAGTGATAAATATTTATGCAATATATGATTTTAGATATATGCATTTCTTTTCATCTAAAGCTTCAACTACATTTATTTAGCTTTGAGCATTACACTAGAGTTGGTAGATGTTAGTTTTATGTGTTTTTTCCTTAAAATTTGACAAAATCGATGCCTTTGATCATCTTAATCAAATTGTCTTTTTTGCTTTACCCTACTTACTCTTGGATCCACCCATGACTCACTTTAGCTTAGTTCACACTGTAAACATCCATTGTTTCTTTACATTTTGGGTAATAATTGGCAAAGATCAAAATGAATTCACAAATATTAACAAAGTAAAGTGTCACTGCATAACATCTATTATCTTTATGTAGGGTCTGCTTTCAAACTTCTAGGTGGTGACCACATCTCTACTATCTATGCTATTTTGGTAGTAATTGTGTTAACAACTCAAATCCCAAGTCTTCCAGGGCTCAAAATTGAGTTTATTACTTTCCCCTTGTTTCCTAATGACATAGGGAGCATAATACGTACATCAACATAAAGTTAGTGAAAACATAAATTCTTATATGCTATTCATTATTGGGCATCTATAATATTAACAAGATGAGCATCCCCAACTATCATACGATGCACAAACAATAATTTACTAATAATATGATAATATTTTTAAACATTAGATATCCTATTAGTAATAACTCATTTTATCAATTGAGTTTTGTTAAAATTTTGCAAGTTCAATACGCTTCAACAAAATATCGAGGTATAACCTCTCATACATCAAATATGGATAATTTTATCATGAAATACCATCATCTAATCAAACAAATATGAAACTAGAAAAAAATAAGTTTAGAGATGTATAAATGGAATGTATAGTAAAGTAAATGATAAAGAGCTAATAATACAAACTCTATTTACACATTGCATTTCATAACATATCTTATTATCAAATGAAGCATATAAGAATGTTAGCATAAACAATAAAATGAGATTATTTAAGAATATTATCATGGAATTGCCCCACTAATAAAATGAAATCATCTTAATAACTGGAACATAAAAGATCCAAACTTACTGAGCATGATCTATTTACTGAAATGTAATAATTAAACATGGTCATTTTGTCAAATTAAACATGATGCTATGCGTATAATGTATTTTGACGTAAAAAAAATGAAAATATTAAGCATGGATTCTCTTCATAATATGGACAACATTATTCATGGTTTTGGGCCATAAGAACTAACATAAATATATTTTATAATGCAACATTATTCTGTCCATCTCAATAATGGTGTAATTTTTCCTTATAACAATACCATTTTGCTGAAGAGAATAGTGATTTGTTAATTCCCTTTGAATAATACAATTAATTAAAAAATAATAAAACTCTTTACTAACATATTCACCACCATTATCAATTCCTAATCTCTTAATAAAAAAAATCAGATAGATTTTCAACACTAGCTTTGAATTCCTTGAATTTAGATAACACATCAGATTTATTTTTTATGAAAAATGACCAAATCATTCTTGTGTAATCATGAATAAAAGTAATAGTATACAAATAATCATTAAGAGATGAAACTTCAATATGTCCTACAACATCAATGAAATTTAAAGGATGTGAGGACTTCGTATCATGATTATTGTGAAAGGAGTCAGTATGTTGCTTACCACATAGACAACCCTCACACATATCATGATGAGAGGGGATAGAATAAAGTCCAAAAACAAGATTATATATATATATATATATATATATATATATATATATATCATGTAAACTTATAAAATTAACATGTCATAATATTTCATGCCATAATTGATATTCATTTTACTATGCAATGAAAGAAAACATGTAGAAGGAGAGAAAATGTATAAAACCTTCTTTTGAACACCTTCAATAATCAAGGAACCAAATTGATTTCTAATAGACCAACTATCTTTAAGCAATTTTACAATAAAATTATCATTTGTAAGTTGAGAACAAGATACTAAATTCTTTTTAAGTTTAAGTATAGAAAAACATCATTAAATAACAATATTTGAAAACTTTTAGTTTCCCTACATAGTTGCTTCTTAAAAAGAATTATTTACTAAGTAAATTATTTCAAATATATCTCTAGAGTCACAAAAAAATTAGACAAGCAAGTCATATGGTGTGATTCGCTTCTATTTAAAATTTATTTATTTTTATTTGAAGAAAATAAGATAAGTTATAAACTAATAATATTATGATCATGATTGTTATCTTGATTAGGGTTTTGATTCTTCTGCTTGTTTTGATTATATTTATTCCCTTTATTATTTTTATAAGATTGATTGTTAACTCTATCTTTGTTTTTATAAGAAGTTTCTATTATATGACCAAATTTACCACATAGATTTCAATTCCTATAAAACTTAGGTTTATGATTTTTATTACCATATTTTATATTCCTATTTGAGATAGAAGTAGAATTAGGGTTAGATTTATGGTTTTTATTATTATAAAAAATTAAATTTAAGGTGAGAAGTGCCTGAGTAGCATTCTCTTTAGAATCAAAATTAGTCATAACTCTATTTTCTTGAATCAGGAGAGCAAACAAAGTGGTAAGGTCAGGGATATATTGCTTAGTTTGGTATTTAGAATTCAAAATTAAAATAAAAATTATAAAGTTTTCATAAATATTTAATTGAATGATAAAATAAATTATTTGATCTTGAATCAAATTATAGTTACAACCATCTAAATGATCTTTATTATTCTTAATTTTAGCAAGAAAATTCACAAATTTTTCATCACCTTTAATAGGTGTAGTTAGCAATTCAAAGATTAGGTTAATAATTTTTGAAAGGTGAGTGCCCTCATGCATGGATTCAAGGAGTTTATAATCATCTCTAGGAGACTCCTAATTACTAATATGGAGAAGGAATTTATCATTAACACTCTACAAGATAATGGACATATCTTCTTGCGATTTTTGTTGAAATGTATTAGTAAGCTCAAGGGTCACATATCATGTAGAAGGGGATTTTTCAGTCCCAACAAAAATATTCCATAACTTTCGAGCCATGAATTTTTGATTTAATATATATTTTCCAAATATTATATTTATTTCCATTAATCATTTTTTATTTATCTAAAATAAAATTAGATGAAGCCATAGCTTCCCTTTAAGAATGACAATAAACAAATGCTTAAATGAGTCCTTTTTAGAATTAATTTTACCATTATTTAAAAGTAAAAATAGATTAAAAGTGTAAAAATGCAATTATTGATTAATTTAATGCTATATAAAGTAAAAAATATATAAAATATTATGACAAAACAAGGTGTCACAAGTGTCATAAAATATACTAATATAAGAACAATTATTTTATTTTTTAAAGAAACTAATGAGATTTTGAACTATTTTAAAAATTAAAGTGAATCACACATGAAAATATATTTAATTAAATAATTTAGATTCAAAATAATACAAAAAAATTGAATTAGAATTGCACTAAACTAGGTGTCAAAAGAGTCATACTTAGAATAACTACCAAGACACTTTTATTAAAAAAGTTGTAAAGTTAATAATATAAAGTTCTAAAAATTAGGGATCGAATGGTTACATGACTATTCTTATCAAAACATTCAATAGGTTGAAATTCAAACAAAGTTTAACAAGTTAACTAGGGTTTTGAATGCGTGAGAAAAGTTTGCACACAAACTAAAAAAATGGAATTCAATTTAAATTAAAATTAAAAAATTAATTTTACCAAGTCAAAAGAGATTGATCTTAGAAGGTTTTGAACTTGGGACATCCCAAACTACAACATTTTAGCAAAATTACAACCACCAACACTTCTAAAAACTTTCTTGAAAATTTACATGTGCTAATACATATTTCCATCAAAAACATTTGTTTCATCTTATTTTTATTTTTTCAAAATTAAAATAAAATCAAATATATAAAAATATTTAACTGTGCATGTAAATTTTTTAAAATAAAATTTACTTTTTGGTTTAAAAACTATTAAATGAATTTAAAGGTAGGGGTCACTAGACTTTGCATGGAAAATAGATTTTTAAAGAAATAAAGTATTTTTTAAATATTTATACAAAATATATAAAAAATGTATTTACCTGTAGCATATCATGGCATATGTATGGCACCCAGGAAGAGTTTTGAAAGCTCACAGCACTCAAACTAGACCAGTAAACACCTTGAAAATTTTCCAATTCTATAAAAAAGTTGAAACTTAGCTAGTAAAATCTTCAAAATTCAATCTTTGGTAAAAAAATTCATATATTTCACTCACCTAGGCTAAATATGGCACCCCAAGATAATTGGAAAAAATAAATGGAGCCATAGAGGCTTTTAGAAGTCTGGCAAATGTTTTGTTAGGGATAATAATTCAAAAAACAAGATTGAAACACAAAAAACCATTACTAGAACCTTGTAGAATAATTTTTTTATGATATTTTAACTTACTCAGGCTGATTATGGCACCTTTGTAGAAGCTATGGAGAGACTAGAAATTTGTATAGACCTCCAAAAATTATGAAATTTGTTTCAATCTTCCATATTTTTTTATGATAAAAATGAATTTTGAACAAGAAATCAATGTTTTGAATTTTCTCAGACTAATTATGGTGCTCCTATGACTAAGGAAGTTTCCAATTCTTTAAAAAAATTGTGAGTTGTTTTAAGAGGGTCCAGAGATGCTTTAAAATTCTTTTGATGTGTTTTAAATGAGAGACAGACCTCCAAAGTAATAGAAAAAAAATCCTCTCCCTCCTTGCCATACACAACGTTGAACCAAGATTAAAAAATATATTTCAAATTGAATATATTTATCAATTGATAATATATATGGTTTGCTTAATCACATACACCCCACTGGATCTGAAACCATGAAAGAATTCATGTATAGATATATGAAGCAATACACATAGGTATAATATAGAATGACATGAATAAGCAAAGCATACACATATAATAGTGAACATAGATCAATTAAACCAATACATAATAATTACCATGGAAAACCTCAAAGAGGTAAAAAAGCCTACCAATGTGATATTTATATATTTGAGAAAATAAATCACCCTAATACATAAACTCCTTCTCACTTCTTCAATAACCTTCATAAAACTCTTTGTTCACGCATAATTCATGACTCATAATATAATATTTTTCACACACCTTCATAATAGGATTAAAACATTATTTATAGTGAAATGTGAAGGGATGTGACCATTGTAAATAATGGGTCCAACCATCCGAAGAACATTTTAAATTACCAATAATAATAAACAAATATGTTTTATTTTTATGAATAGGTAATAAATAATTTATGTTTTATTATTTATTTAAATGAGGTTATTAACCCATGTTAATAAATAATAGATCAATATTATTTAATTACTTAAAATTTATAAAGGTTATTATAATTTCACCACTTTAACATTAAGTATTCTAACTAATTGTAGAAGTTGGAGGTGTTTATGCTATAGATTGTGACATTGTAAATATATAATATTAAAATAACACAAAAAATAAACTAATCTTTTTTGGCAGTGATATTATAAAATATGATAATGACTTATACCAAAAACATGAGAGGCTAAGGCAACATGTTGAGGTACAATCAAACTCCTCATGCATTTATGTCTTACAAGTTGTAGAGGTAGAGATGATCCCTCTTCCATCTTTGACTCAATGGGCACCTCAACTGGTTGATAACCTCTAATTGCCACTTTTTTTTGGCAATGGTTTGAGCTAATTTGTATACATGAAATAAATATAAGACTAGGTATAAATAGATTGTATAGTCATTTAAAAATGATTATAGTACATTACAATGTTATAACCTTACCTCTTGTCCTATAATTGAGAGTGAATTCACAACCATTTTTCCATGTAGTGTAGTTGGAATAGTTGTGATGGTTAATTGGAAAAATGCTTCATGGTAGAATGCAATTAGAAAAATTGCACATAAAAATATATAATTTTCATTTCGATTAGAAAAACTTAAATTATCCTTAATTCTATTTGTAAAATTGTTGAACATTAAGAGTACGTAGGATATAGAAAACAACAAAGAATGGAATATCTGATGCTCTTCCCTGCAACACTAATTTGGCTTGAAATAGTTCAATCATGCCAAGGAGAAAAGGATTTGTAAAAACTTCAAGTTTAAACCCCCTTTTGTTATGGCTTTGGGTGGCCATAAAATTTAAATGAAAAATATTAACAAAATTAGAAATGTGGTAAAACTAATCTATAAAATTGATGAACTATAAAATAAAAAAACAACATAACATCTAGTTGTAGGCTATAATGTAATTCTAGATATTTTTTGTCATCATCAGATAGTGAGACCTTCATAGAGATCAAGTTTAAGTGCTTGTGAGGTTGCCCTGTTAGTCTATGTATGTTATCAAGATTGATCCCAAACACCATAGAATGTGAGTTAATGGTTAATTTGAGTAAAAATGAGCCACTATCAAATCTTTCCAATAGAAAGCTTAAAAAGTGAGTATCTATTTCATATTGGATCATGTAAAAAATACCTTGGAAATTACACTTTCTGACCCAGTTTCTATATGTATCTTCTTAGTCAAGAAGTTTTAGAATTAACATGCACATGAGATTCTTGTATTGGGTTTGGAGGTCTCCTAATAATACTATGGATGATATTTGGAGTGGGAAGACATTATTATAGTGCTAGGAGGGGGAAGCGTATTTGAAACTTGGAAATATGCCTTGGTAGGACTCAGGATGGGTGTCACTCGAAGGATGTAGTGCTCAGAAGATGTGGGTTATAAAGTAAAAATGAGTTGTAAGATTATCTTTTATAGGCATATGATAAGTGGTAGGGTCCTAGGAATGTAGGCTACCATGACATGTGTAGATACAAGAAGTCATATGCATATGCAGATGGCCACTTGCATATGTAGTCTCCCATCTGCATATATAATTGACCACTTGCATATGAGTTAGCCATTTGTATATATAGATAATTATCTGCATATGCAGGTGACTGTCTACATATGCATATGACCATCTACATATGAGATTAGTCATATGTATATGTAGATAGCCATCTATCTATGTAGGCAGTCATCTACATATATAGATGACCATATACATATGCAGGTAGTTGGCTACATATACAAATGGTCATATTTATGCATAAATAATTACCTACATGCCCAAACATCCTCTTGCCTCTCACCCAGATGTCTACTAATCAACAGTGCATGGCCACACATCATAAAACTATGTAAATAGTTAGTGCCTATATAATATATGATCATTTGCATATTCAAATGATCATCTTCAAATGTATGTAGATGCATGTCTGTATAAGTGTGGCTATGAGTGTCTAACCAATACACAAGCCAATGTCTAATGATCACTAACTAGTTCCACTCAAAGATACTCACCATTCAACCATCCTTAATTTGCCTTCATAATTATTCACCTTCCAAACCAATTCACCACCATTTCAAAACTAATTTTCCAAAATTTAAAAAAGGGATTTTTCTTAGGGGACCTTTAAAAAACCCTGGTCTAAATATAAAATCTAGGTACACAACCCAATAGTAAGCACGTCTAATGCATGGTGCAAAAGAACATATAAACAAGACATGACACATATAATGTAAGATGTAGGAGAGCATAGAAATGGGGTATGACACTCCACTTGTACAACTTGAATGAAGACTTGTATTTATTATAGGATATCAATAAATACATGCTATGAAGCCCATAATATCATTTTAAATATGGTTTTATAGAATTTTTTTAAACCTTGTCTAACAATACATATATTAAAGAGAAGATGGAAAAATGATATAAAATATTGGGAGACTATAAAGTGAATATATAGTGGGAATACCATACTAGGTTGGAGATGGAATTTTTGGGTCATACTCATCATGTTTCTAAAACTACATTCCTTTAGATTCACAATAAATTAGAAGCGCTAAAATAATACTAGTTATTTATTTACATAACTAAATTTTATTCTGAACAAGGTTTTTTTTAGGAATTGTAATTTCTTGAATGTCCTAAATTAAAAACTATGAATGTTATGATTGAGTTACAAATCATTAATCAAGAAGAATCATCTTTTTCCAAACTAAAATCATCCCTTGATTAAGAAATCTGATACCCAATTTGGAAAATAAGTTGTAATAATTACGATACGTAAAATCATATCATGATGAACTATTTCCTAGAATATAGTTGTGGCTATTATCTAAATCAAGGTGAATGTTTTTAGATTTCAAGATTTAGTCTCCTTGGGCTGATTGATGTGCATGAAAAACAATCAAGTTTATTTTCAAATGAAGATGGAGATCAAGTCAAAAGGATGAATCTTAAATGTTGTATAGGAGGAATTTAGATGTAATCATGTTGGTGTTTGTTTTCACTAGGATACAAAGCTCGTGGTACTCTCTATTTGTTGGCACTTGAGGATTAAACCCATACAATCATAAAAAAAATTAAAGTATATTAAATTTAAGGTGAAATTTTAGGTCTCCATGATATATTATTATGGTTTCTACATCATATTATGGCACAATTTTTAATATAATTTTTAAATATGCATACCCTACTTAAATGTTTTAAGCTTTTTATTTTAGTACATTAGGAGTATGACAATGAATCTGGACTAAATTTGTTGAAAATTAAAAATTTAATCTTTTGGTGGAGAAATGTCAATATTTTTATCTCCATTTCATGAGTGCAATGATGTTGAAAATCTTTGTCATAAAAATTATCCCTAAACTTAACTAATATATTTCATCCTGCAATGTTTGAGATAAGGGACTCAGAATATTTAGATGTTATGTCTAATTAAATTTGATATTATCTTATTATAAGAGACTTAGGTATATTGATAATAAAAAAAATTATTTGATTGGGTGAAAATCAAGTTTTATAGGGATCCTAAAACCATAGAGTTCAACAAGTATACAAAGAGAGACAAAAAAAATAAAACAACTAGACATGCCAATTGACAAAAAGGGACTTCAACAGAAACTCTACCAACACCCCAAGACCACATTAGGAAATATAAAGGGGCACCAAAAAAACAAAAATTACCCTGAAGAATCCATAGATCTCACTTGATCCTCTACATTCATTAGTTCATCCCTAATTTTATGCCCCCTCAACTTAGTCTTCTTGGTTTTACCCCTTGAGTGGTTGTTTGGGCCTTCTATTGTTTGTTCCTTATTTGTAATTAATGTGGTCTTATTTTCCTTAGGGTATATTCATTTTTTCTTTGATTTTTCATCAATTTTGTTTTTTTCATTTTCATGATGCTTTTAGAGGGAGTAACATTAGCAGGACTAGCCCCTTTGGCCTCCTTTACTTTCATGATTGGTGTGGCTTCTGCACCTATAACTTATTTTCTATCTTTCACTAGTTTGAGGGTATTCTAGGATATATTCAAGTTATATGATTCATTGTTCATGATGTTCTAATCCTCCATTAATATGATCATTTTCTATCCCAATTCCTATAATTAACCTTGAAATTCTTATAGGTTCAACTTGTGTCCCTTGAGGAGATCTCCCATTTCCCTATTGACCTCTTTCTTCTTAACTTTAGTAGCCCTCAAGGCTTGTATTTTTATCCTAAGTTTTTTTTATCTTCCCCTATGGGAAGGGTGGTTTAGACCTTCCAATTCCCTTTTTTTTCTTCCACCTATCTTGGTTCCAAATGAGGACTCCCTGGTGGGGAGACAAGGTGGGAAGTTACATGAGTATTAGGTCTACTCGCACTGTCCTCAACTTAATTTTTATACTCTTTCTCAAAACTTATCTCCTTAATACTTTAGACAATATAGACCTTAATCCTATCCAAGGCTTCCCTCCTCTCAATGAGGAGGAATATAAGTCCTTGGTGGATGGGATCATTGTTGGAACTAGATTGAAAATCCAAAACCATGCTTTTAAGGGACATGAGAAAAAAGTATGGAAGATTGGTTTTGTGGCCCTTGAAATGATTTAAAATAAGAAAATTGTGGGGGAATATGGGAGTAAACTTACCCTCTAGGGTTATATATTTCAAAATTTATGAACTAAATTTTGGCCAGTGCCTTAATAAGTTTGCCCTCAGGAAGCCTTTTTTATCAATTTTGAGCGAAGTGTTTGCCTCAAAAAACATTTACATTAGCTCCATATTATTTAAATTATATTTAAATGCCTTGGATCATTAATAGGATATGAATTTAACCTCCCTATCACTTACTTAGAGCTTTCAATCCTTAAGCCTCTAAAACACACCCTGTACTAACTCCACCTAAGGGGAAAATCTTTGGAAAACTTTTCATTGTGTCCCAAGATTCTCATCATAAATTTGATGAGACCACCCTTCCACAACTTGTTCCATAATTTCATATTACCTTTTACCTTATCAAAGAATATGGGTTCAATCATATCCCTATCTCAACCCATGGCCTCAACCTCTTTCTTGTTCAAATTCTAGATCGAATTGTAAAAACTCAATGAAAATACCCAATGGCTATTATATACTTGGAATGAGCTGATGTTATTGGTATGCCACCATGATTGATGAATTTAGTCTATCTATTTTATATGATAAGTTTAATCATCATTTCACATTGTGTTATATGAGTCAATATTATATATCATCACTAATCTCATGTGTGATCCAATCTTTTGTGGGATTATTGAGAGATTTTGAATCATTGTTAAGTAGATTGGAAATGTGGGGAGGTAGGCTATTAGTCTCATGCTATGTGACTAAGTCTTTATTAAATACCCCTAATTTGGCCAAACCATCCTCTACAAAGCTTTACTTCTGATAAATATGTTCAATGGAAAATTTGTCAAAATAACTAAGGATGCCTTTTTAATCCTCAATGACTTGTTTGATGGTATGGGATGGGCACACCTTCCCTGATAGAGAATTAGGATGTTGAGAAAATCTCCCTCGATGATTAGTTTGTTGATATTTAGCTGAGTAGCCAAATGAATTCCCCAAATAGATAGCTTTTCATCCACCATGTGGTTAGTTTGAGGTCCCATAGGGCCTGTATAAGTAATGCCAATAACCTTGATGGCTTTCCCGATAACCTCCCCCCCACCTACCTCGCCTTACCCAAATTACCCTTTGTAGCCTTATCAAAATTTAAATTCAACCAGCCTCTATGGGGACAATACCATTTGGTGATACTTATATCAATTTGTTACCTTGTATTTGAGAATTTAGGAGTAATATTATACAGGTGGAGGATGGTAATTTCAGCTTCTGAGGCAACAGTTTTGTCTTTGTGGACAACAACCTTCCAATTCTCTGAAACAACAACAACACACAATCTGTGAAAGGTACTCTTGAGATTGTCCTTTTTATTTTCAAAGAGATAGGCATTTCTAGTTTTCAGAATTTTCCAAAATAAGTGGGGAAGGGCCAAGAACTATAAGAAGTATAAGGAAGGAAGTTGTCAGGGTGGTTTTCATTACAAGATGAGATCTATGATAAAATTGGGTTTGGCCAGGTAACATTGAATTTCTGAAGTAGGAGGTATATTGAGATAATTGATATATATTATTATTTTGATAAAATTATTGTGAATATATCAAGCTTAAGATTTAAATCTCTCTTCCTCTATATCTTTTTCCTTGATAAGTAATGATATTTGTGGCTTACTAATCTACGTTCTTTGTAAGATTTTTCTTTGGACTACATAGATTTTTGAGCAATACCGAAAAACTCTTGGAGATTATTAGTAACTCATATGTCTCTTTTCAAAAATATTATAATGTCACATTAATATTACATAGTGGGATCACATGTGTGATTCCTGATTTTATACAAAATATCACATCTTTAGAAATTACACATCTATCTCAAACATTTTTTATTTTGACTATCCTTGTTGGATAACAAATATAGCTAGTATCTCTCTAAAAATGAATGGTGAACTTTCAAAGTTATAAGTTGTAGTTTTGGAGCTTGTTTTTTTAAAATCCTTTCCTTAAAGATAAGTCTCTCCTAATAGATAATGGTACACCTTGGAAAGATAAAATAAAAAGTCTTGTGTAAAAATCTCACCTCAAGTTTATAATGAGAATATTAATCTTGTTAAATCTTGAATATGACTTTTAGGAATAGATCTTGATGAGTGGAAAATTACGAGTGTGAATTCTCTATCTTTTATTGGGTTTTGATCTTTAGGATTCACTTGCTTAGGTTATGAAGTTAAATTTTAGAGAATTTGTTTTGAATGATTATAATCGCTTTAATTCTATTTTATGTTTTAATCTTGTACTTAGAAGTGATTATAATCACTTTATTTTTATTTTATGTTTTAAGGAGGATAATAAAATATAAGTAATATATATTTTTTAAGTGATTTATTTTGATTAATTGTAGTGTTTCTATGGCCTTCTTATTTTTATGTAGAAAACATAAAAAATAAAAATAAAATTTTAACATTATTAAACTATTTTTTAATCTTTTGGGTATTCATGTTTGATAAGGCCCAAGTTTTTTTTGATTAAGAACTCATTTATTATTAGTCATTTGAACATGTTTTATTTTGTATTATGTATGATAACATAAGTAAATAATGTAGTTTAACTTGGAAAAGTTAATTATTTTAGTCTTATTTTGAATAGTTTTTTAATTGTTTCTTATTATAAAACATACAAGTTATTTTATACAAGTAATGATGAGTGATATACGTATAGTTTCATCTTGAAAAATTGGCATAAATGGATTCTTTATATACTTAACAATTGACATAAATTGACATAAGTGTTATATTATGGTTATTAATAGTATGGTTTACCCATAATACATTATAAATAAGTCTAATCAATCCTAAATTTATTTTGTAAAGTCTTTCATTCATTTTCATTTCAATGATTTTTATTAATGTATTAGGTGTTTTCGAATATTCATTATCAATCTTATGGCCAATCCCCAATTTTATCTATAAATAAACTCATATTTAAATAAATTGAATCTTAAGAATGTGGTAGAATTTCTAACTCCTCAACCTTTGAAATCAAAGAAAGTTCCCAGTATTATTGGATATTTTTGAAATCATACTAGTAATGCTATAAAAATAGATATGTTTTTATACTAATTTATGTATATGTTGATTCAAATAATTAAAAAAATAACTCTAAGTTTTAAAATATAATTTGAGTTATGATCTTATTCTTGCTACACTTTCAGAGATCTATATTGTGCATATTTTAACCCTATAAACCACCATTAATAATAATAAAATTATTTATTGGGTTTTCTCTTGGTTTTTATTATAGTATGTACATAATAATTATTAAATTAATATTGGGATGGAAATGAAGATTAAAATAGTTGAGAGCTTTTTTGGCAAGGAGAAAACATCAAGGGTGACCAACTAGCTAGGGTTTGTGTAGGAATGAGGATGTCCGAGGCAGAAGGTAGATGGAGGGAGAAAGGAAAAGACATTCTTCGTAACAAGGTCATGGATTTAATTAGTGTAGGTAAGGAGAAAAAATGAAGTCAAAGGGAAAATAAAATTATTGAAGAACCCTTTTAGGGGCTCAATGGCACCTCTAAGAATTCTAGAGCAGAAAGGTAGGAGATAAATGGGTTTTAATTAGAAGAATCAACCCATTCTTAGGGATTTGAGGGTATAAAATGAGTTACGATTTATTTTGTCTGCTCCTTATCTCCCTATGATAGGTGCAATGGATAAATTGATTTTTCCATCTTGCATGAATGCTTCAAATCCCTTATATTCATGCCTTGATTTTGAAAATAGAAATCTCTTCAGGTTAACCCTAATTCTTCTTTGATTTTATCTCAATGGTAACCTATTGCATATTTAGGGTTTAATTTGGATTCAATAGGGAATGATAGATTACAAGAAGGTTTGGATGAGGGAAGGGTGTGAAAAGATCAAAGTAAGGGTAATTAGAAGAAGGCACCACCTACTCAAAACCCTGAGTCAAATCTTTACCTAGGAGATGTCCCTCTCCATTTGGATAATTTGGTAGCTAAAGTCTACTTTTCAGAAGAGGTTTTGGATCAATTTGAAAATTATATGGAGAGCTAATCTCTAATTAGTAGTTTTTTGGGTAAGAGATTGTCTCTATTTGAAATTTCTAGTTAGATACAAATTGCTTGGTTGGGTGTGGACCACCTTCTTTTGATAAGGATTTAGAATGTGTTTTTTATGATCAATTTTTATTATAGTGAGGACAAATTTTTGTTTATTCAAATAGTTTTTGGTTCCATGGAAAATCTAGGTTAATTTTTTTCCCATGGAATCCATTTTTATCCATTTACAAAATCTTTGATAAGGTTCTAATTTGGATAAGGTTTTATCATTTCCTTTTACTCTTGATAAGTCCATCTATCAAAATTTTGGCAGAATGGGCTAGTTCCTATTATAGCTCAAATGTACACCCTTGAGAGGGTGTTTTAAGCCCTCTCAACTTGAGCCATGCAATGGGATTGATCTTAGGTTGTGGGTGACCTTTAGGTGGACCAAACCTATAGAATATAGGGATATCTCCCCTTGATGTATCAATTATGCTCTACTACACTACTAAATTTCAAGGAAAAAGGAAAAGGATAACATGAAATCAAACTAACTAGGGGGTGATACATCAAATCATTTGATTACTACCAATTAGTTACATGTGTACATGTAGACCAAGAGACTAACCTTAACATACATTAATCCTAATCTAAATATCTCACATAAGCACTTCAATATGGAGGTTTTGATAGATGTTTAGGCTAGGAAGACTAATCAAGAGGTCATATGATGACACTAGTGAATATAAAAACTCATTCAACCCTCACACTTCACTTGAACACTTCACATGACCTATAAAAATATCTTTAAAAATGTATATAGGTGTTATAAAAGGATAACATGCCAAGGAAGACTAAGTAAATCACTTGATAAGATCAACCATCCATGCACACACACACACACACTAAGTACAGTCATAGAATGAAGTGAAACCATTAGTGTTTCATTGATTGAAATCATACAAATGGGTAGGGATTTTCCATACCTAGGTGGAGGATCAATACAAAGCCAAACAAGGCTATTTATAGGGAATGAGAGTAGAAGAGAGAAGGGCTGTATAAGTGAGCAATGACATGTGTCAATAAAGAATTAAAATCAAGAAATATGTTGAAGAATAATTTTATAAGGTCTTAAAGTACATGTGTTTCTCTCTTGATGATGCATCATCTTGATATTATCATCGGAGTTTCTCCCTTTGCTTGACACCTCTTGCTTTTTCTTCAAACTACCCTCTTCTTGACTTGAAAAATTACAAGTGGCCTTAGTAATCATCAAGTAATGTTGAACTGATCTCTGCCCTTATTCTTGACACCTTGCATCAACTTTAAAATCTCCTTATACTAACATTGAAATGATGATCAGATCTTCTTAGTTGTCTTGAAACCAAATTGGTATTACTATGAATCTCTTTGCTTGGAAGCCTCAAATATTTATTTCATCTTCATGAATGTGCTCTCTTTCTATGAAAGGCCTTTCAATCATGACAAACATGAATCAAATCCTTTGAATGCATCAAACACTCTCAAAGACCTCATTTTGCACCTAAAGCCTATATATGTCCTCAATTCTTTGTAACCCTCAAAACACACAAATCCCCTTATGTATAAGAATATACAAATGATATTGGGAAAAATAGGCATAGTTTTGAGTACCTAGTCTAGCCTTATATCTCTATTCCAAATTTCATGACCATCTATTAAGTGCATTTACACTTATTCACCTTATTTCTCTCTCTAATTAGGCCTCAATTAGGTCTCTAGGCCTAGAAACTAATATTTTGATCCATACTTCTTCCACACATGTGATAATCCAAATAAGTGTCTGATTCACCAATCATGATCCATGTCAAATTTGAGGATATTGAAAATTGTTTAAGGTGTGTGAACCAAGAAATGGCTAAAAAATAGTCTTTCACAAGCCTACTCATATGACCTTTAATAGTTATACCTATAAGAGCACTTATAGGGTCAAATGTATGTCGTTTTGGACCTAATAATATGTAATACACCTTAATCTACCTTCTCCAATGGTTCACATCTATCTAGGAGATCAAACACCCTATTTTGAGCCCCAAAATTCATAAAACACGACATTTAATGCATTCATATAGGTGAAAGTACAAGAAAATATCATGGTAAGGGTATTCCTAGAGAGTAATGAGTTTTAGGTGTTTTAAATGGAAATTAAATGCATTTTGAGTGTTTAGAAACACTATCTATCTCATTGGGTTATTTCTAGCCTTCTTGGCAGCCTAAGACGTGCTTATCATCTTAACAATGATTCATAAAGCTTGGGACATTAATCAATGAATTAATGACAAAAAATACAAATAGAAGTGGACCCATAATATCACCAATGATATTAGGCTCCCATTCAAATCCTTCATAAATTTATGAGCTTAAGAATATTCCCATCGGGTTGGTAAGCTTGCAATTATGAGGTCAAGAGAGAAGCAAATGAGTAAAATAGTTCAATAGTGATTGGTTTTGACTTTTGATACCTTAGTGAGGTTTATGTCATATATATTGACCTATTTCAATGGTCTTATTTTCCACTTATCTTCTCTAAACCCTATGTAACATCCATTAGCTCCTACTAGGTTTTATGAGCATACAAGTGCAATTGACCCTAGTATCTATGTTTAAGCCATTTCCTCTCTTGCCTATCGATTTAAAAAACATGAAATAACATTATAACATGTTTTTAATTTACCTAAATATTTAATATTAAAACTCTCTTCACAACATGCAAATGTTTGTCATTCTTATACACAGGCCTATGTAGGTTTGTGAATGTTCATTTAGGCCTACTAAGCCTAAAGAAAGGATCATATAGTCCTATAAGATTTAATATGTACTTTGATCATTAAGTAATTTTAAAATAGGTAAAATTCATCTCTGTGATATTATCACATGTTCTCCATATTCCTTTAATTCCTTAATTTGTTTAGCTTTGACCATTCTGCCTATAGGTGCATGAAATTACGTGACTACAAGTTGAAGATATGTTCTCTATATACTACTTTATGATGTTATTCAATATCATTATTAGGTTTCAAGTGATTATATAAAACTATATTATTAATCTAAACCAAACTCATATGTACACATTTCATTTTCTCTTTCATGTTTGGAAACTCTCTAGCACTCCCTACTAGTCCTTTCTTTACTCAGGCCTAGGATAGACCTATAGATGACTATCTAGCTTGAAATAGGGTTTGGGTATGTTCTAAGTTTGCTTTGTGAGTGTAATTTTTTTTGAGTCTCTTCTATATTCCATCTAACTCTCTGCCTATCCATTCACATTAAATACCAAATCCTTCAAACTCTTGATTTCCAACAACCTATAGGTTTACATGAGACCTAAGGCTCTTTTGACTACATTTTGAAGATATAACTTCACTTCATGGGCTTTGTCAACTTGGAGATACTTGACCAGTATTTTTAAAGTCACTCTCATGTGATTTCCTCTTTCCATAGACCTTTTGGCCTTCAAGCATAAGTAAGCATCGCTCATGACTAGATAGGCCTATAGGTGTGTTTGGTCTTGTTGATTATTTGAGCTTGAAATATGTTTTAAATGATATATTTTCCCTCAATTTGACCTATATACACCTATAAATTGTCTTCACACATTTACCACACATCTCTCATCCTTCACACCTCAACTTCTAGCACAAAATTCATGCATTTAATATGAAAATGAGACCTACAAATCTCCTGACTTGTAGGTCTACATTTTCAATGCATGAATCCTTACATGGTGTATATGTTTTTAATTTTGACCATGAGGAGGCTCATATACTATCCCATAACATACCTCATGATTTTTTAACCTTAAAATAACATTGATGATGCAACATTTATTACCTCTTCAATTCACCTCTCTATTTAGCTAACCTATACATAGTCTTCATGCGTAAACCACTATATGTTTCTTAGAGGAGATAATATTAGGAATGAATAGTAATGTTATAGGGTTATTTAGGATTAATTTATGCTTGATAATACTTTAATATAATACTAATTCATTAGTTCAAACCATCCATATATGAAAACCTCATAGAAACTTCAAGAAAACTATTTGTATTTAATATAAATGGTGATTATGCTTCCTCAGAGGGTCACACATGCCAATTTAATGTTTTCAAACATTGTGAGAGGTATCTTTAGGATATATATGACCTCATTGAATCATCCATGTCGTTCACTCTCTTTTTCTCACTTTGAGAGTGCTGGAAATTAAGCTTGTAGGGTTTAAATAGGGTTTAAGACCACCTTGACTTATTAAGGATTGTTCATAAAGGAGGAGCAAATAATAATACAACTATGGCCATGGATTTTAATTCCATTAGTACCCCCTCCTTTGGTAAAAATTTTAGGTCACAAATCTCACTTGATTGTACAGAATGAGCATCTAAAGTTGGCCTTTATGAGCTTGCCAAGGGAGTGATGGAGGAAAGGAAGAAAATTTGGGATTTTCAAGACCCATAAAAGATTTTTATCAGTGTATATGACCTAAGGAAGGTTAATAGAAACTTTAAATATTTTTAAACTTGAATATGGATCCTCCAAGTCCATACAAGTGCCTAAAACTACCCTTTTTGGAGTGATTTTCTCATATTTAGACATTAAACTTGTAAAAATGACATGATATAACATTCCTAACATATATTCACATTAGATAACTCCTCCATAGGCTTTGAAAAGTATTTTTTATTGATATTTTATGTTGGATAGCTTTGACATGCATTTGACTTAACTACATGCACTTTTTCTTGCATGACACTTTAAAAAATAACCTTAACTTATCCAAATAATTATAAAGTGTTCATGAAAGTTGTTCAAAGCATGAGATGACTTTGAGGGACAACTAATAACCTCTGACACCTTATGGATCAACTTTATTCACATCATGGTATGGATAGACTAGCATAGGATAAATATAGGACATTACCTTAATTTTTTCAAAACAATCTTAAACTATGATATCAAGACCTTTTAAAGACCTCACAAGGCATAGAATGTCTAGGAACTAGATTATTAAGACATGACAAGTCAAGTTTTTTGTGTATCTCAGTAATGGTATCCAAAATTTGGTTAAAATCTTTGGTGGTATCCTAGAGATGCTTGTTTGCTAAGCATATTAGACTGGTTGCCTAGTCCATCCATTGGGAAATGGAGTCATTACTACTCAAAATCAGACCTAAAATGACTTTGACACAAGACAAGATAGTTGAATTGACCTCCAAAGACACAACACACAAAACAAGACAACACATAAAATAAGATAAAACACACACACTTGTGCTCATACGCACTTAGGGAGAAGCAAGACATAAACAATCTACTATACATAACTAACCTCAACATTTATTCTTCCTCTAGGATCAAATGGAAAGCTATTGGTATCACCATTACACCATGAAATTATATTGTCACATGATGAATGAGGTCTAGTCAAGTGATTCTCTTGGCATGAGAGTTTCCACCTACATTTTGATATGCTTACATGATCATGGTTCCCATGACTAGCCATCAGACCTTCTTGCTTCATTCCCTTGTACATAGGCTAACTATGTGATTCAACTACCAAATTATACTCATTCCAAACTTTTTTTTAGCACAAAAAATCTCATTTCTGCCTCATCCATAGGCTACTTTTGATTGTCTATTACGTATTCATGCCTATCAGCTACTACTTTCTTGATATCTTGCTCTTGTTTTCTTGAATTCTCATGAACCAGTGTCCCACTAGGAAGAGGAAAAACTTTAAAATCATCTTCATTATATCCAATAGAATATGCAGACCATTTTAGAGTTTCAAACTCATTTCATATGTTTAGATATTTTTTCCACATATCCTTATCATTATCTTGACATTCTTATTGAAGAGGTACAACCTAAAACATATCTTGTTGATTCGAGAAAGCATTTAGAATATTATCATGAACCTCATGGTGATCACTTGGAATATCACCCATCATTACCATAGTTTGGCCTTGTTCTCCAACTTATATATGTTCATTTTAAGACTTTCCTCTATGATAATTAGGAGAAATCTCAACTTCATGAGATACTTTTTCATACTTATCAATTGCTACCTCAACAAATTTGGATTTAATCAAATCTTCATTTTGTTCCATATTATCAAAATTATCTTAAAATGAAATGGCCTCTTGGAGTGGCAAGCTTGGAGAGTTGACTTCATCTTTTTTTGATTTGCTTAACAAAACTACTTTCCTCAATCTGAATCAGACCATGACATGTCTCTATAAGAGTGTACCCTGCTCTTATAACCTCAAACAAGTCCTCTAATTAATATTTTCTATCATTCTCTCAGGGATCAAAATAAATTTTTTCCACCTCTAATGGATCTTTAGAATATTCTTCTTTTGCTGTAACAATTTGATCAGCTTGTACCCCATCAAAGTCACTTTCATCTTCAACTTCAACACTTGATTTGTATCTCTCTTTACCAAGTAGTGTTCCAATGGTAATTTCTTAATCATATACACTTAAAGTATCATCTTTATAGCCTTATTATGAGTGATCTTTAGCTACAACTTAGCTATTTTCTTCAAGAAGAGGATGTTCATCTTCATAAACTAGTTTTGAGCTCTCATGATCAATGTGATTTTCCTTCTCTTCCCCCCATTCACCAATGAATAATTCCATCCTTGGAATTTCATGGCTTTTAATATTATCCACAAGGTTTTCATTATTCATTTTAATTTATTTCCAATATGGGAAAGTCTTGGGATTTAAAGCTTCTCAATAATGGTTTATTATTTACTTTGGATTCCTTCTTGAATTGACTTCCATTATGGGAAGGATTTAGGCTCTTGAGGAGGGATAGGTGAGGCTTGAGTAGGTTCATATTATTCTTTGATTTCAACTCCCTAATCTATGTTTGTTCCATTTTGTTTATCCCATGATTTCACCACTTGATTCCAACTTGGAATCTTAAAAGACTTCTTGGGGGTTTCTTGAGGAAGAAGAATGGGGTTTTATACCAAGATAGCTTCATTAGCTTCCCTCCAAGTATCAATAAAGCTATCCAATTTTGATTTGTTTTGATTATAAATAATAGGCTACTCAAAAACAACCTCTTTCTTCTTTTGACTGTTCTCTTGGATTGATTTCCATGATGGGAAATCTTGATGGGTATGTGAAGGACTTGGGACACTCTTAAGCACACTTGAATTGATATTTTGAGGAATAATGGGTGGATCACAAGAGGGATGAGGTGGCATAGATGAAGGTACATGGGGATGATAGCATTTTACCTATTGTCCTTCATAAACTATTAGCTTGTCCTTTATGTAAAGAATTAGGCCACATATGTCTAGTATGTCACCTGTGAGTCTTTTCCAAATTTATCTCTCAATAAGTGCCCACTCTCTCTTTATCATCTACAATTAGTCTCTCACATTATGAATGAAATGACTAGGAAAACTCTGACCATACTCCCTTTATGTTTTAAGCCCTAATATATACCTTTCATAGCCTAAGATATTTTGCTTAAAACTTGAGATAGACTGATTTGAAATGTGGCTATGTTGAATAGGGGTAACATGGTCTTGAGAAGGTTGATTAGAGGGGTGAAAGGGATTCCAATGAGGTGAAATATCTTGGTATGACTATTAAGGTAAATAATTAGAGTAATAATTTTGATAACAAGGATAATAAAGATCAACATACTTCTGATAAGGGTCAAAAAAATACTAACAAGGATCAACATGAGTTTGATATTTCTCTTAAACTTCTGTAAAACAAAAAATCAACATAAAACTTAGCCATCATACCTCATGAGAAAGGAATAAATGAAAGAACACTAGCTTAAAATGGTATGTGGGTTATTATAACTAGTTGAATATGTTAAGAGTCACCATTGATGTTTGTTGAAATGCCTCTAAAGGCTAATTCATTGAAGAACAACACCAAATAATCTTCAATTGATTGAAATCTAGTCCCACCGGGTGTGCCAAAACTATTATGGCTCAAATTTGCATCTTTGATAGGTTGTTTCAAGCCTGCTCAACTTGAGCTATGTAATGGGATTGATCTTAGGCTATGGGTGACCTTTAGGTGGACCAAACCTCTAGATTATAGGGATAACTCTTCTTGATGTATAAATTAGGCTCTAATACACTAATAACTTAAAAGCAAGAGGGAAAAGGATAAAATTAAATAAAACTAATTAGGGGTGATACACCAAATCAATTGATCACTACCAACCAACTACATGTGTATAGGTAGACCAAGAGACTAACCTTAACATATACTATTCCTAATCTGAATCTCTCACATAAGAACTTTAATGTGGATGTTTTGATAGATGTTTAGGTTAGGAGGGATAATAAAGAGTCCATAGGATGACACTAGTGACTATAAAAACTCACTCAACCCTCACACTTCACTTGAACACTTTACATGACCTACAAAATAAACTTTCAAACTGCATATAGGTGTTAAAAAAGGACAACATGCCAAGAAAGACTAAGAAACTCACTTGGAAAGATACAAAATCCATGCACACACACTAAATACAGTCATAAAATGAGTTAAAAATAGTAGTATTTCATTTATCAAAGGCATATAAATGGGTAGGGTTTTTTTCATACCCAAGTGGAGGATCAATACAAAGCCAAACAAGGTTGTATTTATAGAGAATGAGAGTAGAAGAGAGAGAATGGGTGTATAAGTGAGAAATGGCATATGTAAATCAAGATTTAAAATCAAGAAATAGGTTTAAGAATAGTTTCATAAGGTCTCAAAAGACATGTGTTGTTCTCTTGAAGATGCATCATCTTGGAAATGACATATGAGTTTCTCCCTTTGCTTAACACCTCTTGCTTCTTCTTCAAACTACCCTCTTCTTGGATTTGAAAATGATAAGTGGCCTTCTTAATCATAAATTCATGTTGAACTAATATCTTTCCTTATTCTTGACACCATCATCAGTTTTATAATCTCCTTATGATGACACTACAATGATGATCACACCTTCGTAGGTGTCTTGAAACCCAATTGGTCTTACTACATCTCTCTTTACTTGGAAGCCTCAAATATTTATTTAATATTAATGAATTAACTCTCTTTCCATTAAATTCCTCTCTCAATCTTGACAAACTTGAATAAAATCCTTTGAATGCATCAAACACTCTCAAAGGCCTCATTTTGTACCTAAAGCCTATACTTGTCCTCAATTCCTTGTAGCCCTCAAAATACAAAAATCTCCTCATGTGGAATAATCTATAGATGATATTTCAAAAATAGGTATATTTTTGAGTACCTAATATTCCCTTACAACTTTTAGAAAAAATTCTTGACTATCCATTAAGTGAAATTACACTTATTCACCCTATTTCTCTCTCCAATTAGGCCTCAATTATGTCTTTAGGCCTAAAGTTTGAGAATTTTCTCCATACTTATCCCACATGTGTGAAACTTAAAATAAGTGTTTGATTTACTTTTAAGACCTCTGAGTCATGCTCCATGTCAAATTTGAGGGTCTATAACCTTGTATATGTGGGTGAACCAAGAAATAGCCAAAAAATAGTCTTTCACAAGTCTTCTCATACTGCCTTCGACAAGTAGACCCATAGGAGTGATTTTAGGTTCAAATGTATGTATTTTTGGACTTTATGAGATATAATACACGTTATCAAATATTTCATATTTGTTTAGGAGATCAAACCCCCTTTTTTGATCCCAAAACCTCACAAAAACACAACATTTAATGCATCTATACAAGTACAAGAAAATCTCATGGTAAGGGTATTCATAGAGTGATAAATGATTTTTAGGTATTTTAAAGACAAATTAAATGAATTTTTAGTGTTTATAAACACACTCTCTCATTGGGTCATTTATAGCCTTCTTGATAGCCTGAGACGTGCTTATCATCTTAATGATGATTCATAAATCCTGGGACCTTAATCAATGAAATAATTCAAAAAAGTCAAATTAAACAATTAACCATAACATCCTCAATGATATTATTCTCCCATGAAAACCCCCTATATAAATTTGAGCTTGAGAAGATGCCTTTTGGGCTGGTAAGCATGCAATTGTGAGGTCAAGAGAGAAGAAAATGAGTGAAAAGGGTCAATAGTTCTTGGTTTTGGCTTTGCGTACCTCATTAAGGTTTGTGTAATATATTTTTACCTATTATAATGGTCTTATTTTCCACCCCTATTTATAGACCCTCTACAACATCCATTATCTCTTACTAGGGTTTATGAGCAGACTAAGGTAATTGACCATAATGTCTATGTTTGAGCCATTTCCTCTCTTGCCTAGTGAGTTAAAACACATGAAATAATATTATAATTTTTTTTAATCTACATGAAGCTTCCAATATTCAAACTCTCTTCATAACATGAAAATTTTTGTCATTCTTATACACAAGCCTATGTAGGTTTGTGAGTGTTCATTTAAGCTTGTTAAGCCTAAAGGAAGGATCATGCAGTCCTAAAATCTTTCAAATGTTCTTTGTTCATTGAGTAATTTTACAATATATCCAATTCAATATTCATTATATTCTCACATGTTCTCCATATGCCATTAAATCCTTAAGTTTTTTAGCTTTGACCATTCTGCATGTAGGTGCATGAAATTACATGACTACAAGTTGAAGATAAGTTCTCTATATACCACTTTATGATGTTATTAAAGATCATTATTAAGTTTAAATTCACTCAATATAATTGGATTATTAATATAAACCCAACTATTATTTACACATTGCATTTTCTCTTTCAAGATTGGAAACTCTCTAGCAGTTCCCTACTAGTCCTTTGTTTACTTAAGTCTAGGGTAGACATGTAGATAACTATTTGGATTGAAACAGGGTTTACGTATGTTATAATTTTGCTTGGTCAGTGTCCAATTTTTTTATTATCTTCTATATTCCATATGAATCTCTATCTATCCATTCACATTAGATATTGAATCCTTCAAATTCTTGATTGCCAATAGCCTACAAGTTTACATGAGATGTAGGGCTCTCTTGACTGGATTTTAAAGATGTACCTTCACTTCATGGGATTTGGAAACTTGGAGATCTTTGAATAGTATTTTAAAGTCACTATCATTTGATTTCCCTTTTCCATAGACCTTTTGTACTTCAATCATAAGTAGGCATCTCTCATTTGACTAGATAGGCATATAGTTGTGTTTGGGCTTATTGATTATTTGGGATCAAAATAGGTTTTAAATGACATATTTTCCATCCATTTGACTTATATCCACCTATAAGTTTCATAAACACATTTACCACACATCTCTTCACCTTCACACCTCAGCTTATAGTACAAAATTTATACATTTAATATGAAAATGGGACTTACAGGTTTGCAAACTTATAGGTTTGCATTTTTAATGCATGAACCTTTCCATGGTGTATATCTTGTTAATTTTGACCTTAAGGAGGATCCTATACTATTACATAACCTTAATAATGAGGTTTTAACCTTTAAAAACATTGATGATGCAACATTTATTACCTCTTCAATTTTCCTCCGTGTTTAGTAGACCTATACACAGTCTTTATGCTTAAATCACTATATGTTTCTTGGAGGATATAATATTGTGAATGACAAATAATTTTATAAGTTTATTGAGGATGAATGAATTATTTTTAAGACTTTAAGACAACACTCATTCATTATTTCAAACTATCCACACATGAAAACCTCATAAAAACTTCAATAAAATTGCCTTTACTTAACATAAATGGTGATTCTGCTTCCTTAGAGGGTCACATGGACCAAGTGAATGTTGGAAAACATTGTGAGATGGACCTTGAATCTCTATAGTAAATAATTGAATCAGCCATTTTGTTCACTCTATTTATTTCACTTGGAGAGTGCTAGAAACTGAGCTTGCAGGGTTTAGATAGGGTTTAAGACCACCCTACCTTCTTAAGGATTGTTCATAAAGGAGGGGACACCAATCTAAAAGCTATGACCATGTATTTAAAGGAAATGAGGATCCCCTCCTTTGGTAAAAATGTCATATCAAAATCTCACTTGACTATACTAAATGAGCATCTAATGTTGGCCTTTGTGAGCTTTCCATGCGAGTGATGGAGGAAAAGAAGCAAATTTGGGCTTATCAAGAACTGTACAAACTTGTTATCCATCAATATGACCTGATGAAGGTGAAGAACCACTCTAAATATGTTTTCACCTGAATATGGATCCTTTAAAGTCCATACAGGTGCCTGAAACTATCCTTTTTGGAGTAATTTTCTTTCATTTGGATGTTGAACCTACAAAATTGACATGATCTGACATTCCTAACATATATTCATGTTAGATAACTCCTCCATAGGATTTGACAAGTATGATTTACAAATATTTTATCTTTGATAGATTTGACATGCATTGGACTTAACTACATTCACTTTCTCTTGCATGAGACTTTACCTTAAACTTCACAAAATAACCTTAACTTCTCCAAACAAGTATAAAGTTTCATGTAATGTGTTAAAATCCTAAGATGATTTTGAGAGAAAACTAAGAACCTTTTACACCTTGTGGATCAACTTTCTTCACAACATGGTATGGATAGATGAGCATAGGATAAATATAAGACATTACCTTAATTTTGTTAAAACTAACTTAAACAATGATAATAAGACCTTTTAAAAGACCTAAAAAGGCATAATGGCTAATAAAAAGGTTATTAAGACATGACAAGTCAAGTTTTTTGTGTACCTCAATAATAGTAGCCAAAATTTGGCTAGCTGACCCTTTATAAGAATTGACTTGGACATTAATGGTAACCAATATTTCTTTGATAGGGTGTGAATTATTCTAGACTATACTCTTCTAGTGGTTAACAAGATTTATATTTCTTATAAGCAAGAGAAGTGGTTTAAGTATGTGGATATGGAAGCGTTGCCCTTCAAGTATTTGTAGTGAAACAAAGTTGGACATAAAATTTTAGATTGCTCCTTTCCCATAACAGTTGGGTCAACTTTATTCAAATATCAAAAATGGGTGTTCAAATCAAGATATCCAAAATGTTTGGGTAGAGACAAGGCTGAAGATTAAACTTTTAATCCTAAGGAATTTGAGGAGAAGAATCTGGGATACAAAGTAGTGGCAATAGTAGTAGACCCAAAGGCCATAGAATAAGAGAATTAAGAATCAGAATAAGTTTCAATCTTGAAGGCCTTATATTAAGAGATAATATTATTTCATCCCCTAGGGATGGTTATGATTTTATATCTTTACCTCCTGGTAGAGTTGATGGCATCTCTCAAGGGCATGAGACTTCGATAGAGTTGGTGTTGAGTAAAAAGGTGGGTTTTTTATAAGCATATTTTATGGAAGATCAAGCTTATATTTTAGATCAATAATTAGAGAATATTGTTTCTCATCAAATTTAATACATTACATCTCAATAAATATTCTCTATCTCTTAGAGAGTATCAATGTTTATCAAACCAAACTATGGTATACCAAGGCATAGAGGGAGAAAAATTGAAGAAAAGATATTGCAAATAGATATAGAAAAAACTATTTATGGGGGACCTCAATGGACCATGGAGGCTCTATTATTCAAAATAGGAAGGAAGGTGCTTACATTACATACTTTATATTATCCATGTTGATTCAGGGATATGAGAGTTAGTGTTTATGTGAATATGCAGTCAAAGTTTCAGTGATTCTTCTATGAATTAGGGCTATTAGTTTCTTTTGGGATTTAAAAGTTCTCCTTGGCTTGGTTTTTATTTCTTAGTAGTTTCTTATCTCATTTTTTATTATTTTAGTTTTTATTTAAGGGTGAAGGACACACAAAACCCTTAATTTCTATCAATATATATTCAACATATGAAATATGTGATTAAATGCCTCATACTTTTTAAACACAATTTTTTATATTTACTTTCAAAAATAATGTAATAGAATACATTTAAAATTTACATACAATGTGGGTAAGTGCATGAAGTTGGAGATCCAAAAATTAGACACTTTATGTTTAAATTTATTTCGACATTTCCATGTATGTGGTTTATAAAAGTACATACACGGTATTGGATCATAGGCTTGGTGATACTGAGTTTAAACCACATACATAGTTTTGTTTCTTATAACTATGTATGTGGTTTTAGTTTATAGAACCATATATGTGGTATTATTGTTATAATTAAAAAAATGGTATTTCCTTTCATTTGGCATCGACATAAATAGTGACTAAACAAGCAATGAGCTCAACTTGCATTTTGGAAAAACAAAATATTAGCCCAAAATCAACAATGGCACGCAAGAGGAAAAGTATACAAATAAATTTGAGTGAAATTAAAAATAAATTTTATCAATTTTATTGCATTTTCATTATTTTTTGTTGAAATTGTTCATTTTTTATTTATTTTTATAATGCATAATACACCTTCACATGCAAAGGGAAATGTAGAAACTGAAAACGAACAACCTAACCCTCCTAACCTGTAAAACCATATTAACCCTCTTATAGTTCCTTGATCCCTTCAAGGTAGTCAAGATGAATCAAAAACCCACATAATGGAAAACAAAATCAAAATTGTGAATTTAATTAAGGAAATGAGGGATCCCAATTCAAACAATCCCTACTGAACTTCTCTGGCAAATAAATTAGAGACATTAATAGGTGAAGTTAAATCATTAACGGGTTAAATTTATAGGTGGACTAATTATAGAGATATATACAAGGCATACTATTCTATAAAATTGTTTGTGACCACTATGAGAGATTAAAAAAACTAGAGCCCAAATTTTTCCATGATTCAATGATGGAAAAAGTGATGAACTACTATATGTGTCAACCAAATGGATTACAATACACTAGTGCACCCATGAGTTGATCAAATAAAGATTTTGGGACGATGGTGAATGATATTTGAGAAAACAATAATGAGGTCCCCTTGTATTTTTTGAGATTAATAATTTGTGATCTTGTCCTTAAATAAGTTCCAAAATATTTTGATTTCTCATAGTTTTAGAGTAAAGGAAAAGGCTCTGCATAGGATAGGTCGGGTGCATGTATTGCATCTAATCCATCTGTGAGAGCACCTATCCAAAAACCATATCATCTTGAGATAATACACTCTATAGTAAAAAATAGTATAGATATTTATACTTTGTGTGCAAATAAGGCACTTAATGACACCCCCATTCATCATACAATCCAGGTTTCTCATACTAATATTGGAAAGGGTGGACATGGGGAGGCTTCATATAGCATTGTTTCTATATCTCACCATTACAGATCATGTAGTGTTATATGCAATGGACCTATAGAGGATGAGGAGGATTTCATGTAGCTTATTCATTGTAGTATTTATGGATGCCTAGATGTTATTGATCTCACTAATGTGTTTCAATAGTCTACATTTGGTTTGGAAACCTCAGTTATAGCTTCCTAAGTATCTTATATATTTTACATGTTGAATTTTTTTTTAGAGCTATTAAATTTTAAATATTTGTATAATTTAAAAGGAAATAAGTATTTTTAATATAAATCTCAATAATGTATATGTAATTTTTTATGTTGAAATAGGATTGTGAACACTACATAAGCACATATTTTGCTCCTACTATGCCCATATATACATATACAAAGGTATTTTTAAGGATTTATTAATGTTATGGTTTATTACATGTATATAATTGTATATATATTCTCAAGTGATTAAAAATGATATTTTTTTGGTTTAGTTGATGTCCACACTAGACACTACCATTTATTCAAGTGAGAGAAAATTTAGGCATTGCTACTATGATTTCATTTGCACAACGCCCTGAGGTATTAGAGTTCTTGTATGTTTAAGTTTAAATATAGATTTATGTTTTATTATTTTCCTTTGTACTTGTACAACTTATTTATGCATGAAATAATTATGTATGCAAACTCTCCTGATGATGTCTTCTAGTCATGTTCAAATGATTAACATGCATGACGTGGTACAAGACAATTAAATATTTAAGTTTAGCTATTATATTTCAATGATTTAGTCAGTTGATTTAAATGTTTATGAGCTAATTTTGAATTTTTATTTTTTATATATAGTGTGCAAGGTCCTAATCCTTCCCTTATCAGGAGCAAGGCACCAAATCCTATTGGTTTCCCATTTCACACAACTATTCACTAGCTTCAACCTACCATTGACCCTATTGAGTGACAGATGCAAATTTACCATGACCATTAGATTACGGTAAGTGCACCTTTGAATATTTTTTATATAATTTTAAAAGTAATTGGTTAATTTTTTAAGTATATTATTCCAATATGTAAAGCTTCTAATAATGTTTGTATATGAACGATTTGAGCTATATGCAAGTTTTGAGTGGAAGAGGACCCATAGGCATTCGTCTTAGAGACCTCCATCTATGAGTAAGGTATCTAAGGGAGAACCTTATACAAGAAATGAAAAGAGAGTATTTCATTTTTATGATTATGATCATGTCTTATGACATTTTTTTGTATGCTTACATGGCTTGATGTATATTTGTTTGGCATTGTATACATATATGGCTTTGACCCTAGATATTCGATTATGTTCACATTTTATACGTCTTTATGGATTAAATATATATAAATTTCACCTTAAAACTTGTCTTTATATATTTTATGGATATTATATATAAGTATATTTTATGGATTTTACACATTTTATGTATATTCTATTATCTTCACATTTTTTACACCTTTATGGCTTTTATGATAGGGTGGTACATACTTACACATTCATATTTCAATGATGTAAGGTGAAACTTGTCTCAAGTTCATTGAATATTTTTAGATAATTTATATGGCCTTTTCCTATAAAATATGTATAAGAGCCTCTTGACACCAATGCAACCCCCACTCTCTGACCCCCTCTCCACTATATTTTCTAAACTAAAAACATATTTCATAAATTTAGTACATAAAACTCTCAAACTGTATAACACTTTTAATTCTCACTCAATAATTAAAATATATTAGATCTATATTAAACCAAATGAAACAAATAAAAGTATGGAACTATGCATAATGAGTAACTACCATAGAAAAATAAAAGAGGAAGCATCCACTTCATCTACCAAAATAAAATTTCATTAATAATAATAGAATGCCACAAATATGACACCATCATCCCTATTAGAAGGAATGTATTAAACAATCCACCAATATGAACCACTTTAAAAATAATTTGATTATAAGTAATTATATGCAAATAAACAAAAGGACCTTCCTCATTCCAACGTTGAGAAACATTTACAAGAAATGTTGTCAAAATTCAAGCTACAGTTGGATATATCAACCTTTGAGGCCTCATGGTTAAAAAATAAAATATTCACTATGTCATGGGTGCCAAATAACCTTAAGACTACATTTTTTCCTTGAAGTATGCTTGGTTAGGAGACATAACACTTGTTTTGACCTCATGAAGGTCGTTCCCTACACGATAAAATTATAGTTTTTAGGTAAAATTTAGACACATGTAAAAATAAATCATAAATAATCTATATGAATCAAAAGAATGATAATGTGAATGTTGAATCCCTCTATTTATCCTAGATCAACTAGATAAAAAATAAGAGATGAATTTATGGAAAATAATTCAATGATCAATCTTGAAATGTTATTTTATTTAGTTAAGAGATAGATTCTTTGCCTCCAATAGGAATTTTCACTTTTGGGACCTTTACTTAAAAATCATCACTTCAAAAATATTTTTATATGTAAATTACACATGTTATCACCACCATGACCATTGGATCCATGAGGATACACTTTTTTGTAGCAATTCTAGTGTTGAGAAATATTATCACCATTCAATCTGTACACATCCAGGTCCTCTTGGATGAAAACTAGCATTGCCACCATGGTGGGGGGCTGAATAACCTCTAGGAACATGTTATTATCCTCATATTACACCCTATTAGGATTTGAATCACTTGTTCTAGCCTTTATAAGGTCCTTCCCTATATGGCAAAATTGAAAATTTTAAGGTAAACTTCTAACACAAAAAAAACTCTAAGTCATCAATAAAAACATGACGTGCATGTTTCATCCATATAATTTCAACCTAAATCACTTGGATATAAATTAATAGATGAATCTATGGCAAATGATTCAATTATTAGTCCTAAAATGCTTTTTTAATGTAGTTAAGAGACAGGTTATTTGACTCTAGTAGACATTTTTGCTTTTGAGACATCTACTTGAAAATACATAACTTACATATATTGTCACCACCATGGCTTCCAAATACACACATATACAAGTTTTTTAAATAATTCTATGTCGAGAAACATTGATAAGAAATGTTGTCAACATTCAAGTCACAACTAGATATCTCCACCTCTAGGGGATCATGGCTAAAAACTAGCATTGACATCATGTTAGAGGTGAAAAATAACATCTAGGACTGTGTTCTTGACCTCAAATTATGCCCAATTAGGATACAAAGCACCTATTTTGACCTTAATAAGGTTATTTCCTATATGGTAAAATTATAGTTTTAAAGCAAATTTTGGACATGCATCAAATGAAAACCATAAATCATCTACACAAATTAAAGAACAATCACATGAATTTAAAATCTCTCTAATTTCACCTGGAGCACTTAGATAAAAAAGAGATGAATCTATGGTAGACAATTCAATGATCAGTCCTGAAATGTTATTTTTATGTAGTTAAGAGATGGGTTCTTTGCCTCTAGTAGACATCTCCACTTCTAAAAGCTCTAGTTGAAAATATATCACTTAAAAAACATATGGATATGAAAATTACATATGTTACCACTATCAAAACCTATGAATCCATGCTAATATGCATTTTTAAAATATTTTTGATGTCAAGAATAATTGTTAAGAAATGTTGTCAACATTCAAGCTGCAGTTGTAGATACCCACCTCTAGGGCCTCATGGCTGAAAATTGGAATCACCACCATGATATGGATATTGAATAACCTCTATTAACAAATTATTAGCCTTAGAGTATGCACTATTAGGAGATAGAGCAGTCGTTTTAGACTCAAGAAGGTCCTTCCCTATATGGTAAAATTATAATTATTTAGTCAAAATTCAAACATGCATCAAATGAAAATTGTAAGTCATATACATAAAATAAAATAAACATCACTTGAATTTTTAATCCATATAATTTCACCCCAAATCACTTAGATCAAAAATAAGATATGAATATGTGGTAGATGATTCAGTGATCAGTCCTAAAATGTTATTTTTATGTAGATAAGAGACAAGTTCTTTGCCTCTAGTAGACATGTCCACTTATGGGAATTTCAATAGAAAATACACCACTTAAAACACATTGGGATATTAAAATTACATATGTACCCACCATGAAAACCTTTGAATCCATGTAGATACATATTTTTAAAATTGATTTGATGTTGAGAAACATTGACAAGAAATATTGTCAACATTCAAGCTGTAATTGGTGATCTCCACCTTCGAGGCCTTATGATTCAAAATTTCATTACCACCATTTAAAGTGTGATAATTAACCTATAGGAATGGATTTATTGGCCTTGAATTTTTCCAATTTAGGAGATATAGCACCCATTATGGCCTCAAGAACGTCATTCCCTATATGGTAAAATGATTATTTTTTAAGCAAACTTTGGACATGCATTAAAAAATAATAATAAGCTAATACATTAATATATATAACCATCACATGCATGTTTAATCCTTTTACTTTCACCTTTTATCACTTGGATTGAAAATAAGAGATGAAAATGTGGCAAACGATTCAATGATCAGTACTAAAATGTTATTTTCATGTAGTTAAGAGAGGTTATTTTCCTCCAATAGACATTTATTCTTCTAAGACCTCCACTTGAAAATACATCAATTAAAAAACATCAATATATGTAAATTATATATGTTCCTATCACCACTACCTCATAATCCACATAGATATGTATTTTTACAACTAGTCTCACATCAAGAAATATCGATAAGAAATGTTGTCAACATTCAATATACAATTGGATATCTCCACCTACGAGGCATCATGACTAAAAATTGGAATAAAAACCAAGTTAGGGGTGCCTAATAACTTATAGGAACATGTTATTTTCCTCATAGTATGTCTATTTAAGAAATGGTGTACCTATTTCAGCCTTAATAACATCCTTCTCTATACAATAAAATTATAGTTTTATAGGCAAACTTTAAACACACGTCAAATGAAAATAATAAGTCATATAAAAATTTAAAGAACCATAATTTGAATTTAAAATCCCTCTAATTGTACCATGAATCACTTATATCTAAAATAAGAGATGAATATGTGGCATATCATTTAGTGATCAGTCTTGGATTGATATTTTTATGTATTTAAGAGACAATTTCTTTACCTCTAATAGAATTTTTGCTTCTAGGACCTCTGACTAAAAATACATCACTTACAACATGTTATGATATGAAAATTACATATGTTACCATAACCAAAACCTCTAAATCCATCAAAATACACATTTTCATAACTAGTTTGGAGTTGAGAAATAATGATAAGAAATGTTGTCAACATTGAAATCATAGTTGGAGATCTCCATCTTAAATAGAATTGCCAACATGTCAAGAGTGATGAATAACCTCTAATATTGTGTTATTGAACTAAAATTATGCCCAATTAGGATACAAAACTCCCATTTTGACCTAAAAAAACATCCTTCCCTATTTGTAAAAATTGTCAGTCGTCTACATGAACCGAAAGATTCTCTTAGCTTCAAGAATATGAAAGTCTCTACAAATAGTGCCAACCACATGAAGGTGGAAGATAACTTGGCACATTAACCTCAAACTAATATGTCAGTATGTAATTAATGAAAATTATATGTACTACCTAAACAATCAATAAAAGTTGATAAAATTAAACACATTTGCATTTGAGAATTCAACATACCATGGGAATTAATTCCAAGGAATCACTAGGATTGGCTTTATTCTTGTTAGTATAAATAAATAATTCATGTTTAGACAAAAAAACCTTCCATAGAGTTATGTTTAATGTCCTCCCCTCATATTTTTGTAATGTAACATTTGTTGTGAGAACCAGATTTGAATATTAGAGTATCTTCCTATGTATTTCATAGTAATCAAACAACCATACATCTGAATTTTTGATAGGATGTCATCTAATCCAAGTTATAATAACTAACATAGACCTAATGGGATAATAAATGTTTCCCTCATCTCTGACTGCATAAGTTAATTTATTTTTTCTTCTACACAACAACACAAGTAGTAGTTTGTCCCCTCATCATTATCCTTATATGTAATAACTACATAATCATGCCCTGCATCACAAAATAAAAAATGATTTAATAATGATTTATTGTTATATATACCAAATTAGTTCATATCATATGCTTTCAATTTAATTTCATATATACTTTAAATGTAAAAAATCATCTTGTACCTAGTTACTCTTGAAATACATGGTCAAAGTTATGTGATGATGTCATATTTATAAGTTTAATGTTGGTGGAATCTAATATGTGTCAATTTGAATTATAGGTCTAAAAATTCACTCATCCATCCAATCTTATGACTTGGAATAATTCCAAACAAATTCCACACATGTATAACATAATCATGGCATGTGCCTCATATAAACTATCGAAGAACCTACTTTTGAGCTATGAAATGAGTAGAACTCATTCTATCATGTTATTATCATAAAATATTCATAACGTGAAAATAATTATTCCTCCACCAACCAAAAATATCTACAAAAACTAGAATTTTCTTGAGCATCATGGGCCATTTTCTCATTACACCATTCAACTATGTTTTCTACATCTATCAAATCAACAACATCTTCAAACTTTAACTCCTCTCTTACAATCTCTATTTTCACACATGTTCTTTCACCATCATGTTCCCCTTTCTTATGCCCTACTTCATTAAAACTCAAAATATGTTGTATACTAGTGGTCATATGAATCCTACTCAACCAGTAGAACATCTGTAAATTCTTAAATTATGATGTCTAGTTATCTAACCAAATATAATGTTGATTAAAAGTAATGTTCCTTTCACTCAACTTGTCATAAAACATCTTAAAAAAACCTTACACATACTTTGTAAAATGTGTTCAATCATCACTGACATAGAATTGGTACTGTCTTAAAAAAATTGATCATACTCTATATTTTTAAGTGCATGCATGAAGGAACTATGCACAAAAATGGAGACTTGTACTGAATTTTAGTACTATGATTAACCTCTATTTTTGGTTATAACGTGTAATTCTATACAAAGTCAACTATGAAAAAAATAGTACCAAGCGAGAATGTGTCCTTGATTAACTTGAATTTTTTATCTAGTTATCGAGCTTTGTATGTGTACCTTGCATACTCATTAATAATTTCCTCCCTAAATTTGACAATAAATTCATAAATATGTATTTATTCTATAACAAGCTCACAACTTTTAGATTCTTTTCCATCTTTTAATTGATATGTCATGGATTTATATTTTCTAAAAATAACTAATTCTATTCCAATTATGTGTGTATTGTCCTCATGGATATAATTTTTCAATTTTGGCAATCCATCACAAATGCTGCAAGTTCCATTCAAACATGCTTTGTTATAAGAAAATTGTCCATGTAGTCTTTCACAAAAAATGGTTGGAATAAATTCCCTTGTTGATTTTGGTGGATCTTTAATTCACACTCATTTAAAATGTTTTAAGTATGAAAAGTATAATGTACTTGACAAAAAACATCATAATCCATCAAAAATTCAACATGTTGTTTACAACAAGTGGTGTTGTGTGATTGATTTTCACATAGAAGGGTTTGGCCATTTAAAAATATCTGACTAATATAAATTTGTGGATAATTTTGTACCAATTTAGAGTACAATTATGTTTTATTGATATCCAAAATATGGTTCACAATTACGAGAACCAATTCTTCTTTTTAATACATCTCATATATTGGATGATAGCTTTGTGGTATCTTTCCAAAATTGTGAAAGTAAATATTTTAGGGCATCGACTATAGACTTTTCTTTCCCTAGGAGTCTATTATAGAATTCCCATAAGTAATTATTATCATCAACATCAAGTCTTCTATGTCTCCCAATTTTTTTCATTAGTGTTTTTTTGTTTGTGTTTAATGATCTGCTTGTTTATCTACTTTTGTGTTTGTTCCTTGTTTGAAAACTTACCCTACATGTTATAATAACACGTCAAACAATGTTACCATATTTGGTGCATTTATTCACACCCACTTTATGGTATTTATTATGTAGATTTTCAATAATTACCTTGTTTTCAACATCAATATTAGATGTTATTACTCCAATGATGTTCATTGTATGTATCATCTTAAGAAATTTCATGAATATAACAAATAATTGACATATTTGAGTCTTAGTTAAGTTTTCAAAGTGAAATTCATAAATTATTTCAGATTTTTCTTCTCATATGGAAATTAGACATTTTTTCATGCATTGGTTTCAAAATGTTTTCATCAATTTAAATTAAATACATGGGTCTTCTATGAAAAATCCTAGGAGGTGTTCTTAGTGGTAAAATTGGTGGATTTTTTGTTTTCATTTTGTTATCTTTATTAGTAGTTTTTTCATTGAATATTATTCCCATATTATTTTATTCATTTTTATTTTTAATAAATGATGTTTCCATGTAATTTTATTCATTGTTAGAAGTTAAATCATCATGCATATTATCATCATCATCAAAATTGAAACCCATAAAATTTTGAATCTGAACTTGTATTATAATTTGGTATACTATTAGAAATGACAATTAGACTTTCATACTTTGGTATACTATCATTATTCATTTCATCGATATCTATGACATTTAATTCATTAGTGATAGTAGACTTATTTACATGAATTTTTCACATTCATTGTCTTTTTTTTTCTCTCATCACTTATAATTCCTATGTCATTTTTTACTTTAACTTCTTCCAAATATTATAATTTATTTCACCTATGATTAGACAAAGTTTTGAACTTTTGAGGGTCACGACAATGATCAAATTATTAAAAAAAGACTTGCACTATGCAATACCGAGTGGGGACAATGATCAAATTATTAAAAATAGACCTACACTATGAAATCAACCATGATTAGACAAAGTTCTCAACTTTTGAGGGTAGGGGCAATGAATAAATCATTAAAAAAATAGTCCTACCTTATGCAAAAGGAAATAGAGTAGAGTATGTAAGGGACATAACTCTTATTGTGACAAAATAATGATGTTGATGCATGTCATTTTTTAATAATTCATAAGAATCTATACTTGTTAATAATGCTCACATGCTATTTTTTATTAATAGATACATTTATTACACAATTAACCGTAAACCTAAACCCTAAACACTAAAATATTATAATATAATCTATAAAACATAAACCAATTAGGTTCATAGGGCTCAATTTGGCTCAAATCACATTATTAATTTCCCCAATTTACTAATTGTATCAATATGTGATGATATTGGGGATAATTAATCCCAAAATCACATTCTATAGTCATGGATAGTTTTAACAAGCTTAAATCAACCCCAATTACCTTTGTGATTGGACCTTATGTACCCTAAAAACTAAACTATAAACCCTAAGCCCAATGTCCTAAACCCAAACCCTTAACCAATTGATTGAGCCCTAATAAACATAATTTAGAGTAATAATTAGGTTCATAAGGCTCAATTTGGCCCAAATTGCATCACTAATTACCCCAATTGACTAATTGGCTCAATTTGTGATGACATTAGGATAAATTGAGCCCAAAATCATATTTTATAGCCACAAATAAGTTCAATGAACTCAAATTACCCCTAATTACCTTCGTAATTAGACCTCATACTATATACCTTAAACCTTAAATCATAAACTTTAAACCCTAAACCAATCAATTTAGACTTAATTAATATCCTTTAGAGTAATAATTAGGTTCATAAGGCTTAATTTGGCCCAAATCACATAACTGATTATCCCAATTGACTAACTAGCTCAATATTTGATGACATTGGGGATAATTGAGCCAAAAATCACATTATGTAGTCGCAAATAGGTTCAATGAGCTCAAATTGGTCTCTATTTCCTTTATACTTGGACCATATATACCCTAAACCTTAAACTATAAACCCTGATCCCTAAGCCCTAAGCCCTAAACCTTAATCATAAACTCTAAACCAATTGATTTAGACCCAATAAACATCCATTAGAGTAATAATTAGGTTCACAAGGCTCAGTTTTCCCCAAATTTCATCATTGATTTCCCAAATTAACTAATTGGTTGAATTTATGATGACATTTAGGAAAATTGAACCCAAAATCACATTTTATAGTGATAAAGAGGTTCAACAAGCTCTAATTTTCCCTAATTACCTTTGTAATTGGACCTTATACCCTATACCTTAAACCCTAATTCCTAAGTCCTAAACCCTAAACCCTAAATCATAACCTCTAAACCCTAAACCATTTGATTTAAACCTAATTAACATCCCTTATTATAAGAATTAGGTTCACAGGGCTCAGTTTGGCCTAAATCACATCACTGATTAACCCAATTGACTAATTAGCTCTAAATAGGTTCAACAGTCTCAAATTATTCTTAATTACCTTCACAATTGGACCATATACCCTAAACCCTAAGCCCTAAGCCCTAAGAGTTAAAACTTAAACCCTAAACCCTAAATTATAAACCCTAAACTAATTAATTTAGACCTAATTAACATCATTTATAGTAAGAATTATATTTAAAAGTCTTAATTAGGCTGAAATCACATCACTTATTTCCTTAATTAACTAATTGGCTCAATTCATGATGACACTAGGGCTAATTGATTCCAAAATCATATTTTGTAGTCATAAGTAGGTTCAAATTTCTTAAATTGGCCCCAATTACCTTTTTTATTAGACCCTATACCCTAAACCATAAATCATAAACCCTAAGCACAAAGCCCTAAAACCCAACACTAAACCTTAAACCCTAAACCAATTGATTGAACCCCAACTATCATCTTTTAGAGTAATAGTTAGGTTCATATTGAATAATTTAGCCCAAATTACATCATTAATTACCAAAATTGACTAATTAGATTAATTTGTGATGACATTGGGGCTAATTGAGCCCAAAATCACATTTTATAGTCATAAATAGGTTTAATGAGCATAAATTGTCCATAATTGCCTTCATGATTAGACCCTATTCCCTAAATGATAAACCATAAGCCCTAAAACCTAAACCCAAAAACTTAAATTGAAAACCTAAAGTAATTGATTTATCCCTAATTATCATTCTTTAGAGTAATAATTAACTTCACAAGGTTCAATTTGGCCCAAATCACAACACTGATTGACCCAATTGACTAATTAGTTTAATCTTTGATGACATTGGGGCTAATTAAACCCAAAATCACATTTTGTAGTCACAAATAGATTCAATGATCTTGAATTATCCCTAATTTCTTTTTTGATTGAATCCTATACCGTAAACTCTAAAACCTAAAACCTAAACCCTAAAACCTTAAACCTAAAAACTAAACCTTGAAACCCTAAAACCCTAAACCTAAAACCTAAACTTAAAAGCTAAACCCTAAAACCTTAAACCATAAACTAATCTATTTGTTGAGAAAATGACATCACGATTATAGTCAAAATTAGGTTTACAGTTTTTAAATGTACAAAACTTTGATGTTAACAACTAACTTAGACTAACACCATGCATGAACTTTGACAATTAAAAAAAAAACTATAATAAAATAAATAATAAGACTACATACATGTGAATGTAATAGTAAAATATTATGCATACATGGTAATACCATGTACACTATAATTTTTCATATGTGGTAATTCTATGTAGCACTAATTTCACATATGTGGTCCTAATGTTTTACATTTCAAACACATGCCTCAAGTCTTGGGAATGGATTGGATTTCCAAACCTAAAGCATTGACCTAAAAACACATAGTCAAATGTGTATTTTTGACTAAAAGTAACAAAATAAACTTCCACCATACTAAACATTTTGAATATTATCAATTTTTTTCTTAAAAATATAACTACAACATTGATCACACTCACTTCTTTATATATATATATATATATATATATATATATATATATATATATATATATACACTTTAAAAAAATTATCTATATTTATTTCTAAGTATGTCTTTTTATATCACTATATGTCACAACTATACATGTTTATCTTTGTTTATGTATCTTTAATTTCATTGACTCAAACTAGTAAAAAAATATAGGGTTATAAAATAAACCTAATTCTATACCCATTCAAAAAAAAAAAAATTGAGGTAATTAGGGGGCACATATTAGCTATGCATTATTGATCATATTTCAAAGTCTATTAATTTGTGAAATTAGTTTTATATATATATATATATATATATATATATATAATCTAGGTTACAAACTAGATGATCTTATCTAACTTTACACCAAAGGGTTTTAAAAAAAGTAAATTATGCTAAAAAATGATGGGTACACAAATTTATTAAGGTATAATATCTTATTTCATATAAAAATGTTATTTATTTTTATAAATCAAACACTATTAAATTTTTCCCTACACCAAAACCATTAATGTCAAACAGTATACATAAATGCCAATTATGTCAATTTTTAACTACATATAATTTCACCCCTATTAACACTCAACCCAACTCCCCTTTTGCCAGCACCCCAAGCCTCAAATACCCCTCAGGTTCTAAATAGAGTAAACATATGGGAGTCAACACCCTAACTTCAGGAGGTAAAAAACTTAGAACCATAACCATTTCCTAGGGAGAGGAGGATGGTATCAAGGGCAAGGAAGTCTGTGAACTAGATGATCTTGGGTAAGAACGTAAAATGAAGCTTCATGCATTTGAGAAAAGGTTGATGGATATGGGAAGGGCTATAGAGGGCCTTATTAAGGAGTGGAATGACTTAAAGGCTAAGAATGATAAGCTCAAACTAAATTTTTTTAATGAAAAATAAACTTAAAACATCATAAAGATAAAACCCATTAGTGCCAAGACCAACCAAGATACAATTGAAGACACTCAACCAACTCTCAAAGATAAAAAGGCTCGTAAAACACTATTGAAGAAAACCATGAAGGGGATCGTGGAAGGCCCAAGTAAACATATGAGGGGAAAATTAGTGTTGGACCTGCTGAAGGACAAGATCGAGGTGATGAAACAAACCATCTAGAAGAATCAGGCAGGCTCTACATAGATTTAAAAATCTATTTAGTTCTTTTATTATCTCTGTTGGTTAATTTGTACTTGGTAGTTTTACTGTGGTTTTTATTTATGTCTGACTGAAGTCCTCTATTTTGTTGCCCAATGGGGATTTGTATCTTGACTTTGGGTCTGATTCTTTTTTTTTAAACTCTGTGGTTGTAGAATCCTTGTAAAACCAACTTTATTTACCTTATATATATATATATATATATATATATATATATATATATATATATATATATAATGCATTGTAATTTGATAATTTCACCTGCCTACACTTCATTATAGTATAGATAACTTACATTTATTATTTAATGAGATAGTATTTCCATAGTCTATGAAGTATGTGAATAATGTTTTTGAAAAAAATTGTGTTAAATTTTTTAATCAACATTTCAGATCATGCTCTATGAACCATCATTAGGATGTGAAAATGAAATGATGGTTCATGCAGCGTGATCCGAAACATTGATTAAAAAATCAACATAATTTTTTCTTGAAATCTTATTTACATTTATTATGTTGTAATTCAAACATTTCCTCAAATTTTATTATATAATTCAATGCTAATGACACCAAATTAAAAGGATCATAAGATTCCTACTCATGATACATCCATTTTCCTTCCCACACACCTTGCACTTATTGAGATGATATTTTTTAGTCCTAGTAGTCAATGCAAAGTCACCATATCTAGCCATTAAAAATTTGTAACCCCAAATTTACAAAATTCCATCTAAAGTGCTCACTAATTATGATGACTTGTATTTATTCTATTTATTAAGACTTGTTTCTAAGAACCAAATATGGGCATGCAAGCTACATTATTTTGTATACCCCACTGTTAGGGCGTGGAGCTAAAAGCTTCACCTTATGCAAACAAGGAGGATTTCTGAGCATGACAGTCACCGACGTCGGCAGGCCACAACTGACATCGGTCAGGGAAGTGCAGAAGGAAACTAACATCGACAGGAATCAGCTGGCGTTGGTCACCTCCAGTCAGAGTGGGACCGACGTCGGTCGCCTGTGGTGGTTCCAAAATTTCTATTGATAAATAGTCAGTTAAGTGAATGCGTTGTTTGCATGATGAAGACCAGTCAGAGTCTTGAGCCGCAAGTCTAATCAGTGTATGCATGAGATCTATATAATAGACTCATGGGTTGTATTGTTAAGTGGATAAATTAAGTGTAAAACTTGGAGAGTTCTTCCCATGGTAGAATCAAGTAGGATTCTTCATGTATGTAAGATCAGGTTTGATATGCAAGGTGTTACATTATCATGGTGGAGATCTACATGTGATAAGTAAGATCAGGTTGGTCTGCAGGGATGTGTGTATGCGAGGGTCAGAAGGAGATCGACGGGGGAGCAAGATCCAAGGTGACAACAATACATCAAGGAGCAGGATCATGGTGAGATCTACTTGGAGTACCGGTTCGTACTCGATTGTACAGGTGTATAATGAGGTGAACAACAGCTTGTGTTAGCTGTGTGTTGTGACCTATTGAGAGAAGATTACTCTTGAGGGAAGATTACTGTAAGCCCACGAAGTGGAAGAAAGAGTTCCACCTCTTTGTTGTAATTTCCTTCTATAATGAGTTGAATACAATTGTGTATTGCCTCTCACATTCTGTGTGTTTTCTCATTGATAGTTATTTGTTCTTCTGGTTATTTCTGCATCTTAAGTTGCTTATACAATGGTAATCATGTGTGCTCTTAAATCTAACAAGTTGTGTCAGAGCTTTGGGGAACTTTGGTCCTGTCAAATGGTATCAGATCGAGGTTGGACGTTCTCAGAATGAGTTTGACTAACAGATGGCCCAGATCTGGATAGTGTGTGTTGATTACAGGTTACTCACAGGGGTTGTTGTTTGAGTGGGAGTATAGCAATGGCAGAAGAAGTAAGCTGAGAATGAAGAAATTTAGGCACAGGATTAACACCACAAGGAGTGTGGTGGGTAGTCTTCAAGTGGGAGCTTGAAGAGGAATACAAGCCAGGATGCAGATTAGATAAGGTACTGGTATAGGTATAGGTGCAGTTGTTTATCTCCAAGTGGGAGATTGTTAGGGTGTGGAGCTAAAAGCTTCACCTTATGAAAATAGGGAGGATTTCTGAGCATGACAGTCATCGGTGTCGGTAGGCCACAACTGACATCAGTCAGGGAAGTGCAGAAGGAAACTAACATCGGCAGGAATCGATCAGCGTCAGTCACCTCCAGTCAGACTGGGACTGACGTCGGTCACCTATGGCGGTTCCAGAACTGATGTTGACGAACAATCAGTTAAGTGAACGTGTTGTTTGCATGATGAAGACCAGTCAGAGTCTTGAGCCGCAAGTCTAATCAGTGTATGCATGATATCTATATAATAGACTCATGGGCTGTATTGTTAAGTGTAGAACTTGGAGAGTTCTTCCCATGGTAGAATCAAGTAGGATTCTTCATGTATGTAAGATCAGGTTTGATATGCAGGGTGTTGCAGTATCATGGTGGAGATCTACATGTGATAAGTAAGATCAAGTTGGTCTACAGGGATGTGTGTATGTGAGGGTCAAAAGGAGATCGACGGGGGAGCAAGATCCAAGGTGATAATAATACATCAAGGAGTAGGATCATGGTGAGATCTACTTGGAGTACCAGTTCATACTCAATTGTATAGGTGTACAATGAGGTGAACAATAGCTTGTATTAGCTGTGTGTTGTGACCTATTGAGAGAAGATTACTCTTGAGGGAAGATTACTGTAAGCCCACGAAGTGGAAGAAAGAGTGCCACCTCTTTGTTGTAATTTCCTTCTATAATGAGTTGAATACAATTGTGTATTGCCTCTCACATTCTATGTGTTTTCTCATTGATAGTTATTTGTTCTTCTTGTTATTTCCACATCTTAAGTTGCTTATACAATGGTAATCATGTGTGCTCTTAAATCTGATAAGTTGTGTCAGAGCTTTGGGGAACTTCGGTCCTGTCAAATGGTATCAGAGCGAGGTTGGATGTTCTCAAAGCGAGTTTGACTAACAAATGGCCCAGATCTAGATAGTGTGTGTTGATTACAGGTTACTCACAGGGGTTGTTGTTTGAGTGGGAGTATAGCAATGGTAGAAGAAGTAAGCTGAGAATGAATAAATTTAGGCATAATATTAACACCACAAGGAGTGTGGTGGGTAGTCTTCAAGTGGGAGCTTGAAGAGGAATACAAGCCAGGATGCAGATTAGACAAGGTACTGGTATAGGTATAGGTGCAGCTATTTATCTCCAAGTGGGAGATTGTTAGGGTGTGGAGCTAAAAGCTTCACCTTATGCAAACAGGGAGGATTTTTGAGCATGACAGTAGCTGGCATCGGTAGGCCACAACTGACGTCTGTCAGGGAAGTGCAGAAGGAAATTGACATCGATAGGAATCGGTTAGCATCGGTCACCTCCAGTCAGACTGGGACCAACGTCGGTCACCTATGGTGGTTCCAGAACTGCTATTGACAAACAGTCAGTTAAGTGAATGCATTGTTTACATGATGAAGATAGTTCAGAGTCTTGAGCCACAAGTCTAATCAGTGTATGTATGAGATCGACATAATAGACTCATGGGTTGTATTTTTAAGTGGAGAACTTAAGTGTAGAACTTGGAGAGTTCTTCCCATGGTAGAATCAAGTAGGATTCTTCATGTATGTAAGATCAGGTTTGATATGCAGGGTGTTGCAGTATCATGGTGGAGATCTACATGTGATAATTAAGATCAGGTTGGTCTGCAGGGATGTGCGTATGTGAGGGTCAAAAGGAGATCGGCGGGGGAGCAAGATCCAAGGTGACAGCAATACATCAAGGAGCAGGATCATGGTGAGATCTACTTGGAGTATCGGTTCGTACTCGATTGTACAGGTGTACAATGAGGTGAACAACAACTTGTGCTAGCTGTGTGTTATGACCTATTGAGAGAAGATTACTCTTGAGGGAAGATTACTATAAGCCCACGAAGTGGAAGAAAGAGTGCCACCTCTTTGTTGTAATTTCCTTCTATAATGAGTTGAATACAATTGTGTATTGCCTCTCACATTCTGTGTGTTTTCTCATTGATAGTTATTTGTTCTTCTAGTTATTTCCACATCTTAAGTTGCTTATACAATGGTAATCATGTGTGCTCTTAAATCTGACAAGCTGTGTCAGAGCTTTGGGGAACTTCGGTCCTGTCAAATGGTATCAGAGCAAGGTTGGACGTTCTCAGAGCGAGTTTGACTAACAAATGGCCCAGATCTGGATAGTGTGTGTTGATTACAGGTTACTCACAGGGGTTGTTGTTTGAGTGGGAGTATAGCAATGGCAGAAGAAGTAAGCTGAGAATGAAGAAATTTAGGCATAGGATTAACACCACAAGGAGTGTGGTGGGTAGTCTTCAAGTGGGAGATTGTTAGGGTGTGGAGCTAAAAGCTTCACCTTATGCAAATAGGGAGGATTTCTGAGCATGACAGTCACCGACATTGGTAGGCCACAACTGACGTCGGTCAGGGAAGTGCAGAAGGAAACCGACATCGGTAGGAATCGATCGGCATCGGTCACCTCCAGTTAGACTGGGACTGACGTCGGTCGCCTGTGGTGGTTCCAGAACTGCTGTTGATGAACAGTCAGTTAAGTGAATGCGTTGTTTGCATGATGAAGACCAGTCAGAGTCTTAAGCCACAAGTCTAATCAGTGTATGTATGAGATCTATATAATAGACTCATGGGCTGTATTGTTAAGTGGAGAACTTAAGTGTAGAACTTGGAGAGTTCTTCCCATGGTATAATCAAGTAGGATTCTTCATGTATGTAAGATTAGGTTTGATATGTAGGGTGTTGCAGTATCATGGTGGAGATCTACATGTGATAAGTAAGATCAAGTTGGTCTGCAGGGATGTGTGTATGCGAGGGTCAAAAGGAGATCGGCGGGGGAGCAAGATCTAAGGTGATAGCAATACATCAAGGAGCAGGATCATGGTGAGATCTACTTGGAGTACCGGTTCGTACTCGATTGTGTAGGTGTACAATGAGGTGAACAACAACTTGTGTTAGATGTGTGTTGTGACCTATTGAGAGAAGATTACTCTTTAGGGAAGATTACTATAAGCCCACAAAGTGGAAGAAAGAGTGCCACCTCTTTGTTGTAATTTCCTTCTATAATGAGTTGAATACAATTGTGTATTGCCTCTCACATTCTGTGTGTTTTCTCATTGATGGTTATTTGTTCTTCTGGTTATTTCCACATCTTAAGTTGCTTATACAATGGTAATCATGTGTGCTCTTAAATCTGACAAGTTGTGTTAGAGCTTTGGGGAACTTCGGTCCTATCACCCACCACACACTACAAACACCTAAGGGCCCAACTAAATTTTTGAATATAGCTCTTGATACATATTTGTTTGTCATCAATACAAAAATTAGAGAGACAAATTTCTCCACATGCTATCTTGTACATAAGATTATTCCAACTTCATTGAACCCTCCTAATGAATCAATATTTATTAAATATAAAAAAAATACTTTTTTATATAAAATATGCTTTATTTTTATTAAAAGATGTTACTGATATATTATATTGTTAATTATTCAAATATGAGTTGGGTTAAAAAATCTTCAAATTTTAATTTTTAACAATAATTTGGCAAATCAATGAAAAAAGTAAGGTTAAAAATGAGTTGAAAATTTAATAAAACTCTAAGTGACTTTATAGAAAGAAGAAATAAATGAAGTTAACTTTAAATTTTAAAGTTTGAATATAAGTGTTAGTCTAATTTAATTAATACATGTTATTAAATGATTTTAGTAATTCACACAATTTTATATCATGGGATTATTCCATGAAAAAATTAGCAAGTAATTATCTTTAAACATTCTTATATCTAAAATATATATTTTTAAATTGAATTGCTAGTGTTTTTTAAAATAATTTTATTGTTTGATGTTAAATTAGTATTTATTACATTATTAATATTTTAGGGATGTAGGGATGAAAAAAATGTTAGCTACTTTAATATTCCCCCAAAAATCTAATTATTTTTAAAAATAAACAAGGGCAATATTAAAAGTTAATCCTTATCCCCATCATCATTTTCTCTAAAATAACCAACCAGGTTATATATTAGGCCGCATTACATAGAGGTCATTCCATAAGATCATGATAATGGTTCAATTTCAACAAAATATTAGCATGTTATATGACTACAATACCCAAAGGGATAAAAACATCACCAAACACCAATAGGGATGCTAGAGTAGTCTAAATCCAAGAACATAGTCATTTTAATGGTTTCTTAATTTCATGCCAATGACATTATTACATGAAGATAATTTATACGACTTTTAAATTCTTTAAATTTAGGTTGTAGACCTAAGTCATTATAGAACAATGTTTCCACCTAAAGAAGCTACTAACAAGACTATATTACCTTCTTGAATAATTTCCACTAGGTCAAACTCAAGCATAGATAAAATATTGTCTCCCCCATATACCTTCCTATGTTAGAATGAATAAAACATGATCATTACAATAATAGGATATTCAGCCTATTAACATACAATGCTTTAGGTTAGACCTTAAGAGGTTATTTCCCTCAAACCACCCATTTGCCCTAGAGTCCAACAAGGAGAAACAAGGTTTTATTTTTAACACCTACTAACTATTTCCTTACCACAATGGTTGCACAATATTTATAAAAACTAAGTTAATATTTGATAAATATTTGATTCACTTTTGAGTTATCAACTACTAGATATAATTTTTTTGTAATAATAGAGAGACAAAATTCCATTGTAGGCTAAGCACAATCATCTAAGAATATTATCATTCATGAATAAAACCACAATTCTAATATACTCTTTAAAACATTACTATATTTTCAACTACTTAGTGATCCTATTTGTTATCGATGATTTCTTTTGTAATACTTTTTGGAAAATCTTTTTTCCCAAGTACACATCCTAAGGAGTGTATTGGGATCAGAGTTGGGCCAATTTATTGTAATTTAAATGATATTTTTGTCATATGATCACCTATTCTACATGTTTACACTTACTATATTTTTATATGATCATTCTAAACTCATCTAGTGTTATTTTCACTTTGTTACATCTCTTATACATAGATTTAGATCTTTCCCTAACTAACTTGGCCATGTTGAGAGAGTTTTATTCTATCCTATGTGTTTAAAACTATATTGATCATGATTGATGCAATTCATTTTCTCACTCGTGTCCCTTTCCAACTACATCAAACCCAATCCATGTATTTTTTTCTTTCTTGTACTAACTTGACATGGTTGATATAGTGTTGTTTTATGTTCAGCTTATTATAGTACATTGATCTAGATTAAGTCTGATAGAATATTTGTTAGGTTAGTTTTAAGAGTTGGATCCATATTTATAGGGCTTTTAGATCTCATTTATATAATAAAAACATGCCATTTTTCTCTTCTCATGCACAAAAACCTACTTTTAGTAGAGGAAGTGTAATTATAGTATAATAGCTTATCCTTGTGGAGGTATAGTCTTTTATCAAGGTATTTAGAGTTAAATATAAAAAATAAAAGCCAAAGAAATGCCCCTTAGTCATTGGAGTCTCACATTAAGGTCATTTATGTCTTCAACTTTTCCATTTGATTCTTCACCTACAAAATCTATCATAGAATGCCACTAAATCCAAGGGGGAGGTTAATGTATCGGTAAGTCAACCAAAGATAAGTGTCCTTATCTCTATGCTCTATATTTTATATGCTTTACATTCTTATACTAGAGGATTATGTTGTTTTCTTCTCTGAGACTAATTTATCTTATGATTGTAATTATATGTTATCTTTTCATGTTATCATATCCTACTTTAAATACCTCTTGGTTAAAATGATTAGTTTAAATACATATAGTTTCTTTAGTATATCCTTGACACCCCCTTAAAAATAGATATTAATTTCAACCTATGTCCTAGTTTTCATTGTGAATTCTTATATGTATTTGATCTTAGTATGTTCTTATCTCTTTCCTATATAAGATAATATTTATATTTTTGACCCTATTTTTATAACATATATTTGGGTAAACCTAATGTGAATATTATCCCATAGCTAGTTGAATCATATTCATCTTTTCTTTTCCTACATTCTTAGAGTCATATTTTATTTATTTTTATAGTTTCTTATATTTTTCCATAATTTTAAAATGATTTCCCCTTTTAGTATTTTGTATAGTTAGTCTCAACCCATCTAAATTCTTAATGGGTAGCTCCTTTATCCCTCTCATGTAAACACTTGAAAGTAACTTTCCATGGTATAATTTTCCTCAATCTAAATTTCATTCTATCCAATGTAACATAGTTTCAATATCTTTCAATAGTGATCTTGAAAATCCAAATCACCGTACCAAATATTTTGATTCAAAATCCTTTTATACCCTAAATAGGAATGGAAACCTTAAAAACCTTAACAACTCTAATTTTGAAACTAATGCATCTATTTATATTCCTGATCTTAATACCAACACCATAATATCTCTCCTAGAAATCCTCCTCTTGTCAATAATTCTATCAATCCCGCTCTAAATCTTACTAGTGATACTTCTCAATTTTTTGCTAAAGTGTTAAACCAAATGGCCCTTAGGAAATATACCAACACTAATCAAATGCTCCAAATACAAAATTAAATTTTTAAAAATGATAATAAAACTAAAAAAAAAATTAACCAACTAAATAAACATTCCACACCTTTACCTCTTAAAAATTATAACAGGAATCGCATTCCCCAACCTCCCATTTTCAATGAGATGCTTCAAACCTTAAAAAATAAACTACTATCTCCCTAAATTATGTCTATGGAGATTGGAAGTGTGTCTCCAACCATCACCTATGATGGGACTGCTAATCCTATCCTTCATTTCAGATAATTTAAAAACTTATACAAATAGTGGATCCAAATCAATAGGTATGCAACCACCAAGCTTCTAGTCAAAACTCTACTTGGGGATGTGCTAGAATGGTATAACCACTCAAATAGACAACTAAAATACTTAATTAGTAATGTATTTAAATAATTTCAATATTGCCACCTTCCCAAGATTAGCCTTATAAACTTCATTAATTTTAAACAATTACCTAAAGAGTCCTCCCATGATTTCATCAAGTGATGGAAATCTTTGGCCCATAAGTTATATCATGACTTAAAGGATGGAAATATTTTCAAAACTTTACATATTGATTTTGAAACCCTACTCCAAAATAAAGCTATGTCTTTCTCTCCTAAAACACTAGAATAAGCCTTTAATAAAACTAAAAGACAATATTATCTTAAGAGCCAAGTTGAACCTTCTCAAAACAATAGTAGGGAATCTCTCCAAACATCTAATAATGTAATCAATAACAACACTTATCAAACTTAACCTCCCAAACTTAAGCCAATATCTCCATAAAAAAATCACTTAACTCAGGTAGTTCACACATTACTTGCACACCCTTAATTCATCAAGAACTCAAAACTATCATGTTTCCTTCTAGACCTTTGGTGTTTGACCAATCTAATGTAACAAATTGACCTTGTGATCTGTCATAGATACTGGATTATAACCTATTTTAGCATGTTTTAATAGCACTTAGACTAATTACTGTTGATGTTGGTTCTATTTCAGATGGTTACGATGCAAGGTACCTTAGATAACTATTGTGATATGTTATGTCACAATTGATGCTTGCATTGGATTCATTATATCCTGAAATGTATATTGATTAAAATGGATTTATTTTATCCTATTTTATGTATATTCTACTTTAGCTTAGTTACATTACTGTATGTTATTACTTTAGCATGTCTCATTGATGTGAATTGACATTGGTTACTCTTGTAGCTATTGGTTATGTTTACAGGTCATACTCAGGGTCATGGTTATCAGGATTGAGTCTAGTTCCTTTTTTAGCTATTGATGACAATGATTAAATTATTATTTCATGTTGATGATTCATTCTAATTTATTATTATTATTATTATTATTATTATTATTATTATTATTATTATTATTATTATTATTATTATTATTATTATTATTATTATTATTATTATTATTATTATTATTATTATTATTATTATTATTATTATTATTATAATTATATCGACATCATTCAGATATTATTGATACCATTCTATGGTTGTAGGGATAGGGTGATGAGCTGGGATTAATGGTGGATTCTGGATATTGGGATAAAGAGGAATGATAGATGAGTAGTTAGAAAACTAGATGTGGAAAAAAATCCACTGGTATCTAATTCTAGTTTATGGTTGCTTCTTGTACATAGTCCCTAGTCGAGTTGATTATTATTATCTTCGTTACATCAATTCTAATTGATGTGGGTGTAGTTATCTTGTGTGATTTATGATTGATATCATTTTCATCTAGTTTGTTTTGGTTTTATCCTTGTCCATTTGGTATGTTGCTTGTTCCTTGTGTAAGGACTTAGCTTCCTCTTCCCCTTTGTGTGTTTCTTGTCTTCTTAGACCACATTACTTACTAATGGTTTTTGTTAGCCTTGTTAGTTGGACCCTCCATGGTCATTAATTGTGACTTGAGCATTATTTTGGTATTTCACTTGGTGGTTGACCTTAATTTAGGTATTTGTGTCATGATGGCACTATCATCAAAAAACCACTACATCAAATGTTGGGGAAACCTTGTTTTGTTTTTTGGGGATGTCAACTATCTTACTATTTTTTGGCATTTTTTATTTTTTATTTTTGTCTCATTTTAAAAAATATCCCATAAAAAATTTATTAGGAGGAGAAAGCGCATAGAAGGGGAGGCATGGTTCGAACCACCCAAGAAGAATTTTGGATGCTAGAAAAAAATGGAGAAGGTGGGTCAATAATGGTTGGTCGGGGGTCCAACAGGTGGAGACTGGTGTGCATGGTGGTTCACCGAGAAGGGGGATGGATAATTTCCCTCTCCTATATGATGATGGCCTATAGATTTATAAGTAAGCCTACTGGTTTTGCTACAATCAAATTTATGGTTTGGGTATTTTGTTTTAGTCATGGGGAAAACTGAATATGGACATTGAAGATCCACTATGAAGTTTGAGGACTTCATGGTGGACCTCCAATACCCAATAATAGTGTAAGGTTCAAGGGTTTGGTTGAATCAACATTCTTATTACTTCCATCAAGTATAAGGATTCTATTTATATGTTGTATAAACCCCACTGCATGACATTGGTATATAATCTTGTTTTAGAATTAATTATTGCTTTTTAGAAATGATTGGACCCTTGTATGATGTTATTGGAATGTAGTGCATCGATCTGATATTTTTGGGTATTTTATTTTTATGAGATTTAAACCATGTAGAGACCCCCAATGCTTGGTAAATCAAATCCACCTTATTTGATTTTGTGGTTTTCTAACTCCTTCTAACTGATTCATTTGGTTCTAAAGGGTAGTTGACTTCTTTCCTAGAGGCATTAATGATTGAATCCCATGTTTGCTACTATTTTGTGAGTATGGAAATTTGGTTTTGTTGTTGAAATATTGCTAGAATTACATTTTGTAGTCATGGAAAGTTTGGTAGGCTCAGATCGACCTTCCATGTCAATTGGGGGCATGAATACCTAATCCATGTTTTATTGATTTGGTTTCTTAGTTGTTTTGGGCCAAGTTTATGCCATTATGTGTTGATATTCTTTTGATTTTTTATTTTGTTCTTTTAAAACATGCCCAGTTACTATAAAAATTGGGGACTATCAATTTTGATGCCATGAAGCTTTAATGGCTACACATAATGGTTTTTACCTTATGTTGTGTTTATGAGCATGGGAGCCTGATGGTGTTTTCACTCTATTTTAGAGAAGTGTACAACTATTTTTTATGTGTTGGGATAAAAAATTTGAGAAGCCATGAGGTATTTAAATGGCTATGTGAGTTATTATTTCATTGATTATAGTAGTCTTATTCATGTATTTTATGGATTGCACTTATTTTATGTCTTGGCAGTGTCCATTTATAACCATTTTATAACTAGATGCACTTAGGGGTATGTTGGGATTAAGATAAAACCATTTTAAAATTGTTAGGAATAAATTAAAACCCTATATAAATTTTCTTAGGAATGGGATAAATGCTTGAGAGCATCTTTGACTTTTGTTCTATTCATAATTTTAATGATTGTAATGTTTGGATGAATTAATTTCATTTTAATTGGGCAAGCATGATTTAGAACCATTCCTTAAGTGTTATTCATAACTATTTTTTTTGGGCTAAAAGGAGTGTTTGTGTTTAAATATTTTATGGACTACTCTTTCTTTTATGACTTTGATCAAATCCTTTTATCACTGATTGGAAATAGATGCGTTCAGGAGTATGCAAGAAGTAAACCAAAAATTTGTTAAATGGTTTTATGATTGGAGTATACTCTTGAAAGCATATATTAACTATTTTTTTGTTTTCAATGTAGTAAGTGAAATGGTAGTGATGAATTAAATTTGTTTTAATTGAATAAGTTTACTTAGGAACATTCCTTATGACCCCTATATCTCATAGGTGAACTCAGATGTTTGGTTTTTTTGAGTAGTACAATTGAGAATTTGATGGGACCAAATTTAATTCATAATTTGGGTCCAATGATGTTTAGATTAATTCTTGTGAGTTATAGGAGTTGTAATTGTTTCAATTTTTATGTTTTATGCCCCTTTGGGATTGAGTTCCTTTGTTGAACCTGTTAGTGTAAGTTGGTGTTTTTACCCTTTTTATTCATTGAGGATCATTATTTGATTTATCAGTTATTGTTTGAGTTATTTTTTGGTTTGATGAGTTACTTATGGATTATAAAATATCTTGCACACTCAATTGATCTCCTCCAAGACCCAGTGGCCCAACTCTACCATCTAGCTGATGGTTGGGGGTAGTGACTGCCATAGATGGATGGATCATCTGGTTGCATGTCTAGGTTGCCTACTATTGGTTGAGTACATTCTTGACCTATCTGCATTGGTGACTTGTTGCTTGATATGCTTCTTTAGAGTTTAGCATAACAGTTATAAATCTCCAAACAATAGTATATATGTAATTTTTAAGATGTTGTAGTATGCTCACTTGGATTATCATGGTGAAATTATTATTTCCAAAACCATATATTGCAATTATAGAGGTAAATATCATAAAACAATAGTGTATATATCATTTTAATCCTTTTGATTCATATGGAATTCAGATAGTATTATTTAACATGTATAATGTGATTAAAATGTAGACACTCTCTATACTCATTAATGTGTGTGTAATATTGCATAATATTCTTGGTTAAGAAATAGTAAAGTTATTGGGAATCAATATTTTATTTTCATGCTTGCTTTACCTAATGCCCACTTATATAAGTTGGAATTATGTTGACCATGATTCTATTAAGAGTTACATGATTTCATTATGATGATGATGAATAGATGAATTAGTGAACAACTGTGTAAGATTGCTATTCTTGATCAATTAAATATGAAATTACTTATTTTAAATATTAATGAGTGGTATGTGTTGTACTTGACTAGTTATTGGAAACCATTCAGGATTATCTTCCTAGGTGATGATTATTATATGATATTGTTATTACATTGTAGCTACACTAGGTAATTTAGTGTATTTAGCACACTAATCAATGGTATTTCCAATATTTTGAATGGTTTATCTATATGCTTAAATATGAGTTTGAGTGACTATGGATTTAAAGAGGATCTTGCTTAACTTTTCTATTAATAGTAACACTTGTATGTGTTGCATCGAGTAGAAGCCAAATTATTATTAAATTTATCTCATTACTTGCACTCTTAGTACTAAGACTAAGTCTTTAATCAACTAGAATTAACATCTCATACTTTGCCTTTTTGCATACAGTATTGATAGAAGTAAAGGTAACCAAGTGGTATATTTTATGCATGTGTGGATACTATAACTAGACTCAACAAATGGTTGGACATAATTCTTCATTATTGTTTTTTATGATTCATAACCTTTTTGGAATTAGTTTAACTATGCAAGTAATCCCTTGTATGAAACACCATAAGGGGATAATATCTAAGCATTGAATTGTTGATGTAAATTGTATTCATATGTTTGGAAATGGAACAAAATTCATAGATTTTGCTTTGATTATTTATAAAGAGAAATAATAAAGTCTTAAGTCAGTTATATAAAACATTGAATGTGGAAATCTAATTTTAACTGTATGTTTATTGTTGTCCAACTCCCCTACAATATTATTCTCATGTAGCCGATTTTGTATTAAATGGTATGGTTGATTTTACTTATCTTCTTAGGCAAAAATTGATCTTCCATGAAGTTATCATTGCTCGATCAATTTCCCTCTTGCGTACTCATTAGTAACTTGGAGATCTTGCATGATTGATAATTAATGTGGTACATGGGTTGATTAGGTTTGTCAACTGATTAATAATTGGCTGCCCCTATGATTGTAAGAATTGGAATTAGAATGAAATCAGAATTTAATCCTTAAGTGGTTGGTTATAATCCCATTGAAATGTTCTTCCTTGATATGTGGTGCTATATTATTTTATGGTAGTCTTGAAATATTTATATAGTTGTAAGCGACATTTTAGATCAAAAGTAATGTTATACTAATAGATATTACCAACCCTTTGAATAGTGAGTCGAAGTGGAATAGTAAGGGCTTCATCATATATTCGGGAAAAGTCAAAAGATTCTTTGGCCTATACCTTCTAGTTGGATCAATTACTATGATTTGTTTTCCCATTTGATAAAAATGGACAATCCTGTTATTCATTGTTTTATCATTATTCATTATGATGACTCCTGTGTGGGGTTATCATCTTTAGATATGCTCAACATTCCTTTTAATGTATATTAATTTGGTTTATGTGATAATAATGAGTGCAGGTGTGATTCCCTTTGAGCAATTTCCTTGCATTAATTCTTTGATAATCTAACTCTGATGCTTGAGTAATGCATTCATACCTCTCTTCAGCTCATTAGACTCTTGTCCTTATCATAATATTGTGATAAGGTCATTGATGAATTTAAAATTAAGAGCTACCTACTTTAGTATCTTAGCTATCTAATTTAAGTGACTTTGTTCTTGTCAGGAATAATTAAGTGTCAACCCATAATTCCAACTCTACCATAAAAAGTGGCTAAAACAAAATTCTATGGTTAAGGTCAAAAGCATGATGATGTGCACTTGACTCAGATGAGGTCTCCCAAAATTTAGTTGTGTAGTGGACTATACACACAATGTGATTGCACTTTGATAATAAGCAATCCCCAAAAAAAATTTGTGGGTTGTTTCATCTGGTATCAAAGCTTGTGCTTAGAGGTTTTAGATGAGTTTGGACACATTATACTAATTTTTATCATGTGTTTGAAAATCTAGTTAAGATTTTGTGTGGTTATGCATACCCTTTCAAAGTATTGTGTTTATGTAATATACTTTGGGTGGCTGTAAATACACATAGTGCAGATGTACATATCCTTATGGAGGCTTATTTTACCAACAGGTATGTGTATGCCTTATGATGGTTGAATTACACATGTATACCTATGTTGTGTTACTAAGACTGAATTAAAACCTTGTATGATTGTGTGCATACTAAACCTTGGCTAGATTTATATGCCTTGTATATAATCATATGTGTCTTATATGTTTGAGAAGTCTATGTTGTGACATTTATAAAGGTACTTAACCTTTTGGATGAACTGAATAGTGATTTAGTTATGCAATCCTAAGGTCTTGTAAAGTTCCTATGTTGTGGAATGTGTATGTGTGTGCATGTTGTAGTGTGTAAAAATTGGTAAATTTTTGTAAAAGACCTTGTGATGCTAACATGTAGCCTTTATTAGGTTAACCCTTACCTTAATGGCTGCATTAGGGCAAGCATCACTTGTCAATTGCTGACTTTTATGGGAAAGTCAATGGAAGACTGGTGATAACCACTTCACCTTAGAATTAAATAAATGATGTTTGATATTTATTATTGGATTGTATGGGTAAGTCCTCAATAGATGCTTAGAACATTATGACTTCAAGAAGACTGAGGGATAGGCTTAAACCTAGAGGGCTATGTAGGGTGAGGGTGTCTAATCTTCTTGGGTAAATTAGTGAGGCTTGGGATCTTCAATTTGAAGGAGCGTATTAATCTAAATTAAGAGATTGATCTTATTTATGTATTTTGGTCTCCTTGGAGTTAAATAGAGAAGCATGTGGCTTCATAATTCTAAAGGGATAAAAGTAAATATGTGTGTGGGGATGTTTATTCCCTATTTTTCATATTTGAGGTTGCTTTGATCATGGCTATGCTTACACCTATGATGGTTATTTGATCATGGAAAGGTTGATTTCTATGCGGATGTTTATTTTGATTCTGACTGAGTTATGCATCCATGATAATTCTTATTTGAAAACTTGACTATGTTTTGACACTCATGGGATGTTTAGTGTGATATATATATATATATATATATATATATATATATATATATATATATATATATATATATATATATATATATATATATATATATATATATATATATATATATATATATATGCCATGTATCTAGGTGGATGTCTATTGCGTGTTCAATTGAAATTATTTATTGTGGGAAATTGTAAGTCCCATGTTAGTGATATATCATTCACCTTGTGCCTTAGTTAATCCTACCCTTTCCCAAAGTGATGTTTTGTCAAAGAAAGAATCACCATTCAACCTTTGACTTGTTGGATTAAGTTAATTCTAAGAATACCAATATAAGCTTGTTGTTGGAATCATGAGACGTGTTTTATTCTTTTTAGGAAATTAGGTGTTTAATTCCTAAGTAAATAAAGGGTCTGAGAAATATAAATTAGTAAATAGATATGATTTAATTAACCTAATAATTGGTGTAAATAGATAATATTTTATCTTTTTCTAAACATAGTAGTATGTGAGAAAAATTAAAACTTAGCTTATTCCAACTAATCTAGATTGAGATAGAGTATGATATTAGAGGATCAAGAATGGAAAATAAGTAGGAACATGTTCTTGCAATTCAATTTTGAGTTGGATAGGAGTGGCAAAAGTGGACACCCTATTGTTCAGTGCTATAGTCCTATTTTGAAACTGTTGTCTTGAGGGTAAAAGCTTTCTAGGTTCTATTTGACAGGTCTGTGTTACCTTGTTTTTGAAATTTTTAGGCTTAGAAGATTATAGAGCTCATTGTGTGTCTGATTCAATCTTTGAAACCCTTAAAATCTCCTAGTGTTTGAACTTGAATTAAAACTTAGGGAAAGAAGAGAAGGGGTTAGTGTGTAAAGGATACACTAGACACACTTCACACCCCATGTGTGGGCACACTGCCTATATACCAATACTTTGAAGAGGGATCAAGCTAATGTAGCTATCCCATTGAAGTGCTTGGTGAAATAATGTGTGATGTATGCAACTAGATGCAAAACTATATGTACTTTGGATGAACAAGAACTAGTATGAGTGCTTGAATAGGCTTGAAATGATCTTGGAAGGTTGTATGTAGAGAATAAGGAAGAGTGCTTGAGTGTACTTACTTTTATTCTAGCTTCTTTCCTATGAATGAGTGTTAACCCCTCTAAATGGACTTTGAATGGCCTTTTATATGGTAATTTATGATCATGAGTTAGATGAAATTGTATTAGGTTGATAGGGAAAAAGGTAAGGATTTGGGAGAATCTGACCATTTGAGGTAAAAATGAACTTGGACAACAGCACTAGAAACATGACACCTTGATTTTTGATGCTCATATCCAAGTTGGGTGCTATTTTCTTGAGGGGATGAGAATTGGGGGGATAGTTCTAAGCCTGAGAGGGATACTTGGGTCTCAAAAGCTCAGTCCAAAAAGCTATAAATGATTAGGAATCAGTGAAAGACTAACTGAGAAGGGTTGTGTGAGAAAAAAATAGGATCTATAGCTTGGGTGATATTACCCATGCCTAGGTCATCCAATTTTGCATTTTATATGACTATATTTCCCCCCCCTTTATTCTAGTGATGTAGCAAAGTGAAATACTAGGATAAAGTGAAAATAGAAAGCATACTTGAACTTACCTATAAGGGAGAAGCACATGAGTTGTGTGATACTAGATGTGCATAGAGAGAGCATGTTGTGAAGTGTGAATCTAAAAATAGAAACATAAAATAGATTAATTATTACTAGATACACTATATCTAAAATAAGAACATACAAAGATAAGTAAGAGGAAGAAAAAGGAATTAATACAGCTCACCAGGTACATGAACCAATACAAAATCTATTGTGATGCTAGATTGTGCTAGATGATGCTAGGTATGTGTTGAATCAAGAGTAATATTACAAATAGAGTTGAGTGCTCAATTCCCCAAAATGTGGCTCAATAATGCAAAGGTTGTCCCTTTGGATCCATCATCACCAACTAAGTGAAATTAATGAATCATGCATGTGCTAATTGATGTCTCGATTGTGTGTACAATCCCTCTGAGTATGTGGCTCAAGAATATAAAGGCTAGCCCTTTGGCTCCATCATTGCCCCATGAAGTGAAGATATAAAGTGATACCAGTATAGAGTAGATGTCATATGAGATGCCTCATGGATCCCATGGATGTGTTGTAAATATTGATAATGTGGCATGAATAGCTAAATATGTGTTGGAAACTAGGCCACTCTTGGCCATTTCAAAAGATAGAGGTTAGGCTTGTATGAAAGCCACTTTGAACTGATGTAATAGGCTTATATGAAAGCCAACTTGGGAAATTAGGTACTCAAAATGTTAAACTTGTATGAAATTTCAACTTGAATGTGACCCCAACCACTTGTAAATGGAGTAAGGCATGTAACTACTAAGAATTGTTGGAATAAACTAAAACTCAAAAATAAAAGAAGATCAATGTGCCATGTACATTACCCCCAATCACTAATGTATAGAACATGGATTCTAATATATAAGCTTTGCCAACTAATTAATTTGAAATATAAGTGAGAACCATCATGATACACATGATAACCCCCTGTATCTAAGAAAACTGTGTTGAAACTACTCAATCTGACTGATCTAGAAGTGCAAAAAATGTCCCTAAACTGAACTTTTTGCCTATTTCTATAAACCCTAAGTGTTATTTTCTACCTAGATAGGAGCACCAAAATTTGGAAACACTGTTATCTGATGTGAAAATTGGTTACTGATCTAGAACTATCATTATTTTTTTGCTCTATTTAAACTGATTTGACCTCTAGATTCTATACTAAGTGGTCTGAATGTTGTTGTTTTGACTGTTAGGAGCTTTGGTCTCCATGAAAAAACCCTTGTTTGATTTCCCCTCTTTTGAGGGTAGGAGTGATGAACTTGTAATGACTGCCCTTAGAAGAAAAGAGTCCTACAAGTGTGTCAAGTTGTATAGATATATGATATAACATTTGATATTTGATATTATGTTTCAAGATATATCAATGTTTATATTGTAGATTGTTAGATCAATAGGGGTATGCCTAGATAGATATAATAATGTGAAATCATGTGCAAAGAACTGAACTAGAAATGTTACATATTAGTTGTTAGTTGTTATTTGGAGGGATGGAGCATGATTTCCATCATGGCATCTAAGAAAGCAAGGGGAATGAATGATATAAATCATGATATTGCACACATTGAAAATAAAACAAGCAATCAAGTAACAAGAAATAAGCAATAAGAATACAAGGATGGCCAAGGGGCCATGCAAATAAGGGACATGGGCACATGTCACTCAAACTGGAAAACAAGCATAGAAGGCATGTTCAAATGCCACATATACATACAAATGAAACAAGCAAAGTTGGCACAAGGGCCATAGGCACATAAAAGAGTAAAAGTAAGGGAAATTGGAAAATGTCCTAAGGGACACACATGAATAGAAGTTAAAGACATATGAAAATGTCCTAAGGTACAAACAAGAGACAAGATGGAATTAGAAATGCAATCACACAAGCTTTGCTAAGCAAGTAGAGAAAGCATGTAATAGCTAGAAAGATACAAGCACATCTAACTAATGAAAGAAAATGTGAAAGTATGAAAAACATGTGTAGTACAAGACTAGGTATATGCTAAGAGATACACAAGTGCTAGATACTAGTGAAATGTTGATATAGTAATCTGTGTAAGCTATAAATTAATGTACATCAGCATGATAACTCAAAGTGTGTAGTGTAAGAATGACATAATTTGGATGGTGTAGTCATGTAGAATATTCCCCTAGTGGGTATGTATATCGATGTGTGTCTCGAATGTATAAGTAGGAATGCCCCCTCAATGGGTAGAGTGAAGCAATCAAGTAATTAGATGTCACTGCACACACTCAAATAAGATCAAGTGAAGCATGGTAATGTAGATAATCAACAAACAATAGAATGAAACATCAAATATAAGTTCTAACATGATAGTAGTAATGTAAAACATGGATGATGCATACAATCAAAATGTTTTTGGTATTTTTTTGAATTATTTGAATGTTTTTATATTTTGATATAAGTTATGTACAAGATAAATTGGGAATAAATGATACTAATTGATGAGTCTCATGGGAGACTCCTTATCATGGTGTCTTGTATCATGGTGGCTCATTTAAAACTAATCATAGTGGGTTGCTATGTGAAATAGGTCTTAGAAAACTTTCCCATAATGAATATTTCTCTGAAGTGGTACTCTATGATATGTATGACAGAGCAATAGATCGAGATAGAGTTGAAACCTATGTTGGTGGCTCATTTAATAGCAATCGTAGTGGGTTTCTACTTGAAATAGGTCCTAAAAAACTTGGTCGTAGTGAATATTTTGTTGAAGCAGTACTCTATGATGTGTATGTGTATGGAATTGTATTGTATATGCCATGGACTACATTATTGTATGTAGGTTGAGCTTGTTGTCATGGTATCTAAATTTGCTAAGTAGGTGGAATAGGAGATCTCTTATGATGCTCTATCTAATAAACCACATTACTCTCACATTGAGTAACTAATGATTCCTGTGAAGGAATGTCCTGGGAGGCCTCAATCATGGAGGAATGATGTCTATGGTTTTATGATGGAGGAGATCATGGTGCCCCTATGTGAATTCTATGATGTCATTATCAATACATCTATTAATGCAATTCTTGAGTCCACAATAATCCTTATCTCTATCCATAGATATGATGGTAGTTTCAAAAAGGTCGATGTGGCTACCTATGTAGGAAATGTGGATCCCGCTGATGAGTAGAAGGTAATTTGATTAACCCCCTATCTAGTAGTGCTAATCATATAAAATATGGGCTATCCCTCTGGAATCAAAGTTTAATGGTGCCCTACTACTATTCTCTATAGTGCTTATTGTAGGTTTTGATGTCTATTTTTGATATGTAACATTGCTTGCAACCAATTGAGTAGGTGAAGGTGCATATACATTATTGGCACTAGGCTACCTTTGAAGGTTTTGTATTATAATATATTTTTCTAATGTTGTGATCTTTTCATGTAATAGTTGATTCTACATTTATGAATCTGAAAATATCTTTCTCATGTTGGTGATTTGATTCCTTAGAGTCTCACAAGTTTAAACCTTAGTTTTTTTTGATTGAATATGTAAGCACATATGTTGAAGAGGGTTTGAATAAAATATAGGCAAAATGTATGCATTAGGAGAAATAGTATAGGCTACATTAACTTTTAGAGAGGTGAAATCATGGACCTGGTTAGAGGGAAAGTAGCTATTACCCTCTTGAGGGAGAGGAGGAGAAAGTATTTCTTTCCTCTGCATGCAATATGACATTGAAAAAAGAGTAGCCAAATAGGCATATACATCTAGGTAGAAACTATGCATGTAGGCTAGAATGCATGTAAGTGGAGTTATAAATTTTATATAAATATGATTATAAAGAACATTCCACATGAAAGATATCAAACAAGGGATAGAAAGCATGAATTTGTGCATGTATGCATAAGAAATTGTGACATGTGTTATGCCATTTCTAATGTGTTTAGCATGATAAACTTGTATGCTTTTCCCTATGAGGGATAGAGAGCAAAGGTTAAAGAGCATGAAATTGTGCATGTATGCATAAATTTTTTTGACATGTGACATGACATTTTGAATGTGTTTAGCGTGATAATCTTGAAAATTTTTCCATATGAAGGATATAAAGCAAATGGTTGAGAGCATGGATTTGTGAAAGAATGCATAAATATCTTTGACATGTACTATGACATTTGTAATATGTTTAGAATAATGAATCTAGAGATTTTTTCATATGAAAAATAGAGAGTAAAGGATAAAGAACATGATTGTGTACCTAAATGCATAAATATCTTTGACTTGTAACATAATATTACTAACATGTTTAGCATGATAAACTTGAAAATTGTTCTATATGAGAGATAGAAATTATGAAAAAGGCATATTGAAATCTTGCATAATTTTAGCAATAAATGTTGTAATATCATCCCTTATTATAAAAATTAAGCATGAAATGCAAATAATGAAACATTTTACTAACATATGATAGACTTCATCACTCATGTACATGATAGGACCTATTATGGTTTCTTTATTATTTTCAAGAAATGTAAGAAAAGTCTGTAAATAAATGAGCATCATTTTTACAATTTGGCTATGGATGTAAGGTGATACCTCAAGAAGCAAAGTAGGAATGAGTATATGCAACTAGGAATTTTTTAAAATATTTATGCAACATACTATGAATTTTTTAATTTAAAATTGATTTTCTTAATTTGATATGCAACTAAAAATTTAGAAAATGATTGGAAAAGTACTAGAAAATAAATGGGAGCTAGCTAATGCAAATAGGGATTATTGAATGAATTTTTAAAATTAGTATGACAAATTTAAAATTTTGATATGAATTTATAGATTTTTTTTATAATTTTTCTTGAAAAAATTAGGAAAAATAAAAAAATATTTCTAAAATTAGCAATATATTTTTCCTAGTGTTTGGAATGTGTTTGTATGCAACAAATAACCTATATTCAAACTAGGGTTTTAACAAAATATATGATAATTTTGAAATTAATTTTTAGATTTCTGATTTTTAAATATAGTAAAAAATAATAAATTGTAGAAACAAATCATAAATAATTTACCCTAGGTTTCCTAGGGTTTTAATGCAAAAATTTGAAGTAAGTCGGGTTCACCAAATGTTTTATTCTTTTTAGTAAATTAGGTGTTTAATTCCTAAGTAAATAAAGGGTCTAAGCTAAATAAATTAGTAGATATATATTTGATTTAATTAACCTACTAATTGGTGAAAATAGATAGTATTTTATCTTTTTCTAAATATAATAGTATGTGATAGAAATTAGAACTTAGTTTATTCTGGCTGATCTGGATCGAGATAGAGTCTGATACCAGAGGAGAAGGACTAGAAAATAGGTTGGAATAGGTTACTAAACTTCATTTCTAATTTGGACAAGATCACCAAAAGTGGACACCCTATAGTCTGGTGTTACACTCCTATTTTGGCACTGTTGTCTTGAGGCTAAAAGCTTTCTAGGTTTTGTCTAGTATGTGAAATTTTGAGGCCTAGAAGCATGTGGAGCTCACTATGTGTATAATTCAATCTTCAAAACCCTTAGGATCTCCTAATGCTTGAAATTTAATTGAAATTTAGGTAAATAAGAGAAGGGGTTAGTGTGTAAAGGATACAATGGATGCAGTTCACACCATGTGTGTGGGCATGCTGCCTACATACCAATACTCTAAAGAGGGATCAAGCTAATGTAGTTATCCTATTGAAGTGCTTGGTGCAATAATGTGTGATTTATGTAAATAGATTTGAAACTAGATTTACTTTGAATGACCAAGAACTGGTATGAGTGCTTGAATAGGTTTGAAATGATCTTGGAAAGCTATATGCAGAGAATAGGGAAGAGTGCTTGAGTGTACTTGATTATATTATTGTTTCTTTCCTGTAAATCAGTGTAAACCCCTATAAATGGAATTTGATAGGGTAATTAATGATCATGGGTTAGATGAACTTATACTAGGCTGACAAGGAAAAAGATAAGGATTCAAGAAAATATGACCATTTGAGGTAAAAATGAACTTGGACAACAATGCTAGAAATAAGACACCCTAAGTTATGGTGCTTCTGTCCAAGTTGGGTGCTATTGTCCCAAGGGAATGAGATCTAGGGGGATAGTTCTTTGATTGAGAGGGCTACCTTGGTCTCAAAAATCTCAGTCCAAAAATCTATAGATGATTCAGAATCAGTGAAAGACTAATCAATAAGGGTTGTGTGAGCAAGAAAGAGGACCTATAGGTTTGGTGATATTAGCCATGCCTAAGTCATCCAATTTTGCATTTTATATGACTACAAGACAATACCTTGGTGGCCATTGATAACTTTTAGGGTTGAAATATCCGATGCTACTAAGGTATAATATCTTGAGAGGTCCAAGGGTGCGACACAAGGTTTGAGGGCCTAATAGGGTGAGTGTGACTAAATTACTTGGGTAAGTTAGAGATTTTTGAAGATATCTTACTTTTATTAGTTAGCATGATCCATCTATCCATGATTCATGAACATTATTGATAATTTTTTTAGAAACTCATGGGGATAGATTGTATAGGCCTTGTTAGAACACAACCTTCTTTGAAGGAAGGTGATCATGACTTGAGATCCCTATGATTGATCACATGTATTATATGATGGATATTTGGTGTCATTTGGATTACATCTAGACATAGGGTGACCTGATGGGAGTCATGAACTCTTATACTTCACCATCATGTCTATTGATTATTATGATGTGGAATTACCTTGGCATAATTGTTAAAACACCCAAGTCACATATGTGTGGTCTCTTTCATGTGATTCATCTATGTATGTAAAATTTGTGTGTCTTATAAACCATAAATTTCATTTATTATATTAAATCATGTACATTGGTATCTTTCACACACTGTGTGTATGTAGTTAACCTTGTGGGATTCCACTTTATCTTCTTGAAATTAGCATTGTTGTGTGAGCATTTTATAGGCATGATTGTATGTTATTAATGGTTGGATGTGTGAATGACGGTGAATTTCTTGTGTAAAGTGATATCCCACTCTTGAAATTCAACCATGTAAACCTTAATTTGATCTATGTTTTTAAAATTATTGTATGAGTATTTTGTGTACATACCTAGGATTAAATGTGACCTTCTGTTGTTAATATGTTGGTATGTGTTAATATGGTCGTACACCACTCATGGGATGTGTTTTCCCTCTTGAAACCAATTTCTATTTGATTGAATTTTCCCTTGGTATAGTTTTGTATTGTGTTATGTAATCCCACATTCAATACTCTAGCATTGAGTATTGATGAAAGTATGAGGTTGAGGGTAGAGAATCACTACATTCATAATAATTTTGATCAAGTATATACCAAGAAGTGGAGTCTATCATAGGCTAGAAATCTAATTTTCCCTTTTGCATGAGTAACCACCTGATTCGTTTAGAGTGTGTACCACATATGCCATGAGTTGGTCATGGAGTCTTAGTGCATAATGGTCACTTTATGGATTTAGCACTCCTTTAGCTACCTCTTGGAGGTTGTGGTAAAATCAACCATTGTGAAGTTTTATTATTTTACCCCTTATGAAGTACTAATCGGTCTTAGATATTTGGACATTTATACAAATTGACAATGCGGTACTTGCTAAAATGTATGGATGTGTTGGCATATAGGTGCAACCATGCTTTGGTTTGGGTATTTGTTTTGTTATACCTATTATAACTATTCTGGGATGAATATTTCTATTTTGTTTTAGAGGCATAACTAGAATGTATGTTGATTTTATGCTCTGATAGAGTAACACTAATCCTTGATCAGGGGGTGTTTAAAATCCTAGGTACCCACTTGGCTCTTTGATAGAGTGATGAAAGTTGGGTGATGTCCTCAGATGGTTGTTTTTAGATGGTGGGATTGGTATCCCTAGACCATCATGCTAGCTATTGTATGTGTTGGATAACATGTAAGAATTTAGGTTGTATGTGATGCTTGGTATGGCTTCTTCATTGTTCAATATGGTTAGTGTGGGATGTTTCACTAACCCCTAAATGGTTGATAATGTAGTGAAGTAACCAAAATATTATGGATTATTACCCTTGTATAGGGATATTTGGTAATGAATGCTCTTAGGATTATGCACGTGGCATAATGTTTTAGTGGAAGATTTCCACTCTTGATTTAGATTCTAGTTGAAATGCAATAGGATTAGATGATTTTATAATTGTTGAACCCATGGTACAAGTCGGTGTGTGTTGACACAAGTGATTATGACTTGTTGGACTTTGGTTGTATTTTTATGCTTGGGAGTGTCATTAGCATCCTTTTTGAGAAGCATATTAAGGCAAGTATAAGATGTTGTGTTTTGGAGAATTGTATGCTCATGATGTATAATTATTCACCTTCATAGATGGTTAGAATAATTAATAAAAGTAGTTTTGTATCGAAAATAGTAGTTGTTTCCTTAGAATTTTCATTGACTATTATAGTATTTTTGGGTTTTGTGAACCTATTGTAACTAGTTTTAGCAGTTTTTAAGGTTTTTGATGGATTTCTAAGGTATGAGAGTGGAAAATTCCCAACCAAGTTGAGATATTTCATGGAATTTTATACCGTGATAGTGTTGTTTAAGTGTTGATTTTCCCTTTCAGTGTCATAAAGGACATATGAAGGAAAGAAGAAGGCCATTAATCAGCCTTACATATTATTGAATGTGGTTGTCCTTATGATAGCAAATAGGAATGCCAGTAAGGTAAGGTTAAGGCAATTTCCACCCCTAAATGGGTGGAGATAGTGTGAAGTAGTGATAATTGGTTTAGTTGGATAGTTTCAGAGAACATTGTGCTTGATTGTTGATAGTCACTGGGATGACTCCTCTTTAAGGATGGGAGGATTGTGGCCCCTCACATATACTAGATTATAGTTTGTTTTAGCATGTTTTGATAGCACTTGGACTAATGACTATTGATGTTGGTTCTATTTCAGATTATTATGATGCGATGTACCTTGGGTAGCCATTATGATATGTTATGTCATGCTTGATGCTTGTATTGGATTCATTATATCCTAAAATGCATACTACTTACACTAGATTCATTTTATCCTATTTTTTGTATATGATACTTTAGCTTAGTTACATTAGTATATGTTATTATTTTAGCATGTCTTACTGATGCAAATTGACATTGGTTATTCTTGCAGCTATTAGTTATGTTCACAGGGCATACTCAGGGTCATGGTTATCAAGACTAACTTCAATTCCTTTTTTATCTATTGATGACTATGCTTACATTATTAATTCATGTTGATGATTCATTCTAATTTATTATTATTATAGTGATATCATTTAGATACTGTTGATGCCATTATATGGTTATAGGGATACAATGGTGATATATGCTTAGTGGTGGATTCTAGTTACTGGGATAATGATGAGTGATTGAATAACAGTTAAAAAAAGAGATGCAAAAAGAAAAGCCATTGATATCTTATTCTATTTTGTGATTGCTTCTTATAAATAGTCCCTTGTCTAGTTGATTATTGTTATCTTATTTACATTGGTTTTAATTGGTGTGGGTGTAGTTGTCTTGTGTGATTCCTATTTGATCTCATTTTCATCTGGTTTGTTTTGGTTTTATCCTTGTTTATTTGGTATGTTGTTTTCTCCTTGTGTAAGGACTTAGTTCCCTCTTCCCCTTCATGTGTTGTTTGTCTTCTTGGACCATGTTACTTAGTAGTGGGTTTTGTTAGCCTTGTTAGTTGGACCTTACATGGTAATTAATTGGGACCTAAGCATTATTTTAGGATTTTACTTGGTGTTTGAACTTAATTTAGGGATTTTCACCATGATGGCACTATCACCAAAAATCCACTACATTGAATGTTGGGGAAACTTTATTTTATTTTTTGCGGATGTCGACTGTCTTACAATTTTGGAATTTTTTTTAGCTCAGTTAATAAAATCTCTAATCAATAATTTATTGGGGGGAGAAAGTGCATGGAAGGGGAGGCATGATTCAAACCACCCAAGAAGAATGTTGGCTGTTAGAAAAAAATGGAGAAGGTGGGTTGATGATGGCTGATCAAGGGTCCAGCAGGTAGAGACTGGTGTGCATGGTGGTTCACTAGGAAGGGGGATGTAAAATTTACCTCTCCTACATGATGGTGGCCTGTAGATCACCAGGTAATCCTAATGGTTTTACTTTAATCAAATTTATGTTTTAGGTATTTTGTTTTAGTCATGGGGAAAATTGAATATGCACATTGAAGGCCCACTATGAAGTCTGAGGACTTCATGGTAGACCTCTAACACCCAATAATAGCATAAGGTTTAGGGGTTTGGTTGTATCAACATTATTATTACTTCCATCAAGTATAAGGCTTATAGTTTTATGTTGTAGAAACCCCAATATATGGCATTGGCATCTATTCTTATTTTAGAACTAATTATTGCTTTTCATAAATGCTTGGGCCCTTGTATGACATTATTGAAATCTAGTGCATTGATTTTATCTTGTGGGGTATTTTATTTTTATGAGACTTAGACCCTACATAGACCCCTAATGTTTGGTAAATCAATTCCACCTTATTGGATTTTTTGGTTGTCTAATTTATTCTAACTGACCATTTGGTTCCAAAGGGTAGTTGACTTCTTTCATGGAGGTATTAGTTATTGAATCCCTTGTTTGTTTTTGTTTTGTGAGTATGGTGATTTGGTTTTATTTTTGAAATCTTGCTTGGGATTACATTTTATAGTTGTGTAAAGGTTGGTAGGCTTAGATCAGCCTTCCATGTCGATTGGGGGCTTGAATACCCTATCCATGTTCTATTGATCTGGTTTCTTAGTTGTTTCAGGCCTAATTTGTGCCATTGTGTGCTGGTATTCTTTTGATGTTTTTTTCTATTCTTTTAAAACATGCCCAGCTACTATAAACATTAAGGACCATCAATTTCAATCATATGAATCTTTTAATGGTTACACATAATGTTTTTTTACCTTGGGTTGTGTTTATGAGCATGGGAGCTTGATGGTGTTTTCACTCTATTTTAGAGAAGTGTACAACTATTTGTTATGTGTTGGGATCAAAATTTTGAGAAGCCATGAGGTCTTTAAATGGTTGTTTGAGTTGTTATTTGGATAATTCTAGTAGTCTTATTTTTGTATTTTATGGACTGCACTTATTTTATATCCTAACAATGTCTATTTATAACCATTTGATAACTAGATACACTTAGGGGTATGCTAGGATTACGACAAAACCTTGTTAAAATTATTTGGAATAAGTTATAACCCTATCTAAATTATTTTAGGAATTGGCTAAATGCTTGAGAGTATCTTTAACTTTTGTTCTATTCATAATTTACTAATTGCAATGTTTGGATGAATTAAGTCCATTTTAATTGGGCAAACAAGATTTAGATCCACTCCTTAAGGGATGTTCATAACTATTTTTTTGGGATGCAAGGAGTGTTCATGTTTTAATATTTTATGGACTACTCTTTCTTTTACGACCTTTACAACATATTTTTATCAATTATTGGAAATAGATGCATTCATGAGTATGCTATAAGTAAATTAGAAATTTATCAGACAATTTTATGGTTGGAGTATACTCTTCAGAGTGTCTATTGATTGTTGTTTTATTTTTAATGTAGTAAGTGAAATGGTAGTGATGTATTATGTTTGTTTTAATTGAATAAGTTTACTTTGGATCATTCTTTATAACCCCTATATCTCATAGGTGGAGCTAGATGTTTGGTTTCTTCAAGTAGTATAATCAAGAATTTGATGGGACCAAATTTAATTCATAAGTTGGGTCCCATGATTTTAGATTAATGCCTGTGAGTTATAGGATTTTTAATTGCTTCATGTCTTATTTTGTATGCCCCTTTGGGAGTGCATTCCTTATTTGGCCCTCTTGGTGTAAGTTGGTATTTTTACACTTTTTGTTCATTGGGGATCCTTATTAGATTTGTCAATTATTGTTTGAATTGTTTGTTGGTTTTATAAATTACCCATGGATTATAAAATATCTTGCATGCTCAATTTATTTCCTCCAAGATCTAGTGGCTTGACTCAAACATCTAGTCAATGGTTAGGGGTGGTGAGGCCATCAATGGAGGGCTCATCAGGCTACATGGCTAGGTTGCCCACTATTGGCTAAGTATGTGCTTGACCTTTCTGCATTGGTGACTTATTGCTTGGTATACTTCCCTAGAGTTTGGCACAATGGTTGTAAATCTCCAAACAATAGTATGTATGTAATTATTTAAATAATGTGGTATGCTCACTTGGATTATCATGGTGAAATTATTATTGCCAGAACCATGTATTGTAATTGTAGAGGTAACTATCAAAAAACAATAGTGTAGATAGAATTTTAATCCTTTGAATTTATATGAAAGTAAGATGGTATTATTTAACATGTATAAGTTGAGGAAAATTTAGGCACTCTCTTTACTCAATAATGTGTGTGTAATACTGCATACTATTATTGGTTAAGAAATATTAGAGTTATTGGGAATCATTATTTTTTTTTGTGCTTGATTTACGTAATGCCCACTTATTCAATTTAGAACTATGTTGACCATGATTCTATTAGGAGTTACATGATTTCAATATGATCATGAAGGAAGGAGGAATTAGTGAACAATTGTGTAAGATTGTTATTCTTGAGCAATCAAAGGTGAAATTACTTGTTTTAAATATTAATGAGTGGTACATGTTGTACTTGAGTAGTTATTGGAAACCATTCAGGCTTATCTTCCTAGTTGATGATTGTTATATGATATTTTTATTACATTGTAGCTTCACCAAGTAATTTGGTGTATTTATCACACTAATCAAAGGCATTTCCACTATTTTGAATGGTTGATCTATATGTTTAAATCTGAGTTTGAGTGACTATGGAGTTTGAAAAGGATCTTTCTTAACTTTTATTTTAAATAGTAGCACTTGTATGTGTTACATTGAGTAGAATCCAACTTATTGTGAAATTTATCTCATTACTTGCAATCTTAGTACTAAGACTAAGTATTTAAGCAACTAGAATCACCATCTCATACTTCACCTTTTTGCATACTCTATTGCTAGAAGTAAAGGTAACCAAGTGGTATATTTTATGCATGTGTGGGTACTATAACTAGACTCAATAAATAGTTGGAAATAATTATTCATTCTTGTTTATTATTATTTGTAACCTTTTTGGAATTAGTTTAACTATGCATGTAATCCCTTGCATGAAACACCATAAGGGGACAATATCTAGGCATTGCCATGTTGATGTAAATGTCTTCATATGGCTAGAAGTGGAACAAAATTTATATCTTTTGTTTTGATTATTTAATAAAGAGATATATTGAAGTCTCAAGTTGGTTCTGTAAACCATTGAAAGTGGAAATCTAATTTTAACTATATGTTTATTGTTGGCCAACTCCCTTAAAATATTATTATCATGTAGCCAATTTTGTATTAAATTTTATGGTTGATTTTACTCATATTCTTTGGGGAAATTAATCTTTCATAAAGTTATTATTGCTCGATCAATTTCCCTCTTGCATACTTATTAGTAACATGGAGATCTTGTATCATTGATACTTAATGTGTTGCATGGGTTATTGAGGTTTATCAAGTGAATAATAATTGGTTGTCCCTATGATTGTAAGAATTAGAATTGGAATGAAATCATAATTTAATCCTTGAGTGGTTGGTTAAAATCCCATTGAAATGTTCCTCCTTGGTATGCAATGTTAAACTATTTTATGGTAGTTTTGAAATATTTATATAGTTGTAAGCCACATTTTAGATCGGAAGTAATGTTATACTAATGGATATTGCTAGCCATTTTACTAGTGACTTAAAGTGGAATAGTAAAAGCTTCATCATGTATTTAGGAAAAGTCAACAGATTTTTTGGCCTATACCTTTTAGTTGGATCAATTACTATGACTTGTTTTCTGTATCAAACAAAAATGGACAATCTTTCTATTCATTGTTTTATCACTCTTCATTTTGATGACTCATATGTGGGGTTATCATTTTTATATATTATTAACATTATTTTTAATGCATATTGATATGGATTATGTGATAATAATGAGTGTAGGTGTGAATCCCTTGGTGCAGTTGCCTTGTGTTAATTCTTTACTAATCTAACTCTGATGCTTGAGTAATGCATTCATACCTCTCTTCAGTTCATTGGAATCTCATCCTTATCATAATATTATGATAATTTCAATGATTATTTTATAATGAAGAGCTACCTACTTGAGTACCTTGGCTATCTAATTTCAGTGACCTTGTTCTTTTTAGGAATAACTAGGTGTCCACCCGTAGTTCTAATCATACCATAACAAGTGGCTAAAAGCAACTTTTGTGGTTAAGGTTGGAAGCATGATGATGTGAACTTGACTCAGATGAGGTCTCCCAACATTCAGTTATGTAGTGGACCCTACATGCAATGTGATTGCACTATGATAATAAGCAATCCCAATTATTTTTTTTTGGGGGGGGGGGGGGGGGGTTGTTTCATCTAAATGATGTTTTTTTTTCATGCCATAGTTGGTCATTCTCATGAATATTTTTGAAAAATTAGAAAAATATATTATGATTTCATATTAGGTGAATACTTCAATCATGAATATATATCTAAAGAGAATTATAAGGATGATCTTAAAGCTTATAAAGCTCAATTAAACCAATCAAATAAATCTGACCAATGCCATAACTCTCAAAATTAAAAAATATCAAAACCCTCCATAATTTTACAGTCCCAATACCACCCCTATGAATGATTTTTTATGTTCTATTGATGCCAAATATGACCAATTCTATCTTAATTCTCAATATGTTAATATATAAAATGTTAATTACCAATAAAAGAATGCTAAAAAAATCCCATTACCAAACCTAACAATCCTTATCATGACAAAATTCTTTTTAAGAATTCATCCATCTCTCAAACAGTCTCTGATTCTCCACCAAATACAAATTTAGGGCCTTCTCTCATAAAATAATGGAAGAAGCCTTTGATCAAGATAAAATACAAGATTACCTTATAATCCAATTTGAATCTTCTTAAAACACTAATATGGAATATTTTCAAACATCAAATAATGTAATCAATACCAAAACTTCTCAGGCTTAACCTCTCAAACCCAATCCAAGAGTATCTCCATCAAAAAATTCACATAACTCAATTACTCCACACCCTACTTGCCCACCCTTAATTCTTCAAGAATTCAAAAAACTCATGTTGCCTTCTAGGCCTTCGACATTTAACCAAACTAAACCTTTCCCATCATGGTAATACACCATCATTTTCTATTGAATCTATGCCACAGTTAGTCATTCTCAATATTATAACATACCAAATATTTTAGTTAAAACTATTATATTATTATAATAAGTGGCATTTGCATGCCACATGAAATTGATCTTGATTTTTTTTGGATTGTTATGTTATGGATTTTTTTAGGTAAATACTATTATTTTATTTGAGAAATAAAGGAATTAAGGATGATTAATTTGATGGAAATTTATCACATATTGTGAAAATTAATTTATTTTTATTTCAAGTATCGATTTATATGATTTTCTAAATTTATTAGTTAATGAAATTCTATGAAAATATTTTAAAATTTTAATTGATAATGTCAAATGGAATTGATAGTTATTCTACTTATAATTAGCATGTTTATTTTGTATATAAATCAATACTAATCATTATCATTTATTATGGTAATTGTAACATAGATCGGACCCCCTCAATAGAGGGAGGGCATCATCGAAGAGATTTGGGTAGATGCTCAACTATTGTCACGAGAGAGAATATTATGAATAAATTAAATGAATACACTCTTGACAATGAACTTGAACTATTACCCACTTGGGAAAGGTAGGTAGAAGTTATGGAAACATATATTTGTTTTAGTGCACAGAGCATGTACCATGTTTGATTTATTTCATTTTCTAGTTGACTAAGTTATTGTACTCTTATGATTTTGATATTTTTATTTACATCATTGAGTGTTTATACTTTGGATATGATTGATTTTATCATTTTTATATGTCAATGGTTATGGGATTTTATTTTATGGTGGAGGTATCGGCATGTATACCCAAAGTTTATCACACAAATATTGGTATCAACGTTAATGACTAAACTTGGTTTGAGATTAGTTTGTGACTAGTTGACACATGTCAACATGTCAAACTGACGTCTCATTATAGACTTTGTTTCATTGGTTGTGACTTTATATTGAGTTTGAGTTATAGTGATAATGTTATCTTATTGATGTTAACTTCAAATTATGGCCATAGTTTTATAATCTAAACTTGTATTATATTAGTCACAATGCTTCCTTACTTGAAATTGACTCTTAGTCATCACTTGGTAATAAAATTTGAATTGTGACTCAAAATAAAGATAAAAGTATGAATTTGAATTGGCATAATTTACCTATTGAATTAGACCCATGGCATGACATCAAATCAAAATTATTTATTTAAGGGACCCATTTAGGGTCAACACCTTAATCAAACTCTAATTTATACCTAAAACCTTGAGACTACACTAAACATTATGCTAAGCTATTAACAACTTTAAATGCTATAAAGGGAAACTACTAAAATATATGATTTTATGGTCTATCTATACATACTTATATATGGAAAAATATATATTTAAAATGTTGAATAAGGTTATAGTAAACATATAGATTATAAATCATAAAAAATGGGGTTGTGATAGGCTTGACATTGGAGTACCCAATAATTTATTAAATATAACATATTCAAATATTGTAATATCAAATTTGGATTATGAATTTTGATTTTAAACCTAAGAAAATATCATTGGAAAAATAATAAAATTAGGAGTTTGTTGAAGATTCAATAAGATTAGGGAAACATGGAAGTTTAGGGTTTTTATTTTTTAATTTTTGTCCATTATGATTATTTTTAGTGGTCGACCCTTGTGAGGAATCCATAGAAATTTTTTGATATGTATTTCACATAAAAAATGCATAGAAATTATGAGAATATTGAATGGAATTACATTAAGGGAAATATTTAATGCACATAATCATTGTTAGTTAGTGGTCCTTTCAAAGAAGTAAACCATGTAGCCCTATGGGGGTTTCCTCCATTTTTATCAAAATAAAATGTGATCATGTAAGGCCAAAGCTATTTTTAAACAAGATATTCTAGGTTGAGATATTTTGTAAATTATGACCTATGAAAAAGTTATAAAAGAGATGGAAGGTTTGAAGTAAGGATACAGAGAGAAAGTGTAAGTAAAAATAGAGGGAATGACACAAAGTCTCGATAGGAAGGAATAAATAGTAGTTACAGGGTTTGAACTAGGGTTTGCCTTAACATTAAATATTCAAGGATGATATAGGAAAGATCAGTATTTTATTTTATTTTATATAAATATACTAAATATGCATAAATGCTACATGAATATTGGGAAAATAAAGGTAGATGTGTATTGGTGTGCAATGTCACACCTATATGCATCCACTTATATACTAGATGCATTTCTCTCTTTTTTTTTTTTTTTAATTTTTATAGTGTGTATCATCCATTTTTAAATATTTTTAAAATAAATTGGCATGTGTGTGTAAGGAATTATATATTATTCATATATAAAATTTGGACTTCACCGAGACTAAAATAATTTAGGTTCCTTTTATATAAATGTTAAAGTAAAACTTCTATTTTTAGATACATACATACACACATAAACACACACATGCATACATACATATATATGTGTGTGCATGTGCTACAACCTAACTAGGAATGTGTGAATAATGAGGTATAAATTTTACACATGGGTTGATATATTTAATACTCTTATTTCTCAATGTAAATAGTGACTATATGTCACTTATTGGACTTATGCTTAACTAGGTTACATTATGAAAACATACATTATTATTAAACCTTATGGAATTATGTGTTTATACAAATTTATTAATCTAAAAGTTGTAGATTTTTTACTGACAAATCCTTTTATACATGCTCAGTAACTCAATTTTTTATGTTTTCTCAACTACTCATTATGGAGATTATTCTATGCATACATGTTTTTTTTTTTTTTTAATGATTTGAGGTTGCATTTTTTTTTATGACTTTGACTTTAACTTAAGGTTATAAATTGGGTTTATGTGAAGTATAAAAAATGACATCCAAATATATGATATTTATGAGTGTTACTTGCTTGATTTTAATATTTATTTTTAGAACTATGAAAACTTGTAGATTTTAGTGGAAAGGATATAAAACATGACTATTTTTAGTTATATTGGTTTAAAGACTATTAAGTGATAGTAAATCTTTATTAATGAAATAATATATCTATCTAGTATGACTGGGGTTAATTTTATACCTTACATAGTTATGAGTAAGGTGTGATTGAATGAAGGTTATGAAATTATAACTCTTTGATACTATTAAAAATATATATATTAGGCCTTGTGAGAAATATAAAATAAGTGAATAAACTAAGATGAAAATGGAAAGTCTCCTTAATTTTGATTTTAAGTATTTGTAAGATTTCAAATGTTAATCTTGATATGTTTTCATTACTTAACAATTTCTAGTTGTGTAATTTAAAAAAAAAAAAAATAGATTTAGGATTAGTTAAATAACCTTCAAGAAGATAATATGGAGTATAAAAAAAAATCTAGGAGAAATTTTCTAGTATCTAATCAAAGTGTTTTTTACATTATGGTATTAGATCTTAGGCTCCACCCTTGAGCCTAATGTAGACATTTATGTTTCTAAAACTACATATAATGGGTACTCTTAAGGAATCATATTTTAGACATGAGCTAATGACGATGGAGACTAATAGGGTGTTGAGATCTTAAACAATATCATTTAGATCTTAGCCATGGTAATCATTATCAGGATAGAGTTAGTGCCTTGAAACAATGGGTACAAGAATTAACCTTAGAAGAAGGTATGGGAAATAACAAAGGACAAAATGATCAAGATGATTAAGGGAATTAAGGAGATAACCAAAATTAAATCAATGATCAAGGAAATCAATAGGATAATCAAAACAATGATCAAGATTAATATCAACAGGATGAATAAGAACAAAAATATGAAATCCAAGACCATCAAGATCAACAATACGAACAATATCAAAGAAAGAGAGTCTTATTTGAGACTAAACTAGAAAGGGACATTAAGACAATATATCCACCCAATTAAAATAACGTGATACTTATGGATGGTGAATAATATTTGTTGATTGAGATGGATAAATTATTAGAACTTTGTGATTTTTTGAGATCAAGATAGTTTGGGGAGCTTACCATCTCTCTAGAGAATCTTCATCTTGGTGGAATATTTTGAAGGAATAATTTGAAAGATGAATAAGGACTCATTTATAATTACATCACTTAGGATGTATTAATTCCCTAATTAAAAAAAAATGGCTTTCACAACATAATTTTGATGGAAAGATGACAAACTTTCAAAATCTCCAACATGAGAAATGATAATTACTAAATATTAGAAGAAATTCATGCATCTCCTAAGTTACATACCATAGGAAAAACATGAAAAGATATTAAGAATAAGGAAGTTTATTTCAAGACTAAATATCCATATTGGTGTCAATATTGACATCCATGGATAAACAACCATGGATCAAATTTTCAAAAAAAACAATAAAGATGAATAAAAAATGAAAACTCTTGTATCAATAAGAAAAGAATTCAATTAGAAAGGAAAGGGGAAGAAAAAAAATTAGTGACTTTAAATAATAAAATTTTAAAAATCAATGGAAATGGGAATAGAAACAAGTGAGATAACAAAAATCCTAAGGATGGGAATTCAAGCAATTGAACAAAGACACAATAACAATTTTAGTAATGAAAAACCAAGTCATTTTGGCGGATGTTTCATTTTTAGAGGCAAACACTATGCCAAATAATATCCTAAAAATAAAAATGCTGTAAATCCTATGGGACCACCATTTTCAAGTCAATAGTAGGCCTTTCAACAATGGAAACATGTAGTGGTTGATAATCACAAGAGTAATGCTTAGAAGACATCAATTGCGGAACTCATTGATATTTATGATATGGCCATTTAGGTAAATAAAGTTTTTTTTAAAAAAAACTCCCATGTGAAATTTCCAATAGGATCCTTGATCTTAGGAGTGTAATTGCATGGGAGGAATGAAAAAGTAATCTTTATGACTTAATATTATTAAACTACCAGAACATGTTATTTTCTGTAGCCATTAGGACAACATCTTTTTAAAGAGGGAGAATTTCACATCTTGACTTTTTAATTGAATATAATTGTTATTTCTATCATAATAAGTGGATTTTGTGTGATATGCAGATTTGAAATTTATTTTTTATGAATCATTATGGAATTTTTTAGATAACTGTTGTTATTTTCTCTAAACAATAAAGTAACTAATGATGATTAGATAGATGTAAATTCAATTATTATTGTGAAAATTAAATACTGATTATGTCAGATATTGATTATTGTGAATTGTTGGATTGATTAGTTAATGGAATTCGTTGTAACTATTTTACAAATTGAATTGATAACGTCATATGGATTTGATTTTTATTTTGATTACAAATATCATGTTAATTTTGTAATCTTATCCAAGATGAATCATTATTTTCTCTTTGGTGAGTAGTGATTGCATCATTAGGGAGAGATAATTAGATTCTCAACTTTTGGCATGGGAGAGAATACTACAATGCATGTCAATGAAAACACTCTTGATAGTGAACCAAAACTAGTACCCATTTAGGAAGGGTGGATAGAGTGTTTTGGAAACATGTTTTGCTTTTAGTACATATATAATGTTATGTTCTTGATCTATTTTAGTTTATAGTTAATTGAGTTTTTATATGATTATACTTCTGAGTTCTATGTTTATATTATGAATGCTTATACTTTGGATTTAATTGATTATTTCATATTTATTATATGGAGTACATCATTGGGGAGAGATAATTAGATTCTCAAATTTTGGCATGGGAGAGAATACTACAATGCAAGTTAATGAAAACACTCTTGATAGTGAACCAAAACTAGTACCCATTTAGGAAGGGTGGATAGAGTGTTTTGGAAACATGTTTTGCTTTTAGTACATAAATCATGTTATGTTCTTGATATATTTTAGTTTTTAGTTAATTGAGTTTCTATATGATTATACTTCGGAGTTCTGTGTTTATATTATGAGTGCTTATACTTTGGATTTAATTGATTATTTCATATTTATTGTATTATCATTTAGAAATATGATGTGTATGAGATTATAATTGATGATGGAGGTATTGGTATGGATAGTTTTAACTAATAACATCAATCATAGTATCACAATTAATCAATAAACTTAGTTTTAGTTTAGCTTGCAACTAGTTCACACCCATCAAAGTGTTGAACTAACATCTCATTATCGAATTATTATCGCTAGTTGTAACTTACTATTAAGGTTGAGATGTAGATATACTATTATCTTACTAAAAATTAATTTAAATTGTATACTTAGTTTTGGAACATGAATTTTCATTATATGAGTTTCAGTCTTGCCTTACTTAACATCAACTTAGATTCTTCACTTGGAAATAAAATTCAAATTTTGACTCAATATAAAGTTCAAAGTATGATCTTGACTTTGCCTACTAATACTATTAAATCAAACCCATGATGTGGACTCAATTTGACATTATTTATTTAATGAACCCATTTAAGGTCAACACTATGTTAAACTATTAGTAACTTTAAATAGTGTAAATGGAAACTATTGAAAGACACTGCTATATGGTTAGTCTATTTATACTTATAAATGGAAAAACCTATATTTCAAATTTTGAATGTAATTATAGTATAAATAGAGATTATAAATCATATAGCTAAACATTTTGATAAAGGGGCTTGGATTTGGAATATTTATTATGGTTATAAGGCATAAATATAGATCTAATTTTTTATATTTAGATATTATAATATTGAAATTGGCTTATGAATTGTGATTTTAGACCTAACCAATTATCATTATAAAAAAAATTGGAGGCCGTCAAAGATTTGAAAATATTAGAGCAACTTGGAAGTTTTGGGTTTCTATTTTCTATTTTTATTTTTTTATGATGATGTTTTGTATCCAACCCTTAAAGTGAAACCATAACAAAATTTGATTAGCTATTTCACATGAATAGTACATCAAAATTATGGGAAGATTACATGGAATTACATTAAAGGTAGGATTGGTTACATAAAATATTTTTTGAAACTCATGGGATTTTGGAAGAATAATACCATGTAGACCTATTAGTGGTTTCCGCAATTTTAAGCAAAATAAGAGGTAGCCATGAAAGGCCATGTCTATATTCAAACAAGTAATTATGGGTTGATATATTTTTAGACATTCTAGCTAGAAAATTTTTATAAAATGAGATGAAGGGTTTGAAGGAAGGACACATAGATAAAATGCAAGGAAAAAAAGAGGGCACAATAGAGAGTCTTGATAGGAAGGAATAAATAATAATTATAAGGTTTGAACTAGGTTTTTCCTTGACATCACTAATTTAAGACAATACAACCAAGATCATTCTAATGTTTTATTTTATTAAATATACTGAGTAGGCATAAATTTCTCCTATGTTGTGTGAATCCTGAAAAAAAAGGATGCATGTTAGTGTGTAATTGCATGCCAATATACATCCACTTCTAATCTAGATGCCTTTATCATTGTCTTTCTTGTGTGTATTTGTGTGTATCATCATTTTATAAATATTTATTGATTAATTTGTAATATATGTATAATTCATTTTTATATCCATTCCACTAAAATATCTAGGCTTCTATATTTAAAAAAAATGGATATTCAATTCTTAAAATCAGGCAAGCAATACCCATACATATCATATCTGGATCTCATTTGTTATAGATGACACATACCTAGTTTACAACCTCAATTCAAAGTCATATTCACCCAAAAAAATTGCAATCTCCAATAATAACTATAATTTTATATGCATAGATTAATATCAATAATGAGTAGCACAACAAATATAATAGACTAAGTTATTGAGCATGTATAAAATGTGTTGTTATAACCAAGATATGATATATATATATATATATATATATATATATATATATATATATATATATATATATATATATATATATATATATATATATATATATATATATATATATATATATATATAATAATTGGACTTCATTAGAACTAATAGAATCTATGTTTCCTTTTGTGTAAATGGTTACATAATAATTGTGTTTTTAAATTTATATATTCATATTATAACCCTAACTAGGAAGCCCTACATAATGAGGTATTACTATTAGTATGGGTTGATATTGCATACTCCTATTTTTTAGTGTAAATAGTGATTATCTCTCACCTATTGTAATTATGTTTCACTAATTTCAATTATGAAAACATAGACTGCTATAAAACCTTATGAAATTATGTGTTTATAAGAAGTAGTCGATGTAAAATAGGTAGGTTTCTTTTTGGAAACACATTTTATATATGCTCAGTAACTTAATCTATTATATTTGTTGTGCTACTCATTATTGATATTACTATGTGCATATAAAATTATATTTATTATTGGAACTTGCATTTTTTGAGTTACTATGACTTTGAATTAAGGTTGTAAACTAGGTATGTGTCATGTATAACAAATGAGATCCAGACATGATATGTATGGGTGTTACTTGCCTGATTTTAAGACTTGAATATCCATTTTTTAAACTATAAAATCCTATATATTTTAGTGGAATAGATATAAAAATGTTAATTGGGATAAAGGGGGCTTAAAATGTCATGCTTTTCTAAAAATAATCATACCTAATTTTTGAGAGAATTTTAGAGATATTTGGATAAATAATTTTATGATAACATAAGAAGATGAATAGTGAAATTTTGAATTTAGTTTCTAAATATATAATTTATTTCAATATCCAAATGAAAAAATATGGGAAATTGATGTATTTCTGACAATTACATGGTTTTTTTTGTGAAAACATACCTAGAGTGCATGTGTATGAACACATTTTTTTTTTAGAGTAAACAAATGATTTTTTGTATAAAATTAAATATATGAATAGACAAAATGTTGAATATTGTTGAGAATATGTTTTCTTAATTTTTTATTATTACATATTTTTAATTAATTTTATAAGTCAAGAAATCTAAAAATTTTAAAGTGCAAGTGTATGGACACAAATTTTTTACCTTAAATTCATAAAAATATTTTTTTATTTTTTGAAAAGATAACAAATGATGTGTATATTGTTGAAATATAAGTTTTATAAAATTTATATTAATAGTCAAAAAAGTTTTAAAATTATTTTTAATAATATACGTATAAACCATAATAAGGTATGTTGTGTAGAAATTAAGTAATAATTAAAAATAATAATTTAATATTAAAAAATTATATATTTATAAACTATTTTCTCCCCTCTTTTCTTTTCTTTTTTTTTTCTGTGTGTGTGTGTATTAAATAAATAATTATACCTACTTAAACATACCCATGAAGGTAGAAAAAACTTATAAATTTAGAAAAGCCATGTGTGCATGTGTGTTGATCTACTGTAGATCTAAGTGTTAAGTTCAGCTCCTCTAATCCTAAAATCATGGATATTTTGGAGGTAAACACACAAAAAAAAAAAAAAAAAAAATCAAAACAAAGGGTGCATGCCATTTGTAAAGGGTGCACAACCTATGCCTTAAAAAGGGCATGCACCCTGTGCACTACATAGGATGAACACCATATTCACTACAATGGGTACATGTTCTATGCACTACAATGGGTGCACACCCTTTGTAGTTCATATTATAGTTTGATTGATGTTTTTACATTGAAATGTTTTTAATATCTTTAGTAAAATAAAAACTTAAGTATAAGCTTACATTTTATATTCTTATAGTTTAAATTTATTTTACTAAATATAATAAATTAGGTCCACTTTGAGTCTTTTGAAATTGATTCTATATCTAAGGAGTTACTATTTAAAAGATGTTTTTTAAAAATAAAATCTAGTTATTACTTAGTTTTCATAATTTTAGTATTGAAGATAAGGTTCTTTGAGTGTAAATTTTACACCTAATGCCTATTTTGGGAAAATTAATGGGCATTTTGTATGTTTTTGGTCCTTTTGGATTGATTTATAATGTTTGTAGGAGTTATAAGCTTTCTATAAAATACCTTAACAAACCTTGTATCTCTCTAAAATTTTGAAAGTTGATAATATTTTGACACATCGGTTCACCACATGTTACAACATTTAAACCATATAAATTTGCCCTCTGTCTAATTTTTTCAATGCACTTAATGAGGAGTATTATCCTTTTTGCCACTTTGAGGATGAATTAATAAAGTTAACCAATTTTTATAGCATAAGAATCAGTTAGTGGAAGAGTACACCAACAAGTTCATCAACTACATCACATGCCTACATGAGAGCTTGATTGAACAACATAAGGTGTTAAAGTAAATCAATATACTTTCACCTTGTATCCATGTGAAGATAGAGTTTTTGAATTCTAACACTTTGGGGGAAGACTATCACAATTATGGTAATATTGAATCTAAGGAAAATATGAAACAACATCTCACCTCTTCATCCAATGTCATATGCAATAGTAAACCCATGCACAACTCCTCATATTAGCCTCATACACAAAAGCATAACATTTTTCACAAAGGAAATAAGGATAAGTAATATGCATAAAACTTGAAGGCTCTTGCACCTTCTAATTTAAAAAATGCAGGAATAAATCTAGTGATAATTGGTGCCATCAACATCGCTCATACACCCATGGTGGTTTATAATGTTATGTGCCAAAATCATTATATTTTTAGTCTACATTTGGTCCCACATAGAATGATGACATTGATCTAAATGACACTTCTATGAACACTAGAGCTTCACTGACATAAACATCTGTAAGGAGTGAAAACACCTATTCCACATTAAGTTTTAGGTTAAGGATTAGCTTCAAGGAAAATATTCCTATTGTGATAGTAGGTACCATATAAATTAACAATGTAACTCTTGATTATCCACATATTACTAAAGGGGGACCCCCTCTTCCCATCGTGAAAAGAGAAGACCCCCAAAAGTCACTTATTAAATTATTACAGGCTTTCTCATATATGATAATGGGACAAAGAATATTTCCCATATCTTATCAATAATACTACAAGATACATAACTATGTCTACACGCATCCTACACTGAAATGAGATCCTAATTATGCTAGCATACTCCACACACTGAAACAAAATCCTAACCATGTTGGCATACTACCCACACCAAATATAAGGCTTATTAAGTAACCTTTTGAATTTATAGAGATGTTTCCCTTCCCCAAACTAGAGCTTATAAATCAGAATTTTTAGTTCCCATAATTTCTTCCCATCCTTTCTTTAGACCATAAGAGTAGACCTTTCAAATTTATGCAAGTCTTTCCATTCACCTTGCAAAGGGGAAGGGATCATTGTTTCTCTAAGTCTTAGGACTAGGAACTTGAAGAGGGGTTGCTTAGCATTCTTAATATATATATATATATATATATATATATATATATATATATCAAAAGACCAAGGAAATTCACTAGATGACTATCTATCTTCCACACACAACTAGTGAATCATCCACTATTATGGGGCCAAGTGTTTCCTAGGAATTGGGGCAAGAGTTATTATATATATATATATATATGAAAAGACCAAGGAAATTCACTAGATGACTATCTATCCTCCACACACAACCAGTGAATCATCCACTATTATGGGGCCAAGTATTTCCTAGGCATTGGGGCACGAGTTATTCTTATTTATCCTAAGGGATGAATCATGCCTTTTGGTTTCAAGCTAGACTTTGAGTGTATGAAAAATGGAGCCAAATATGAATCCCATTTTTTTTGGCATACTCATTATAAAACACTTGGAGCTTAAAACTTAAGGATACAAGGTAACTCATAGTTAGTTTCAAACCAAGTTTCTAAGGTATATCAAATGAAGGATGAGCATCTTTAGTTATAAAAGACCATTGTACATGAGATCACTAAAGACTTTCAATTTATTTCTATAGAAGCAATCCCTAGGAAAAGGAACCAACTTTTTAACTCCATACTTTTTTTATCTTCACACTTTGACCCTCATCCATCTATACTAAAGTCTAATTTCATAGTTTTAGTTAGGATGAAACCTCTTATGTGCAAAGATCCTAATAACCAAATCATTGCCCATATTATAAAAGATGATGGTATATTATTTATTGACTTAGTTGAGAATGATGAGGCTATTCTTGATTTATTATAATCTTATGATGACCACCTATCATTCCACCACAAGAGGGGCTTCTCCATCACTTATTATCCCATGTTTACCCTCAGGGATGAATACTTTGATTCTTACTACCATATTGAGGATTACCTATCCTTTGATGATGAACATAATATTTTCAATATGAAGGGTGAAGATCATTATATTCATCTATCCCCTAACATTTTTAAAGAGGGTAATTCCTCCCTCATTGAAGAAAACATTAACATTAAATTTGGGACCGAGGAAAGTCCCAAACTTCTCAAGCTTGGGTCTTCACTCTTTGTGCAGGAGGTAGAAGACCATATACACATCCTCACTAAGCTCTCAAAAGTTTTCAATTTCTCTTACAATAACATGGTAGACATAAAACTTGATGTGGTTATCTAGAACCTAGTTATAATGCTTGATGAAAAACCAATAAATAAAAATCTCAAGCCCATTAAGCCTAAGGTTTCTTTAATGCTAAAAGAGGAAGTTATCAAACTTTTAAAAGTAAAATTTATTAATCCATTAGAATATTCCAATTGGATGCCTAACATTGTCCCCATTCTCAATAATAATGGTAAAATCAAGATACGTATAGACTTTCAAGATATCAATAAATCATGCCCAAAAGATGGCTTCCCTCTCCCATCTATTGACATCATTATTGATGCTACTATAGGATATAAATTAGTATCACTCATGATAGCTTCTTAGGATAAAATTAGATCTAAATTTTTGATGATAATTAAAGCAATACCTCCTTTACTACACTATAGGGGACCTTTTATTATTTCATGATGTCCTTCGGTCTCAAAAACATAGGGGTAACATATCAAAGGGCCACGACCCACATATTCCACAAATTCATTTACATGATAGTGGAGGTCTATGTAGATGATATTTTAGGGAAAGTGAGATGATGAACATACCATTTATAAGTGCTACACATCATCTTAACATGATTAATCAAATATAATTTTACCCTTAACCCAAAAAATGTGTGTTTGGAGTCACAGACAGAAAAATCCTAGGGTATATCATCTCCCACTATGGGATTGGTATTAACCCTACCAAGATTCAAGTAATATTGGAAATGTTTCCTCCCATATATTAAGAAGGCATCATAACATTTCTAGGTAAGTTGGGAGCCACTTGATGGTTCGTTCTAGATCTTGCCTATGTCATTCATTCTATCAATGACCTAATAAAAAATACAAGTGGTTTAACTTGGAGTGATTATTATTAAGAGGTGTTTAAAGCCATAAAATAATTTGTTATGTCTCCCCCAATGCTCATGGTGCATAATTTAGATAGGCCATTGATACTTTACATTATAAAAACTGATGTTCCCCTCACCTACATGTTGGCTCAATAAAATGATAATGGTAGAGAATGTGCAATTTAATTCATTAGTTTCACCCTTGTTGATTACAAGACATAATACACTCAAGTATAAAAGGAATGTCTAGCTATATTTTTCATGATCAAATAGATATGACATCATATGCTCAATCAAGAAACAATAATTATCATAATGTCTCAATCCCTACACACTTTTATAACCTAGCCAACTCTCTGTAGGAATGTTGGGCACTTTATCACACTCTTACACAAGTTCAATTTAACTTATGTCAACCAAAATTCCATTAACAAATAGATCATTTTTGATTGGTTGGTTGATTCACCCCTATAAGTTAATGAACTCATTGATACTAACTGTCCTGACAAATTGATTTGATACATAGATAAACTTGCTATTAGTTCTCCTTGGTATAAAAATATCATCAATTACCTAATCAACCACACTTACCCCAAATATGCCAAATCAAAACAAAAACAACACCTTCATATCATCACATCAAATTAAATTATTCTACACATGGTCTTTTATATAAAATCCTTTGATGAGATGTTACTCAAGTGTGTCGACCAAGAGAAATCATAAAGGGTCAACTTTCATTATCATAGTGGTGTTTGTAGTGGAAATTTTAGTGGCCATGCAACTACTCATAAAATCCATAGGATGGGATATTTATATCCCACTTTAGACCATGACATTGTCATTTATGTGAATAAATGCAAGAAATGTCAACATGTTTCACATGAGATACATATTCCCACTAGGCATTACAACCCATAGTCACCCCATGGCCCTTCTCCATGTGGGGTTTAGATTTAGTGGGCGAGCTCTCCCTTGCTTCTTCAGATGGTCATCATTTCATTATCATAGCCACATAATATTTTACTAAGTAGGCATATGATATGTCATTAACAACTATTACATGTTTGGTCACCATAAAATTTATCTTTAACCAATTTATTTACTAGTTTGGGGTCCCACAAGTTATTATTATTATTATTATTATTATTATTATTATTATTATTATTATTAATGGGTCCCCTTTTAGAAACCTAGAGATTTGTGAGAAATGTAAAAAAAATTATATATCACACTAGTCAGCCTCTTTATATTATATATAAGAAAAAAACTAGGCTAAATCTACTAACAAATCCTTAAACTCAATATTAGTCAAAATAGTTAGAGATTCTAAATGATATTGGCACTTGAAATTCTATCCAAAACTTTGGGCATATAGAACAACTATTAAGACACCTACAGGGACAACACCTTAATCACTCATGTTTATATTTGAACTTATACTACCCTTATAGGTAGAGATACCCAACCTTCATGTTTCCCTCTAGGTTCTCCTTGATCATGAGGATTACAAAGAGGCACAATTAGCTGAACTAGAAACTTTAGATAAACATCATATCAATGTTACAAATAACCATATTGTTTACACCAATTATATGGGTAGATATTACAACAAAAATGTCCATGAATACCCAATTCATGTAGGATACCTTGTTCTTAGACTCAATAGTTGAAATGACAAAAAAAAAGGATAAGGTCACAAGTTAATATCTAACTGGTTAGGCTCTTACCTAGTTACAAGAGACTTCAAAAATAGAGCCTATCGATTATGCACTCTAGAGGGAAAGTAATTTGGTGAGTCCATGAAATATTTGAACCTAAAATATTTATATATCTAAAAATTTTATATCACACTTGTCTCATTTTCATTACATTTTCATAGCTTGTAGGTTTATCTACATATCAAATGTGTTATTTGTTGATTATTTGATTGTTAGGTCACACAACATAAAACTTTTAGAATGCATCATATCACATCATTCCATTCTCACATTACCCCATATAAAACATTCTCAAAATTATCATTACACTAGTTTTTTCCTTAGTTATTACAAGAAGAGTACATCTATATTCCCTACAAATTATTATGTAACTTAGAAAATACTAGCCTACATTCTAATCTAGAAGCATGTCCTTGGAAAAATTTCCTCTTATAGTGACTTATAATTTATAACATTATAATGCTAAAAAATAGGTAACTTTACTCACCTATCTTGATCTTTTGTGATGATACCTTGCATCTTACTATTTGCATGGGACCAATATTTTAGGGTAGAGGCCTTGCAAAAAAACACTCTTATGAAAATCAAAAGGTTATGTAAATACAAAAATTCAAATTCCACCTCTCTTCCTTTACTAACATTTTGTGGTGAGCTTTCACATTTTATTGTTTGTGTGGGGTTAGCATTGGGGAGAGGTGCCCTTACTCGCCTACATATAGTCTTTAGTGATGATCCCATCTATCTTCCTAATCGTATGAGGTTAGTGTAAGGGGTTAAAAATAGAATATAAAAGCCAAATTTAGAAGTATTATAAAATCTAAAAGTTTCCAAATATAAAAAATTTCAAAAATATTTCTTACATTCCTAAGTTTAAAAGTTCAACTTTTTCCCATTTACTGATTCTATTAAGATTGGTTATCTCTAGATGAAACTAATAAAGTTAGTATTTTGTAAGTCGAGCAAGAAGTACATTTTCCCCCTTTGATTTTAAGGATTAGGTAATCTTACTATGAAATTTTGATTTATGTTTTTCATCCCCTCACATTTACCCTATTTTCCTTTTCATCTCTTGAAAGCCACAACACATGAATGACAAGTCACTAAAGTAAGCCAAAACATCTATATCTATATCATAATAATCATCAAGTTTGTACAAAAATAATGTCCAATACAAACACCTTCATGGAGGTCCAATGTACATCAAAGAATTTCAAAAAGAATCAAGATATAAAATGGTATAGAAAAAAATCTATAGCAAAGCTTAAGAGCATGTCCTACCACTGTGAGAAGGTCCCGAGGTAGAGGAATGTTGGGGGTTATCATTCTGGAAACATCTCGTACTAGTGCCACTCTTAGAAGTCAGCTCACCTATCCAATCTAAAGGCTAGTATAGTGGACCCTACTAGCACCTCCCTCTAAATTTATCCTTCCTATCTTGTGGCCAAAGGCTCTACCTCCCCCTCCACCCAACATCATGTCTACTAGGGCCTCTAATCTCCTTGATATGTCCAACAAGGTATTATTATTCATTTATAGTTTTTTCACCATTTTGGACTCATGGTACACTAGAGTGAAAGAATCCATATGCCATCTAATCCCTATGGGAAGTCCAAAATATATCAAAATTTGGTCTCTAGTCAGGCTTGTGCTTAGTTAGGAAAGGTTGATCAAGGTGTCTCTGATCATACTCTACCCACTCACATTATCTGTAATCATAAAATCTAAAATCAATGTCAGATCTAATTGACATAAACATGTAAATTTATTTAAATATCTAAACTATGAAATGAAGTAAAAACTATAAATTTAAATATGTAAATCAACATTTTACCTAGGTCCTCCTCATACCAATCAAAGTCAAAATCATCATATATGGCCTCCTCCTCATTAGCATCCAAGTCCTCCTCTAGAGATATGTACTCTATAACCTCACTATCTCCACCTATTATATGTTTTTACTATATGAGGTCCTCCTAAGTGAGGCCCTATTGTGGTGGTGGTGGTCGGCCCATCTGATGCTACCTCACAACACCCTAGCCTCTTCCTCCCTTAGCTAGCTATGAGGGACATCCCTATGCCACTTATGAATAAATTGGTTAGGTGATGGGAAACCCTATAATAATTATGTTCCATGCCAATTTTCCTAGTATTGTATATCTCCTCTCGTATTCCCCTGTATAAAACCCTAAGGATGGGAAGGTTTCTCGCATAGGGCATGCTAAACTATTGGGTTACCTTATCTATAAGGTGTACCCAAACCTCCAAAATCCTATTGTAAACTTGAGTGTCCCTAAAAGATACTATAATATAATCCCCCTCATTATCTCATTGACCAACCATGTATTGGTAGGGTATGGAAATCAATTTAGCCACTATCAAAGTCCCCAATACTTAGGGTAAAACATAAAATGACACCATGTTCATCCATCTAGTGGCCCTAATGTCCCCAAGTGATCAAATAAACACTCCCATATGATAATGGAAGACCATATCATAAATCCATCCCATGAAAACTTTTAGGTGACTAATCTAAAGGTATCTCAAATGATCCATGTGGTACATGTCCCTGTAGGTCTAATCTAGTAGCTCTTAGCTCCATGAGCAGTGTGTTGAGTATGATGCCAATATGGGAACTTGAGTTATATTTTTAGAATAATTATATTATTATTTTTATGTGTTTTGAAAGGTTATTTAATTTATTTATGACATTAATTAGTTTTTTGGTCACTTTGAGACACTTTCCAATGATTTCTTTAAAAATAGTTAGAACTGTCAATTCACTGTAGTTCACTTCAATGTATTGTAGTTCACTATTTGGGTACTTAGTTGAGTATAAAACATTATCTTATCATTCCCATTGAGGAATAACATTTTTTATTTATTATATTACTTAAATTAAAGATGATTTAATTTTATTTAATTAGCTTAATTTAAAATCTAATTTGACCAGGATGACTAGTAGTTACATGTTTGACTTTACTATTAAAAAAGGCTTCTTGCATGATGTCTAAATCTTTATAGTAAGTTAAATTAAGTTTATTTATTATATTTTTAGTTTATTTTTAATTCACTTATTTTTATAGGATTATCATATTATAATTTATAATTTTAGACTTAACTTGCAATGCAAGTTATCTTGTAATAAGCTTATTTTAACTTTCTTTATTAATAAAAATTACACACAAAGGTTATGTCGTACATTAATTCAAATTCATGAGCTTATTATATGTTTTAAATATGATATTATTTTAGGAATATATTTTTTATACCATCAATCATAACTTTTTAAGTTTAAATTTATTCAATACACTTTTTGATCAATGATTTCACTCACAACATGGTTAGTTTGACAACTAATAATTTTGGGACAGTTTTATTGATACATAGCTTTAATTTTAGAGATGAAAAATTCTTATTTTCACTCCATCTAATCATTGAAAACATTAATTTTTTATTAAATCCATTTTCAAGCAAGGTTTTTAAGGTTTTTCAAGTCATTTTCAGAAGATACAATAACTTCAATGAATTCTACTTTCATGAATATTCCTTTTTTCAAATGTGATAACTTTGAGTATTGGAGAGATCAATTAAAGAGAATTATTATGTGAAAATGAGTTTGGAAGAATGATATACATGGGTATACACCACCTCAAATTGACACACCTTGACATAATATCATAAAATAACAAAAAAAATAAAGAAAATAGAGATGCACAAGCCTTATTCTATATTCAGAGTGTCATAGACCCAAGCATTTATCCAAAAATTATAGGATACAATAATGCCCAGGAGGCATGGAATAACTTAGATATTTCATATCAAGGCTATATTAGGGTAAGTTAAGAAAAATAAAAACCCTTAAAATGAATTTTGAGAATTCAAGAATGTCAAATTCTGATGGAGTTGAAGATTATTGCATAAGGGTAAATAATTTATTAAATAGATTGAGGGTTTATGGAGAAACTATATAAGATAGTGTTATAGTAAGAAATATTTTTATAACATTAAGCTAAAAATGGATGCATATTTTGATCAGTATTGAAGAGTGTACATAAATTAACACTATAATTTTTTAGGAGTTAGTGTTTTTCTCTTGTCTCATGAGGATAAGATGAGATTATATGCAGGAGATCTAGAATATGGTCTAAAACAAGAACTTGAAACCATGGAAAGGTTTTCAAAGACCAAAGAGACAAATAAAAATTAGAATCAAGTGATTTTAAAAAACTAAAATTCAAAATTAAAATATGAAGAAAACTTCATAGGTAAGAGTAAAAAATAATTTACTTGTCATTACTACAAAAAACTAGGACACATGATAAAAAATTGTAGGATACTAGTAGCTAAAAATCAAGCCAATCAAGAAAGGGAAGAGAAGGCTTTTCAATATAAATAAATTGAGTTTAAAGATAGATTATATTATTGTATCACATGTTTTTTAGGAATATAGGGATAAAATAATTTGTTGTATTTTAATTTAAGTTGCTCAAATCAAGTGACAAGTCACAATGATGATTTCATCAAGTTAGATGATTCCTTCAAAACCCAAGAGCAATTAGGAGATGGAAAGATCATCCAAGTTAAAGTAAATGGTGGCATGAAAATAATTACAAATAAATATAAGGGTGATATATATGATCCTAATATTTTTCCTTATTTGTTCATAGGTTATTGTGATGAAAGTAAGGCATACAAGTTTTATAATCCTAATAGTAACTCCATAATTATTTCTAAGGATTGTATTTTTTTTTAAAATGAGGTATATGCTTATTATAATCATGTAGATACATAAGTAATTATTTAATGGGTAATACTCTTTAATTTTATTTTTAGGTCTTAGAAAGTCCTACACATGTTTTTAGTTCATTAGGAAACAATACTAGCTCTTTGTAAGAGATTAGTCATCCATCTACATCAACACAAAATAAAAACAAATATTTGTTGAATCTGCATCCAACCAATCAAATGTTGGATAATAATTATGAGAGAAGTATAAAAATTATACAACATCAGAAAGTTAATTAATTTTATGATACTTGTGATTAAAATATTATGTTTGCATTATCATTAGTGACTAGTGAACCTAGAAGTTATGCAAAAGTTAGTCAAAAGAAATAATAGATTGATGTTATGAAATTAGAGATAGGTTCAATTCATAGTAATGATACATGGATTTTAATTCAACCTCAATTGAACAAATTGGGTCTATAAGACCAATGTTAAAATCTCATTCCTTAATGGAGTGATTGAAGAAGAAGAATATGTGGGGCAGCCACAAGGTTTTGAGTTAAAGGGTAAATAATTTTAGGTATATAAGTTGAATAAGGATATTTATGGGATGAATAAAAATAAAAAATATTGGTACTCAATAATTTATATCTATTTATTATATCAATACTATTTAATAAGTCAAAATGAACCAATTCTTTACATGCAAGCATGAAATTCTAATGTTTTATATGTTTGTATTTATGTAGATGATTTGATATTTACATGTAGCTCTATGGAAATGTTGAATAGATTCAATGAATTTATGAAATAAGAGTTTTATATGACTGATATTTTAATTATGAATTACTTTCTTGGCATGAAAGTTCATCAAAAGAAAGATGAAGTATTCATTTGTCAAGCTAAGTATGCCCAGGACATGTTAAAGAAGTACAATCTTCAAGATTTCAAGCCTACAGATACTCTAATTGAAAGTTTAAAAATATAATGAGGGAGGATGGAATTCCTTAAATTAATGAAAATATTTTTAGAATCATGGTGGGAGGTTTGACGTATCTCACTATGACTAAACCTGATATTAGCTATGGAGTTTCACTATTTTCTAGATTTATGGGCAAACCATCACTCAAGAATTTTAAAATAGTTAAGATATTTTTCAGATATGTAAAAGTTACTTATAATAATGGTATTAATTTTAGACCAAAAAACTATTTATGTCTCATTAGATATACATATTCATATTAGGGAGGATATCTTGATGAAAAGAAGTCAACTTCAAGTTATTGCTTCACATTGGGAAGTGGGTTGGTTTCTTGGTCTTCAAAGAAACATGATAAAATTTCAGTATAATCTATTAAATATGAATATAAAACCCTTAAATTATTTTTCACATAAATAATATGGTTGATATTACTGAATAAGATCCATGGAAGACTCAAGGAGATAATAGGAATCTCACCTCTTTGCATCAAAGGGGGAATGTTTGGTATGATGTCAATATGGGTACTTGAGATATATTTTTATAATTAGTATATTTTTGTTCTTAGGTGTTTTTTAAGGTTATTTAATTTATTTATTACCTTAATCAGTTTTTTTTTCACTTTGAGACACTTCCTAATGATTTTCTAAAAAATAGTTAGAACTATCAATTCACTGTAGTTTACTTCAGTATACTCTAGTTCACTATTTGAGTACTTAGTTGAGACTAAAACATTATCCACTCATTCATAAAGAGGAATAATATGGTTTATTTATTATATTACTTAAATTAAATATAATTTGATTTAAATTTATTTAATTATCTTATTTGGAACTCTAAGTTGACTAGGATGACTAGTAGTTACATGTTTGACTTTACTATTAAAAAAGGCTTCTTGCATGGTGTTCAAATATTTATAGTAAGTTAAATTAAGTTTATTTATTATATTTTTAATTTAGTTCAAGTTCACTTAATAGTATATGAATATTATATTATATTTTCTAATTTTAGACTTAACTTACAATGCAAGTTATCTTGTAATAAACTTATTTTAGCTTTCTTTATTAATAAGAATTGCACATAAAGGTTGTGTGATGAATTCATTAAAATTATAAAATTATAGATTTTTTTGTATGTTTTATATTTGATATTATTGGAGGAATATAATATTTTAGATTACCAAACATATCTTTTCAATTTTGATGTTATTTAAGACACTTTTTGATCAACAATTTCACTCACAACATAATTAGTTTGACAACTATTAATTCTAGGATAGTTTTATTGATATATAGATTAAATTTTAAAGATCAAAAAATATTATTTTCACTAAATTATATCATTTAAAACCTTCATAATGTTATCCCCTCTCCTTAATATGCTACACAATTGGTGACCAATAGAATAGTAGCCTATCGGTACCCTTATCTCCCATTAAATAGGAAGCAATGATATCAATAATAGCCTTTCATAGGTTGGGTATCATTTATCCCTCAACATAATAAAGACTCATTACACAATTTATACCCACATCATGTCAATAAATATCTCTAAAATTATATGCCCAGCTTTGGGCCTCATGATTACTATCGAGAGCTCAAATAGATACTAATCGATCAGTCATATGAAGCCTCATAATCTAGAAAACATCAACAAGAGTGATCATCCACTCTCTTGGGGTGTGGGAAACAAAAACATGTTTTTATTAGAATCCAAATAGATCACTATCTCATAAATTAATCATCTAGATGTCAGAATGATCCCTACCTACACAATCCATAAGATCCCAATGTGAACAAAGATAGCTAGCTCATCAACCATAAGAAGTGCCAAGACTTGTGGGATCCACTCTTTCTCCTGAGATATGATCCAACACATGTAAGGTCCCCATAGCAAATAAAATCCCTAAAAAATATCAAATACCAACTCTACATATGGAAATAATAAAAATTTCAAGTTTTGGAGTCTAGTTATAGTAAGCAGAACTAACCACCTTAGGTGGTGGTTACATAATTGCCATGCCCAAAGTGATTTCATAACCACCCTCATTAGTGATTATGCAACTTCTCTCCTTGCCACCATTATGGTTTAAAAACTTCCATGATGGTTACGTAACTACTAGCCTGTAGAAGCTAGTGGGTTCATCCCCGAGTAGTGGTTTCATCCGTTGGTTGTGTGTCATTTAAACCCCCCCCCCCACCAAAAAATCCTAAAATTTGATTTAAAAAAATATACATTTTCCTAGTCTACCCTTCCCCAAAACATTTTAAAACTATTTTTTTTTGAAATTGATTGGGTTTATATAAATATTTGATCAAAAATTGCAAAAATGAGACGAAGTGTAAAGGGGGATAAAACTTACATGATCTTGCCTCGTAGCTCCTCCCACTAGTATATTTTCCATCCTATGATCATCCTCTTATTATTGACTAATTTATCTCTTGAAATTCTCACAAGAAATCCAAATCTCAATAAATCTCACAAGCAATTGACACAAATGAATTAATTTTATCAAGTTTTTGCATATATTAGGCCCAAACTAGTCGTTTTAGTTTTTTTTTTTCATTTTTGGAATATTTTAAAAAATTATGTATATTTTCATATTTAAAAATCATATTATTGATGAAATATATATCTTATATTTTTAGACTAACATTTTAATGGCTTTTATCTTTTGTATCATGTTTTACAGTTTTACAAATTCTAAATTACTTAGCATTGGATTTGGTCCTCTAATGGGATAGTTCAGATAATATGATCTTATTTACACACATGGTTCATATTATTATCCTTAATTTAATTTTGTATTTTGTTTTATATTGTATTTTCATAATGCACATGATTATTGTCTTTTATTTACAAGTTGCATGAATTCTCGACTAGATTCACTACACTGTCGAGGTAAGTATTTATAACTTCCTATTTATCTTCCACACACCACTGTTTGATAATACACTCTCACCAATTCATGACAAGGCATCCTACCAAGGGAGGTAATATGTATGCACGCAATTTTTTCATTCTATAACATTTTTTACATGACAGGTCCAAGGATGTTGTAGTGACATCCTAATAATGCTCAAATGGGAACTCTCTAACATTCTCTTCTCTTTTACTTCCCTCTCTCTCTTAGGTCACTTAGAACCCCCTTTTGTTGGCCCTTTCATCTTCCCTGATCGTATTTTAAAAATCATATAATTAGTTATGAAACCACCCAATACAGTGATATAACCACCCTATGAGGTTAAATAACTGTCGTATTGGTGATGGGTTCATCATGGCATTTGTGTAAACCACCGCAACTAATTTATCCTAAGAGGATAGTTCTATACTAAATTAAGGGTGATTTTGTAATCTATAGTGGTGGTTTTATCCCCAAAGGTAATGGTTACATAACCACCCCTATAAACAAGGGTTGTTCCATCACCATTTTTTTGTCTTCTAAATTTGACATCTATGATTCATTCCTTGACATGTTTTGCATGCTTGTTGTTGCATTTATTTATTTTTACATCCAAAGTTTTCCTCCAATCAATCCCAACTCACTCCCTCTTCTATTTATAATCATTTTGAGTCCCTTCTAAATTCAAGTCCCACTTTAACTCAATTAAACTCATTCATTCAAGATTCATTTCTCTTCTACAAGTAAACATTTCCATCCATTAAAATAACCAGTTTTCATCTTTATAACAAGTTGTTTGATTACTTTTGCATTAGACTACTCAATGATAGATAGGGAGATCCATCATTATTGTAACCAAGTCTTTGAAAATGGTGTATTAAAATAGCCATAGTCAAATATTCCTTTTTTATATCTCTTTATTTCTCCCATTTTTTTAGTCATTTATTCACCCTCATTATTTTAAAGTTCATGATATCTTCATTTGAGTAAAAGGAGCTAGCAATAGTGTAACAAATTTCTTTCATTCAACTGGTCTACATTAGGATCATATTGGGGGTTCTTGACATAGATTTATTTGTCCTATTATAGTGGATTATATTATATTAGTGTTCATATTTGTATTATCTTAGATCTTTATTTTGGAAAAAACAAGTTTTGATAGGAAAAACATTTCTTCTCTCTTCCATCCTTACATAAAAATAGTAATTAGTTTTCTTGTTTGATTGTATTCATTTCAATAGATTATTTCATACCAAAATATTGAATTTAAACCTTAGGTAAATTTTATAAGGTAAATAATATATTTATAACCATTACAATAACTAGTTTTAAAATTTAGAACAGGTTTTATTCTTAAAACAAGTAAATAGTGACTAGCAAAAACTCTAGACAAACCTAGGTGAACAAGAAGTGCCAATGTGGTTCTAATTTTCATTGATTGGATTAATTGAGAATATATTTTTAATTAATTTTATAAAAAAAATTAGAACTTAGGTCATCCATTTCCATTTCCAATATGTTGTTCATAACTAGCATCTGACACTTATAAAGGCTAAAAATTGTTCTTGACTTATTTAGGTGAGAGAAAACTATAAGAACATCATAGTATTTGTTGTTTAGAGTTTAGATATTTTATTAAATGATTTTAATGTAAAGATAACATATTTTTCATATTAGATCCAATTACATATCAATAAAAAATTACAAAAACAACTTCATATAACCTACATCTAGAAAGGTTAAAAATCAGCATTTGCATACATAGAATAGATCTTACTCTCTCTCACTTTGCATGCATTAAAAATTATTTGGGAAAATTAAAAGAAGTGTTTGTTTATCTAGTTTTAGTTTTGTTACTAATTTCTAATTTAAATTATTTCATTTAAATAATTAATTACTTTTCATTTTAGTTAAACATTCACAAAAATAAACAAAAAAATATAAAAACATTGCCAACAACCTTTCCCAACTGTGAAAGCTAAACAAAACCTTACTTATAACAACATAAAAAGTCCTTACACAATATATAAATATAATATCATATGATTACGCATTGTTAATACTTCCTAGATGACACTTCCTAAAATACCTGGTCTTGTTAAAAAAGGTCTTTTCCCTAGGGTTAGGGCACTTGGTCCCACAATTAGCATGCAGTCTAATATCAATACCAAGCTTAGGAGAGATATATTTTATTCCACCCTAATACCTCACCTCATTTTTAAATCTCTCAATTCCTTAGAGGAATAAGAATTAATTCTTGATCAAATTATCATTGTTCTCCCTCAGAACAAAGGCTATCATTATAATGTTATTCTGGCCTAGTTTCCCATTCTCACCTCTTTATTCTCCTCAGGTCTAGCCTCATCCTATATCATTCACATTTATAGATGACATTGAATGGAAATAGTCAGCTAGAAAGATTAGATATATTCCCATGAATCATTCATCCTAATCTCCCTCATTTACATAGTTCTAGCACCAACCAAGAGCTTCACCTTTTTGTGATCTCAGAGATTGAAGGAACCTAGATCTCTATTTTTGCACAACTTGATGCTCTAAAAGAGAACTATGTCACTGTTGAGATATTTTGGTTATATCATGAGAACCCTTTTCCACCACCCACTCTAAATCCCATTCCACTCAATAACCATCCTAATCCATAGCTCATCCATTACTTCATTTGCCTTGTCCTGACCTCAGAGACTTGAGTGTGTAGTTTAGCATGTGTTATTTTCATGTACACAATATCATCAACTCAAAAAATAATTTTTCCATTTATTATATCTTCTTATATAAATTATATTTATGTTTTGGTAAATGAAATTATTTTGATAACATACACTTATGTAGGTTGATTGATATCAAGAAGTAATTTGTATTCATTATATGAAGGTTCTTCTATGTCTTGTAGTTGTTTTGTAAGGAACTTGTGATGATAGGGAGAATTTATTACTAATTCCATGAGAAGATTTTTACAAGACATATAATTAATTTAATCTAAGAATTCTAGTGAGGTTTAGAAGAAGGATGAGCATGAGACTTAGGTTGATTAGGCTGGGTATTTTTTAGATGTATCTATGGGTCCACTGTTGGAGGTGAATCATTATTAGTAGGAGATTTGAGAAGTGTAATCTTATAATGTGATAGCATCTTTAAGTATTTTATTGTTAATAAATGGTTTTTTAGGTTTGGTAATGGGATTTTGTGAGAAGGTTTGTAGTGATAATTAACTTTAGTTATTTTCACATATTGAGAATTGATATAATATTGATCACAATAAAAATCAATGGAATAAACATATTCATTATAATGTTGTGCATTAGGATTTGAGAAAGGAGATTTTTGAGATTTTAAATTTTTAGGTTTGGAATTTTTTTTATTTTGATAAGATTTAAGATAATTAGGATGTCATAGTATAATCATAGTGTCATGATCAAATGCATCACCTAACATGAAATATATCACAATTTTAATAATCCCATAACATGTTCAATGAGAATTACCAATTCATCATGGAACCAACAAAATTTACTTGGATCATACCATGATGGGGAAGAAATATTGCTATATATGAAAGGTTTAGATAGAGATAAGATTTTCTTAATTTCTAAAACCATCAAGAGTGGGTGGGAGGGAGCTTGAATGTCTAGTTTGACTACTTCTATTTTTGGTGGAGGGGATTTAGATTGATAATTTTCATTATTGATTATTTTATTTGAAGTTTATAAATATTCCTTAATTGAATTATGAGATGGTTCAAATTAGTTCATAATGAAATCATGTCTTTTAGCTTGATCAAGAGCCTCTTCTAATGTTTGAGGAGAAAAGATTATAACTTTGTATTGAAGAGAAGGTTTTAAGGCAAGAATAAATAGTTTAAAGAGATTGTCATCACTCATGTTATGATATGCTATATGACATAGTGAATTCCATATTTTGATAAAAGTATGGGTATATTTAGTGGCTAATTTATTAACATTGATGAAATGACTATGACAATTTTTAGGAAGATCATTTTATTAGAATTATTTTACTAAAGCATTAACAATATCCTCTAGTTAACATGTATAAATTTGGGGAAGTTGATTACACCAGTATAAAGCATCTCCTGTAAGAGTTTTGACTAGAATTTTAGTGGTAGCTAAAGTATTGGTTTGGACCCAATCCTTATACAGATTGTTGAATGATTTAAGGAAGATAGTAATTTTAGTGGTTTATTCATTTCAAGCTAATGACATGATCACAAAAAGATGACTTATCAAAATTATAAATTATTTAAATTTAGGATATGATCCTGAGTCACTATAGGACAATGTTTCCACCTAAAGGAGCTATCAACAAGACTCTATTACCTTCTTGAGTAATTTACACTAGGTCAAACTTAGGCATATATAAAATATTGTCTCCCCCATTTAATTTCTTATGTTATAATGAGTAAAACATGAATATTCCAATAATTATATATCCAACCTACTAACATACATTACTTTATGTTATACCTTAAGAGGTTGTTTCCATCAAACCATCCATTTGCCTTATAGTCTAACAAGGATAAACAAGGTTCTATTTTTAACACCTACTAACTATTTTCTTACCACAATGACTGCACAATATTTATAAAAACTAAGCTAATAGTTTATAAATATTTTAGTCACTCTCAAGTTATCATAGATTAGAAATAAAATATTAGGTAAGGAAACATGGTGTTCCACTATAGTAATAGATCAACATAATGACACTACCATCTAGGCACTCTCATCTAACAATATTATCATGTATGAAAAACACCATAGTTCTAATATACTATTAAAAACCATTACTATATTTCAACTACTTAATGGTGTTATATGTTATTGATGATTTCTATTATAATAATTTTTAGCACATCTTTCTCCTTGAGTGCACATCCTAAGGGGTGCATCAGGATTAGGGTTGGGCTAGTTCATTGTAATTTACATGATATTTTTATCAAATTATCACCTATTCTACATGTTGACACTTGTTATCTTGTTATCTACTCATTCAAACATCTTATAATTCTCTTTTCCCTTATCTCCATCTCTTATACCTAATTTTAGATCTTTCCTTGACTAACTTGCCCATGTCAAGAGAGTTTTATTTTATCCTATATGTTTAAAACTATATTGATCAAGATTTATGAAGTTCATTTTCTTACTTATGTCTCATTCCAACTACATTGACCCCATTTCATGTATTTTTTTCCTTGTACTAACTTGGCATGGTTGATATAGTGTTATTTTATGTTCATATTATTATAGTACATTGATATAGATTGAGTTTGATAGAATATTTTTTAGGTCACTTTTATGATTTATATCCACATATATAGGGACCTTATATATTATTTCTATAATAAAAACACATGATTTTTCTCTTTTTGTGCACGAAAACCTAGCATAATTATAGTATAATACCTTATCCTTATGGAGGTCTAGTATTTTCTCAAGATATTTAGAGTTCAATATAAATAATATAAGCCAAGAAATTTCCCTTTAGTATTTTTAGTCCCAAATTAAGGTCATTTAAATATTCAACTTTTCTATTTGAGTCTTCACCTAAAACATCTGCATAATGTGCCACTAGATCCAAGGGGGAGATTATTACGTCAGTAAGTCAACCAAAGGTAAGTATACTTATCTTTTTAATCTCTCTTTTATTTGGTTTACATTCTTATACTATTATTATATGTTTTTATCTTCTTCTCCAAGCCTAATTTAGCTTATGATTGTAAGTATAAGTTATCTTTTCATGTTATTATATCATAGTTTAAATACTTCTTGGTTAAAACATTTAGTTTATAACCTCTTGGTGATATCCTAGTGCCATTTATATTTATTTAGTTTTTTTATTAACAACTTGTATTTGGTTTCCCTTGTTTTTTAGTTCCTTGCATGTAGTTTATTTTGTATATCCTTGATACCCCCCTTAAAAAAATACTCTTGCTTTCAACCTATGCCCTAGTTTACAGTGCGAATTCTTATATGTATTTAGTCTTAGTATGATCTTATCTCTTTCCTATATAATAAGATATTTATATTTTTGACCCTATTTTTATAACATATGTTGGGGTGAACCTAATGTGAATCTTATCCCATAGCTAGTTGGATCATATTCACATTTTATTTTCATATATTATTAGAGTCATTTTATTTATTTCTATAGTTTCTTATATATTTCCATAGTTTTACAGTTATTTCCATTTTAGTATTTTTTCTAGTGAGTCTCAACCCATCCATATTCTTAATGGGTAGCTCTTTTATCCCTCCCATTCACACTATTGAAAGTAATTTTTCATGGTGTGATTTTCCTCAATCTCAATTTCATTATATCCAATGTAATATAATTTCAATATATTTCAATAGTGATACTTAAAATCTTAATTTTCATACCAAAAAATTTGAATCAAATACTTTTATACCCTGAATAGGAATGGAAGCCTTAAAAACCTTAATAACTCCAATTTTAGAACTAGTGATTACACTTATATTCCTACTCTTAATACCAACACCATTAATATCTCTCCTAGAGATCCTTTATTATAAACAATTCTACCAATCCCCTTCCAAATTATACTAGCAATAATTCACAAGTTTTTGCTAAGGTGATAAACCAAATGACCTTTAGGAAATCTACCAACACCAATAAAATAATCCAAATACAAAATTGTCTTTTAAAATGGATAATAAACCTCAAAACATTGTTTGAACCAACTTAAAAAACATTCTACACCTCTGTCTCTTATGAACTCTAACTTGAATCACATTCCCCAACCTCCAATTTACAAAAATATGCTTCAAACCTTGAAAAATGAACTACTAACTCCCTAAATTATATCCATGGACATTTTGAGTGTGTATCAAACCATCACACATGATGGGACTGATAATCCTACCCTTTATCATAGAGCATTTATAAACTAATATAAAGAGTGGATTCAAATCAATAGGTATGCAACCACTAAGCTTATTGTCAAAACTCTAGTTGGAGATGTGATATAATGGTAAAACCGACTTCCTAACCACTCAATTAGACAAATAAAATAGTTAGTACTTTATTCAAATAATTTTAATGTTTTCACCTTCCAAAGAATAGCCTTAGAAACTTCAGTAATTCTAAAAAATTAAGTAAAGAGTCTACCCATGATTTTATCAAGTGATGAAAATCTTTGGACCATAAGTTATATCATGACTTGAAGGATGGAAATATTTTCAAAATTTTCCTTATTTTTTTGAAAAAACAATCCAAAACAAAGTTAGGTCCTCTTCTAAAACACTGGAATAAACCTTCAATTAAGATAAAACACAATATTATCTTAAGATATATTTTGAACCTTATCAAAACACTAGTAGGGAATCTCTCCAAACATCCAATAATGTAATCAATACCAACACTTATTAAACATAACCTCCCAAACTCAATCCAATATCTCCATCAAAAAAATCACTTAACTCATGCAATTCAAACCTTAACTACACACCCTTAAGTCATCAAAAACTCAAAAAAAACATGTTGTGTTCTAAAGCTTTGGTGTTTCACCAATCTAAATGACAAAAAAAATTATTTTTTCATGCCATAGTTGGTCATTATCACAAATATTTATTCAAACTTAGGAAAATATATTATGACCTCATGTTATGTGAATACTTCAATCATACATATGTATATCTAAAGAGTATTATAATGATGATCTTAAAGATTATAAATATCACTCCAACCAATCAAATAAATATATCAAATCCCATAACTCTCAAAATATAAAATCTCAAAACCCTCCACAATTTTATAATCCTAATGCCACCCTTATGAATTATTTTTTAGGTCCTATTGATGCCAAATATTACCAATACTATCTTAATTATCAATATGTTAATGTATAAAATGTTAATTACCAATATAAGCTTGCACACAATGATCCCATTACCAAGCCTAAGAATATTTACCATGACAAAATAATTTTCAATTATACATCTATCTCTCAAATCACCTCGGATTCTCCATCTAATACAAACTTAGGTCCTTATCTCATAAAATAGTAGAAGAAGCCTTCAATCAAGCTAAAAGACAAGATTACCTTATGGGCCAATTTGAACCTTCTCAAACCACTAGTATATAATATTTCCAAAATCCAATAATGTAATCAATATCAACACTTCTCAGAATCAACCTCTCAAACCCAATCCAAGAGTATCTCCATCAAAAAAATCACATAACTCGAGTAGTCCACACCCTACCTACCCACCCTTAAGTCATCAAGAATTCAAAAAAATCATGTTGCCTTCTAGGCCTTTTACATTTGACCAATATAAACCTTTACCACCATGGTACCACACCAACATTGTTTTTTGGTTTTATGCCATAGTTGGTCATTCTCAATATTGTATCATACCAAAATTTTTAGTTTAAACTAGTTGTTTTTTATTGTAATAAGTGGCATTTGCATGACACATGAATTTGACCTGGATTATTGCTATGGATTTGTTTAGATAACTATTATTATTTATTTAAACAATAAAATAAATAAGGATTATTAACTTGATGGAAATTTATCACTTATTGTGTAAATTAAATTATGGTTATGTAAAATATCAATTTATATGATTTTGTAAACTTATTAGTTAGTGAAATTCTATGATAATATTTTGAAAGATTAATTATTAAAGTCAAATGGATTTTATGGTTACTCTACATATAATTAACATGTTTATTTTTTGATATAAATCAGTACTAATCATTATTTTTTATTATGGTGAGTTTATGATTGTAGCATAGGTGGGACCCCCTCGAAAGAGGGAGTGCATCATCGAGGAGAGTTGGGTAGATGCTCAACTATTGGCATGAGAGAGAATATTGTGAATACAATCAATGAAAGCACTCTTGAAAATGAACTTGAACTATTACCCACTTGGGAAGGGTAGGTATCATGTTATGGAAGTATATTTTTATTTTAATGTGTAGATAATGTACTATGTTTGATCTATTTCATTTTATAGTTGACTAAGTTATTATATTCTTATGCTTTTGATCTTTTTATTTACATCACTGAGTGCTTATACTTTGGATATGGTTGATTATGTCTTATTCATTATCATTTTTGCAGGCCAATGGGTATGGGATTTTATTTAATGATGGATATATTGGCATGTATAGTCATAGGCTATCACATAAATACCAGTATCACCATTAATGACTAAACTTAGTTTGATTTTAATTTGTGACTAGTTAACATTTATCAACATGTCAATCTAATGTCTCATTATAGAATTTGCGTCATTGGTTGTAATTTTATATTGATTTTTAGTTGTAGTGATAATATTATCTTATTGATGATGAATTCAAATTTTAGATGTAGTTTTAGAATCTAAACTTGTATTATATGAGTCACAGTGTTTCCTTACTTGAAATTGACCCTTAGTCATCACTTGACAATAAAATTTGAATTGTGACTAAATACAAAAGTCAAAGTATGAAATTGAATTAGCCTAATCAACCTATTAAATTAGACCCATGACATGAAATCAACTTGACATTATTAATTTAATGGACCCATTTAGGGTCAATACCTTAATCAAACTCTAACTTTGGCATGACACCTTGAGAATACACTAAACATGGTGTTAAACTATTAACAAATTTAAATGTTGTAAAGGGAAATTACTAAAATATCCTTATATGTATATATATATATATATATATATATATATATATGAAATTTTGAGTAAGGTTATAGTAAACATATAGAGTATAAAGCATAAATCATGGGGTTGTGATACACTTGACATTGGAGTACCAAAAAATTTATTAAATAAAACATATTCAAATATTGTAATATCAATTTTCGATTATGAATTTTGATTTAAGACCCAACCAATTATCATTATAAGAATAATAAAATTAGAATTTTTTTTAATCTTCAAGAAGCTTAGGGAATATTGGAAGTTTAGGGTTTCTATTTTTTAAATTTTTTCTATTATGATTATTTTTAGTGGTTGACCCTTGCAAAGAATTCATGGAATTTTTTTTTATAGGTCCTTAACATGAAAAATGAAATAAAACTATGAGCATATTTCATGGAATTACATGGAATGAAATATTGGATGCACATAATAAGTATGTGAGGTATTGTCAAAGAAGAAAACCATGCAGCCCTATGGGGGTTTCTTCCATTTTTATCAAAATAAGACATGAACATGTTAGGCCAAGACTATTTTTAAATAATATATTATGCATTGAGATATTTTGGTCATTATGACCTAACAATTTTTTTAAAAAGAGATGGAGGGATTGAAGTAAGGGCATAGAGAAAGTGTAAATAAAAATAGAGGGCATGACATAGAGTCTCAGTAAGAAGGAATAGTTACGGGGTTTCAACTAGAGTTTGACTCAACACTAAATATTTGAGGATGATATAGTTAATACCAGTATTTTATTTTATTTTATATTAATATACTAAATTTGCATATATGTCACATGAATATTGGTAAAAAAGGGTAGATGTACATTGGTGTGCAATGACACACTTATATGCATCCACTTCTAGACTAGATGCAGTTCCTATTTTTTTCTAGTGTGTATCATCCATTTGGAAATATTTTTTGATTAAGTTGGCATGTGTTTGTAAGGAAATATCTAATATCCATATATAAAATTTGGAATTCATTGAGACTAAAATAATTTACATTTCCTTATGTGTAAACGGTGAAGCAAAACTTGTGTTTTTAGATATGTATATTCGTACTACAACCTAACTAGGAATGTGTGCATAATGAGTTATAAATTTTACATATGGGTTGATAGATTAAGAATATTATTTCTCAATGTAAATAGTGACTATATGTCACTTTTTGGACCTATACTTAACTAGTTTAAATAATGAAAACATATAGTTTTATTAAACCTTATGGAATTACATGTTTATAAGAATTTCTTGATCTAAAAGTTATAGGTTGTTTAACAAAAAAGCTTTTTATACATGCTTAGTAACTCATATCATATGTTCTCTCAACTACTCATTATTGAGATTATTTTGTGTACACATGTTTATTTTTATGATTTGAGGTTGCATTGATTTTATTTTGTGACTATGACTTTGACTTAAGGTTATAAATTGGGTTTGTGTCATGTTTAAAAAATGGAATCCAAATATATGATCTTTACGAGTGTTGCTTGATTGATTTTAAGACTTTAGTATTCATTTTTATAAATATGTAAACTTGTGGATTTTAGTGGAAAGGATATAAAACATGACTATTTTTAGTTACACAGGTTTAGTGACTCTTAAGTGATAGTACCTCTTTATTAATGAAATTAATTTAACTATCTAGTATGACTAAGGTTAATTTTATACCTTAAAGATTTATGAGTAAGGTGTGATTGAATGAAGGTTATGAAATTATAACTCTCTGATACCATTAAATAAAAGTATATGAGGCCTTGTGATAAATATAAAGTAAGTGAATAAACTAAGATGAAAATGGAAAGTCTCCTTGATTTTGATTTTAGATATTTGTAAGATTTCAAATGTTAATCTTGATAAGTTTTTGTTACTTAACAATTTATAGTTTCGCAAGTTTATTTTTTAACGAATATATTTAGAATTAGTTAAAGAACCTTTAAGAGGATAACATGGAGTAGAAAAAAATAGTTCTAGGATAAATTTTATAATATTTGTATACACCCTAAATTTGTCAAGAAACCACACATATCATGTATTTTCATATGAGACTTTGACAAGAGAATATGATCTTTATTCACATTCAGCCATATCTTTTGTTTTATTCATTTGGGTCTTATTCTATGCTTGAGTCACCTTTTTACCTATTTATGGTCATCCCAAGCTTTTTAAATAGTCATTCTACCTCAGCTAGGTTAGGTTTTATATCCTCTTTCCATCCCCCTAGGTCTTGAGATTGTAGGATAGGAGTGTTGGGGTTGGACTATAACACTGGTGCCACTAGTGTTCATTTCTAGTGCTCTTGTCTAGGGCCACTTTGGGTTCCAATAGTCAGTTTGTTTTTCTTAATGAGTCTTAGCCCCTTTCTAAGCTTCATCCTTAAGTTTACCAATTTCGGCCAAATACAAATAAGGATCTCAAATTTTAAATAAAGAGTCTCCTATATAAAGGACTTCACATGGCATTTTATATCTAGCACTTACTACTTTGTCATATTAGACATAATAAAAATCAGTCAATAGTATAGCTTATCATTCTGCATCACACATAGACTTTCATGATTGATCAAGGAAGGGCTTAGGAAAAATTCATTCTTGCATCTATGCACATTGATTATGCACATTCCCTAAGGGAGAACTACATTTGATATGAGACCCTAGCTTGAGGGTTAATGTAGGTAGTAGTCAGGATAGCAGGGATTCTAGATCATGCAATCATTCTTCCCCTAACCTATTTTTCCCCCTTTTACTCTTGATGAATTTTTTGCTTGCATGTGTGTAGATGGATACAAGGTTTTAGAGATTAAAATAGACCTAAAGTGAGCTCTGTTGATTTTAGCCTCCAAAATTTAGTACACGGGCTCATATTAACCTAACAAACAAAACTCAGAAAGCTCAAATCTTTAGGACAAGAGTGGTAGAGGTAGACTATAGCACCAATTCCACTACTATCCACTTTTAGTGATCCTATCTAATCATGAAATAAAGACCATATCTAGATTCCAGACTATGTCCTAGTCCTGCATCTCAATTTTTAGCTCTTGAATCATCCATTTCAACCCTTTTTAAAATAGGTTTATTTCTCTTCCTCATGTAATTTACTTGATAAAAATCTATATTTTACCATATTAAACTAAATTTTTCCTTTACTCCAGACTCATTATTTAAGAACTAAACACTATATTCCCAAGAATAATAAAATATTTGGTGAACCTGACTTACTTTGAACAAGTCTAAAACCCTAAGTATCCTTAGGGTTTTTCCTTCACATTTTGTGCAAAAATTTAATTTCAAATTTTTGATTTTTTGTATAATTTTTTGTGCATTTATTCTATTCAAAACTATTTTTAGAATTTAAATTATTGGCATAATTTTCAAAAATTCTAAAACCCTAGCTCAAAACCCTGGATTTCCAAACTAGGTCTTCAAATCCTAAGCCTTCCTTCCTTGCAAATTTTAGAAAAATATTTTGTAATTTTTGCAAATTGTTTACTTTGTCAAAAATAATTTCGAAATTTCAATATTAGTAGTTTTCCTGTGCAAAAATTTAAATTTCAAATTTTTGTATAAATTTTTTATGCATTTATTCTATTAAAAATTATTTTTAGAATTTAAAATTATTGCATAATTTTTGAAAATTCTAAAACCCTAGTTTCTAAACTAGGTCCTCAAACCCCAAGTTTTCCTCCCTTATAATTTTCATAAAAATACTTTGGAATTTTTACAAATTATTTAGATAATCAAAAGTATTTTCAAAATATCTATGTTCATAGTTATTTTTGAATTTATTTGCTTAATAGTACTTTTCAATATTTTGTTTAGTGAAAAAAATAAAATGGCCACTAAGGCACTTCTTCCCTCTCATCCCATAGATCAATTTCTAAAATTTTTTCATAATTATGACAATGAATGTACAAATTTGAAAAATTGCACATTAGCTAAAAATGTGGAAAATTATTTTATTTACAATGAAGATAGTTACTATTGTTGTAATGAGGAATATGATGATATACGTGATAGTGAAGTAAAATTAGATACATCTTCTTCTCTCAAACCTATCTCTTTTATTCCCTCTTCTAAAGAAAATAATTTTGATAAATGGGAAAGGCACTTTTCACCTCATTCTCCTATGCACAATGCACCAAATGAACAAATTAGTCATGCACTTCCAAATGAAACTCTTATTGGTGATAATCTCTCTCTCTCTCTCTCTCTCTCTCTCTCTCTCTCTCTCTCTCTCTCTCTCTCTCTCTCTCTCTCTCTCTCTCTCTCTCTCTCTCTCTCTCTCTCTCTCTCTCTCTCTCTCTCTCTAATCTCTGTTCAAATTAAAACAATATAAGTGCAATAGATTAAAATTGCCAATGCATAGTTCAAATGATACATCTCATGTTCCTAACTCTACTGTGTTCAAAAAAGATCTAAATGATAAATCTATTTCTCCTACTTCTCATGAAAATAATGCATGTAATCCATCCATGGATAACATAGATGCACATGATATTCCAATTTCAAATGATACTTTATTGCATATTAAAAAAGAATTAAATTCTTCTCCTACACCTCTCCCTAGTTACACTGAAAGTGATAATGAGTATGACAATGAACATGCAAATGAATATGAAAATGAGAGTGATTATGAATAATAATCCAATGATGACAATGCATGGATCAATGATGATTATTATGCACATAGTGAATAATAATATGCATCTCATGTTTCTAACTCTTCTCTCACTCCTCTCAAACATAATGCACTTCCAAATGTTATTTCTACTTCTATGAATGATTCTATTTTGAATAATGCACATGTTAATGCTAATAGTAAATCTTCTACTCAATTAGAATGTGATTCACTAAAACATAAAGATACTAATGAATCTCCCAAGCCACCCCTCACTACAGTATAACCCAACTCTCACTCTTCACCTAAAGAGAATGGTATCCCACATCCCTCTAATAAGGTCCACATTACCATTACTCCCAAGGTTTAAGTGAGAACACCCCCTCTTTATGATCTAATTTTTAAATGTAGCATTCCCATGGCCAAAATTAACAATCAAATTCAACAACTAAATGAATCACATTGAAGATGATAATGTACCATCCCAAGAGATTCTCTTTTTAATGCATACAGTTGGTGAATTACAACACCAAGTACATCTCCTTACCTTAGAAAATAAGGCTTATAATTCTTGGATGGATACCAATGATCTACATGGTAATCCAATTCCAAAGACATTAATAAAAGTTCCATTGCTTAAGCATTTCCAGATACCATCACTGCCTCACTTTGATGGAACTAGAGATCTATTTATACACCTTCAAGCCTTTCATAAGGCTTTGCCATCTCATGCAAGTCCTTTGATTCTACTAAAATTATTATAGCATACATTAGTGGGGGAACTACATAATTGGTTCTTTCATCTACTCCCCATTGGCTCCTTACACACATATGATGACTTAGAGGAGGCATTTCTCAAACATTACATAGAAAACATGGACCCTCATGTTACATATTAGAAACTTGTAACTTTACATCAAAATACTTCAGAGCCAGTCATTGATTATATCTTATGATTCAAGAATCACATGTTAAGATTGATATATAAACCAACAAATTTAGAGATTTAAAATATCTTTATTAAGGGGCTTTGCTAACCTCTTCTCGAGCATCTACTATATCACATAGAGTCCTCTTTTAGGCACTTCTGATACACAATTTTAGCATTTGAAAAGAAATTGGGATTGATTGAGGTAGATTTAGTTGATCAGATAACTCTAGATTTCATAGCAATATCTATACCTCTTAGCATCCACCATGTCCTAAATGAGATAAGAGACCACAACCAAAAAAGCAACCAATTAAGAACAAATAGCTAGTCTCCAGAGTAAAACCTACAATATGCACTATAGAGAACAACACCAAAACACTACTAATATTAGATTCAAAGTAGGATAGCCCATCTATCAAATTATCAGAACTAGTAGATAGGAGGTTAATCACATTGCCTTATACTAATCGATGAGATCCACATCTATTATAGAAACAACCTCATTGGCCCTTTTTCAACTATCATCGTATCCATGGATATATAGATGATGATTTTTATGGACTCAAATATTAAATTACTAGATGTGTTAATAATGGCATCATAGCATTCACATAGGGGGCATCGAGATCTCCTCCACCATGGAACCATAGACCTCATTCATCCATGACTAAGTCATCCCAAGGCATTCCTTTACATGAATCATCGGTCACTCATCGTGAAATAAGTACAGGTTCTAGGATAGAGCCTCATAGGAGATCTCCCATTCCACCTATTCAAAAGGTTTGGACACTAGTACAGTGAGAGCAGCCTACATCTAGAAGTGTAGTATGAGGAGTACATAGTGTAATTCCATATACATATCTAGCAGAGTCATAGACACCATAACAAAGTACTATTCATGAGAAATATTCACTATGGCTAGATTTTTTGGGTCCTATTTCACATAGTAATCCACTATGGTTAAGATTCAATGAACCCACATCATAGAGTAATGCTCATGAGAAATATTCACTATGACCAGATTTTTTAGGTCTTATCTCACATAGCAATCTACTACAGTTAAAATTAATTGAACCCACATCAAATAGTACTAATCATGATAAATATTCACTATGGCCAAATTTTTTGGGTCCTATCTCATGTAGCAACCTACTATAGTTAATATTAAATGAGCCCTCATCATTGGTTTCAAATTTAACTTAATCTATGGCTCAGTCATCACATCACAGTAGAGGCCATAGGGTATATGATTATGGATAGATGAGCCTTCTTCATAGCACACAATTTTAGTTGAATGACCAATAAAGTTACATTTTATAGAATCTCCACATCCAGCTATAGTTAGTACATAGTAGATAGTATCAGATACAAAGCATATCCCTACATAGCATTAGTATGGGTACTTATTCAGTTGACCAATAAGATTCATATAGTGATACAACATAGAGTGAAATGATGCACATTCATACCACTCTCAAGGAAGTAATATGCACAATGTGCTATCTTACATCCCCACATACTAAAAACTAATATTTATAATTCCTAATAACTATCCATAGCCAAAAACCAACTTATCAAATATTCAGATCTTACAAAATCCTATTCTACCAACATTTAAGCCAACTCAACCCATCTAAATAGTTCACCAATCTCAAACCAAGCTCAATTTATCCCAATAATTTCCCAATTACAAAAACAAACAATTTTTTTCTTACATGTAATTACAAACCAAATAAATTTCCTTACTTTCATACAATTTAAAATCAAAATATAGAATCACACTTATCAAAACAATAATATCACATATCCTAAGTACTATTTTACCAAACATACACAGCCTCAACATCAATACCAAATCAACTACTTCTAAAATAACCATATGTATTGAATATAACAAAATATTTCAAATCCCATAACACAGTACACATGAGTCAAAATCTAAACAATATCCTTATATATAGCAACATTTTCAAAACATATAAATCATATCAAGATATAATAAATCATGAATGGGTGTCATGGCCTCACTCTCAATCTCAGTCTCTCCTCCAGTACTAGTCCCATAGTCTAGCCTAGCATATAATGACCTCGTACCTCCTTGAGATCTTGAATGCCTCTTACGATGACTAGCTCACTCCAGCAACTACCCATGCTCCTCACGTAGGTCTACATACCACCTCTAAAGATCCATGTATTCATCCATAATCCATATACTCACTGATCCATAATCAGGTGGAGGCATCCTATGCCTATCTAGCTCAACCCTCAGTTCATCTCTCTCTCTCTCTTGCTTCTCTAACATATGAAACTATAGATATAAAATCTGTAACAAATAAATGAGCATAAATGTTGGCTGTAACTATCACTCTCTCTATCAAACCCTCCTCTACCACATCATCAAGAACATGTTGTGTAAGCTCTCAGAGTGTCAACTCAATGATCATCTCATAGAACCCATCATATCCACCTCCTACCCCAATAGGTGCTTCATCTTGAACACCTCCCACTCCACCTACATGTAAAAGTACAAAAACTACATTAGATATACATTTTTCAAACAAGTTAAAATAAGCACAAACTTATACACAATTCAAATATAATAAATGCTTACCTCCCATCATCTAGATTGGAGTAATATCCTCATACTTAGGAGCATCCCCTCCACCAACAGGATATAAAAAAGCCCATCAATGCCTCATCCACCATGTGGTATATGCCTCTATGCATCCAACATCATTTACATAAAGAATATTTATATCCACATCTCATGCATCCAAAGGTAGTGGTGATAACTCAACCTCAATAGGCCACCCATAAGATCCTACTCTCACTAGTGACCGTGCACTCCTCACCCACACCCATGTAATAGGGGGCACATCCTATGGTACCCAAAACTATTTAGTCATGCACTCATATTGAAACTGATCATATAATCCAACTTAATAGTCATGTAGCCAACAACTGACCCTCATATACTATAACTGCATTCCATCCTTGGGCCACTCAAGGAATCCTTTATAGGGCCTCCATATGATATCTTGAGACAATAATCTATTTAAAACTCATCTATAGTGATCTATCCTAGGAGATCAAATATCCAACATACTCATCCACCACTCTCTAAATAGTTATGGAGGTTCCCACCTCTCCCTCAATAATCCTATCGGTCACACAACAACTATGTGCTCATAAGCCCAATAATGTAGTAAAGTAGCCACACTCACACCACTACTGAATGCCTCTTGAGGAAACCAATTAAGATCTCTATATAAGTAGGCAAGCATAGTCCTACCCCATGAGAACACAGTGTCGTACACCTCTATACTACACATGATATTATGCATTCTATATGAAATCGACACCCCATTCCCATCCACAGTAACAAATGAAGCTAACAACATGGCCAACCACTTCCATAGATGTGGAACACTCGAATGTATAATAGCTAACAATAATACATTGCTATCACTGCCTCTCTTATGTATGCCTGAAGGCACACCAGTAAAATATAAATATGGATGATCAATAGCTTTTGTGCCTATGTCATCTTGCAATATCACCCACCATCCACTAACCAAAAAATGAAAAATATGGTACACATCTTCTAGAGTAATCATAATCTCTCTATTAGGAAGCCAAAAAGTACATGTGTCTACATTCCACCTCTCACATAAGGTGGTAATCAAATACCTATCCCACTACATAGTGCCTAGGTCACACACATGACCCAACCCTACTCTATCCATCACAACCTTCTCATCCACTAATAAAGGTAACAACCATAGTGTTTACATAACCTGACCTCTATAGAACTCTCTCATCTATACCTCACCTTGAAAAATCACCAAAAAATAGTATATACATCAGTTCACCATGCCAAATCAATATCCAAGTAAAAACATAGAAACTAAATAAGCATCAGCCCAAAAAACCAACCTCTAGGATAACAACATTGGGTACAGCTTAATAGCATTAGATAGGGGTGTTACAACCTAGACAACAGTGCTGGAGCTTGGATATCAACACTGAAGGAGGGATAGAATCATTGGAACTAGTGAGAATTTCTTAAAACACTTCAAAATAGCTCAAAATCATCAAAAATAGGCTTCTAAACATGCAAAAAAAATCACATGTTACAACTACTTACCAGGATAACCTTCCCACTAGCCTCCACTTGGGCTTGCAAATACTCAAATTAGGGCATGGTAGGTGCTCATCTCCTTGGAATATCTCCTACTCTAGATCTCCAAAATCTCAACCTAGTTAATGTAAAAATGAATCAAGAATCAATCCAAATTTCCTATATCAAACAACTTTTTTATCCATAGAAAAATATCATTTTGCTTATAACTTCAACCCCATAGCTCCCTTTTGCAAACCATTTTGTTTGATGGAATCATAAAAATGATACCTTCAACATAAACTAGGCCTTTCTCTCTTACTAAATCATCCACCTATTATGGAACACACATCTTTATACCTATTTTATATCTAGACATACACCTTGGTCATAACCAATCAAAGACTCATTCAACTATCAAACAACTCAGTCTAATCAATCAAACAACTTCTCAAGCAATTCAAACTATACCAACCTTGCATCTATCATTATGCCATTAGTCATCACTTTTTTTTCAAAATCCTCTATCATGAGATCTCATCCCTATCCCCAAAATATGGCATCATTCCTACTATTCCTATTCATACACTTACCCAGTATAACCCATCTACTCTCATAAGTGGATACATGGTTATTACACCTCTAACAGTCAAATCATCAGGTTCAACTTAGATTGGTTGAAATATATAGTGATTCAAACTACATGGGTCACTCAACATGGTTTTTACACCTCTAATATTCATATTATCATATTCAACTCAAATTGGTCAAAATATATAGTGATTCAGATTACATGGATCACTCAACATTACTCAGGACATTCAGGGGGATATACCTTCAGTTTGTAGATACATAGATTAGTCAGTATATAGTGGTTTAGATTATATGGATTTATAGTGACTTTAATATAGATTTAAACCAAATACTAGATTTGGGGACATGTACATTACTTCACATCTCATACATACAGCTTCATACAACATGACACAATTATAGGACTAGATAGCAGATTATAGGCATAGTGCAAAGCACATTGTTTTGATCTCTACTTTTGCACATTGGAAATGGCACAATAGATCATATCACATGTGGCTATATATATATATATATATATATATATTACTAGACTATACATAAGCATCACTCACATACCTAATTTTGGGGCATGGCACAGACATTTATGTTCTTCATCATCCAATATTATACAAATTAGAATGGCAAGACATGTTATTCTCTTCTTGCACATATACCCGAGTTTCAAATTACACCTAGCTATACCCAAGTTGTCACTAGGTTGGACCGTATAATCATCTGCAATAGTTTATCCATAGCATTACCCATACCTAGACTACATGATTGTGTACGTGACAGAGGGTAGACATTAGTTTTGGACCTCTAAGTACTTCTCAATTCTAATTTAGATTATTTAGAGTGAGGGCATGATAGATTTTTATCTTCATAGCATATAGATTCTATACATGCATTCTATATTACATGAGTTTATGTGGGATAAAGGGCATACATTGGTTTTAGACCTTTGAGCATTTATCATTCCAGTCAAATTTAGCATAGGGGGTAAGCATTTCCCTTCTTTTCCATGTTATACAGATTCTACTCCTAGCCAAATTTAGTATATGGGGCATCCATTTTAGGGATTCCTTCTTTCTTTAGGCACTATTTGGCTCTCCACTCACTTCCCTAGCTAGGAAGTGAGTTGGACTCTTTTTTAGCACACTTATCTCCATGCAGGTAGGTTCATGTACACATTTTCTTTTCTTTTTTTTACTCTAGTACTTCATTTCATTGCATCACTAGATTAAAAGGGGGGGAAATGTATACACCCTAAATTGGTCAAGAAACCACACATATCATGTCTTTTCACAATCTTTTCACATGAGACTTTAATTGGAGAATATGAGCTTTGTTCACATTTAGCCATATCTTTTGTTTTATTCATCTGGGTCTTGTTCTATGCTTGAGTCACCTTTTTGCCTATTTTCATTTATCTCAAGCTTTTCAAATAGTCATTCCACCTCAACCAGGGCAAGCTTTCTATCTTCTTTCCATCCCCCTAAGTCTTGAGACTATAAGATAGGAGCATTGGAGTTGGACTATAGCACTGGTGCCACTAGTGTCCATTTCTAGCGCTCTTATCTAGGGATATTTTGGGTTCCAACAATCAGTTTTCTTTGCTTAATGAGTCTTATCCCTTTTTTATCTTCACCCTTAAGTTTCCCAATGTTGTCCAAATACAAATAAATCTCTCAAATTTAAAATAAAGAGTCTTCTATATAAAAGACTTCACAAGGCATTTAATATCTAGCACTTACTACTTTGGCACATTAGACATAATAAAAATCAGCCAATAGTATAGTTCATCATTTTTCATCACACATAGACTTACATGCTTGATCAAGTAAGGGTCTAGGCAAAAGTCATTATTGCATCTATTGTGCATGTTGATTATGCACATTCTCTAAGGGAGAACTACATTTAATCTGAGACCCTAGCTTGAGGGTTAATGTAGGTAGTGGTCAGGACAACAGGGGTTCTAAATCATGCGATCATTCTTCCCCTAACCCATTTTCCCCCCTTTACTCTTAATGCATTTGTTGTTTTCATGTGTGCATATGGATACAAGGTTTTAGAGATTAAAACAAACTTACAATGAGATCTATTGACTTCCAACCTCCAAAATTTGGTGCATAGGCTCATACTAACTTGGAAAATAAAACCTAGAAGCTCAGATCTTTAGGACAATAGTGGTAGAGGTGGAATATAGCACCGGTGCCACTAATTTACACTTTTAACACTCCTACCCAATCATAGAATGAATTCCAGATTCTAGATAGTGTGTCAGTCTTGCATCTCAATTTTTAACTCCTGAATCATCCATTTCAACCCATTTTTAGATAAGTTTATTTCTCTTCCTTGTGTAATTTACTTGATAAAAATCTATATTTTACCATATTAAAATAATTTTTTCCTTTACTCCAAACTCATTATTTAGGAACTAAACACTAGATTCTCAAAAATAATAAAATAGTATCCAATCAGAAGGGGTTTTACATTATGGTATGAGAGCTTACACTCAACCCTTAATCCTAATGCACACATTTATGTTTCTAACATTGATTATTTTTATTACTCTTAAGGAATCATACTTTAGACATGAGCTAATGAGAATGGAGACTAATAGGGTGTTGATATCTTAAATAAGATCATTTAGATCTTAGTGACTATATGTCACTTGTTGGACCTCTACTTAACTAGTTTAAATAATGAAAACTTACATTTTTATTAAACCTTATGGAATTACATGTTTATAAGGATTTATTGATCTAGAAGTTATAGGTTGTTTAATGGAAAAAAAATTTATACATGCTCCGTAACTCATATCGTTATGTTTGCTCAACTACTCATTATTGAGATTATTTTGTGTATGCATGTTTATTATTATGATTTGAGGTTTTATTGATTTTATTTTTTGACTATGACTTTGACTTAAGGTTATAAATTTTTTTTGTGTCATGTTTAAAAAATGACATCCAAATAGATGATATTTACAAGTGTTGCTTGCTTGATTTTAATACTTTAGTATTCATTTTTGTAAATATGGAAACTTGTGGATTTTAGTGGAAAGGATATAAAACATGATTATTTTTAGTTATACTAGTTTAATGACTCTTAAGTGATAGTACCTCTTAATTAATGAAATAATTGAACTATCTAGTATGTTAAGGTTAATTTTATAACTTAAATATTTATGAGTAAGGTGTGATTGAATGAAGGTTATGAAATTATAACTCTCTGATAGTTTTAATAGTATATTAGGCCTTATGAGAAATATAAAGTAAGTGATTAAACTAAGATGAAAATAGAAAGCTCCTTGATTTTGATTTTAAGTACATGTAATATTTCAAATGTTAATCTTGATATGTTTTAGTTACTTAATAATTTCTAGTTGTGTAAGTTTATTTTTTTAATGAATATATTTAGAATTACTTAAAGAACCTTCAAGAGGATAACATGGAGTAAAACAAAAAATAGTTCCAGGATAAATTTTACAGTATCCTATTAGAGGGATTTTTACATTATGGTATGAGAGCTTAGGCTCAACCCTCAATCATAATGCACACATTTATTTTATTAAAACTACATATTTTTTTATCACTCTTAAGGAATCATATTTTATACATGAGCTAATGAGAATGGAGACTAATAAGGTGTTGAGATCTTAAACAAGATCATTTAGATTGTAGTCATGGTAATCATTATCAGGATAGAGTTGGTTCCTTGAAACAATGGGTAAAATAATTAACCTTGGAAGAAGGTATGGGAAATAACCAAGGACAAAATAATCAATATGATTAAGGTAATTAGGATTATAACCAAAATTAAAGCAATGATCAAGGGAATCAATAAGATAATCAAAACAGTGATCAATATCAATATCAACATGATGAATAGGAATAAAAATATTAAAAATATGGCCATCAAGACAAACAATATTAAAGAAATAGGGCCTTATTTGAGACTTGACTAGCTAAGTAAATTAAGAGAATAGATCCAACCAATTAAAAAAACACAATATTTGGGGATGGTGTAGAAGCTTGGTTGATTGAACTTTGTTATTTTTAGGAGATCAAGGTAGTTTGGGAAGTTTATCATCTCTCTAGAGAAGATTCATCTTGGTGAAATAATTTGAAATATGAACAAGAACTCATTTATAATTAAATAATTTGGGAGTATTCATGCCCTATTTCAAAAAAATATGGATTCCATAACATAATTTTGATGGAAAGATGACAAACTTTCAAAATATCTAATATGAGAAATTATAATTACTAAATATTAGTAGAAATTCACGCATCTCCTAAGTTACATATCATATGATAAAAATGAAAAGAGGTTTATAATAAGTAAGTTTATTATAGGACTATATTTCTAGATTGGTGTCAATATTGACATCCATGGATAAACAACCATGGAACAAGTCTTTATAAAATCACTAAAGATGAATAAAAATCAAAACTCTTGTATTGGTAAGAAAAGAATTAAAATAGAAAGGAAAGAGTAAGAAACAAAAAAATTATTGAATTTCAATAATAAAATTTTAAAAGCAATGGAAATGGGAATAGAAACAAGTGGGTTAACAAAAAAAACCTAAGAATGGGCATTCAAACAATTGAACAAATAGGTAGAACAACAATTTTGGTAAGGACAAACCAAGTCATTTTAGTGGATGCTTAATTTTTAGAGGCAAGAACAATGCCACAAATTACTCTAAAAATAAAAATGGGGTAAATCCTATAGGACCACCATTTCCAATTTCATAGTATGCCTCTAAAAAAAGGAAACATGTAGTGGTTGATAACCACAAGAGTAATACTCAGAAATCATCAATTGTAGAACTCAATGGTATTTACGACATGGACACTTAGGTAAATAAATGTTTCAAAAAAAAACTTCAACTCGAAAGAACCAATAGGATCCTTGCTTTTAGGAGTGAAATTACATGGGAGGAATGACAAAGGAGTCTTTATGACTTCATATTATTAAACTATCAAAATGTGTTATTTTTTTAGCCATCGGAACATCTTTTTTAAGAGAGGGAAGATGTCACGTATTAAGTTTTTATTTAAATATAATTGGCTCTTCTGTCATAATAAGTGGATTTTGTGTGCCATGTGGATTTGAACTTTATTTGTTATAAACCATTGTGGAATTGTTTAGATAACAATTGTTATTTTATTTAAACAATAAAAGAACTAAGAATGATTAGATAGATGGAAATTCAATGCTTATTGTGAAAATTGAATAATGATTATGTCAAATATTTATTTTTATGATTTTTCAGATTTATTAGTTAATGGAATTCATTTCTACTATTTTAAAAATTAGATTGATAACGTCATATGGATTTGATGTTTCTTTTACTTACAAATAGCATGTTAATTTTTTA